>BLKR01000932.1:0-374898 GCA_011170035.1 Teleogryllus occipitalis
AGGGGTGTATTTCAGCTTGGATGGACTCAGAACCAAGACATGGAGGAGGGAGGGAACGCAAATCTGGGTGGAGGCGGGGATGAGATAGGAACTGGGAGGCGGGAACAAGGATGGGGATGGGACAGCATCCGTGGGTCGAGACGGCACCGGAGTGGGGACAAGACGGGAGCTGGGATGTGACAGTAAACCTGGGTCGAGGACGCCAACGCCTCGCAGTGGCGAGAGGAGAGCCTTGCTGCGGCGGGGGCGGGGCGAGGCGGGCGCGGGGGAGGGGTGTATTTCAGCTTGGATGGACTCAGGACCAAGTCTTGGAGGAGGGAGGCAACGCAAATCTGGATGGAGGCGGGGATGAGATAGGAACTGAGAGACGGGAAAGAAGATGGGGATGGGACAGTATACGAGGGTCGAGACGGCACCGGAGTGGGGACAAGACGGGAGCTGGGATGTGACAGTAAACCTGGGTCGAGGACGCCAACGCCTCGCAGTGGTGGCAGCAAAGATGAACTGTGGCGGACGCGGGGAAGGGGTGTATTTCAGCTTGGATGGACTCAGGACCAAGACTTGGAGGAGGGAGGGAACGCAAATCTGGGTGGAGGCGGGGATGAGATAGGAACTGGGAGGCGGGAACGAGGATGGGGATGGGACAGCATCCGTGGGTCGAGATGGCACCGGAGTGGGGACAAGACGGGAGCTGGGATGTGACAGTAAACCTGGGTCGAGGCCGCCAACGTCTCGCAGTGGTGGCAGCAACATGGAACTGTGGCGGACGCGGGGAAGCGGGGATGAGATAGGAACTGAGAGGCGGGAACGAAAATGGGGATGGGACAGCATACGAGGGTCGAGACGGCACCGGAGTGGGGACAAGACGGGAGCTGGGATGTGACAGTGGGACAGCATACGAGGGTCGAGACGGCACCGGAGTGGGGACAAGACGGGAGCTGGGATGTGACAGTAAACCTGGGTCGAGGACGCCAACGCCTCGCAGTGGTGACAGCAAAGATGAACTGTGGCGGACGCGGGGAAGGGGTGTATTTCAGCTTGGATGGACTCAGGACCAAGACTTGGAGGAGGGAGGGAACGCAAATCTGTGTGGAGGCGGGGATGAGATAGGAACTGGGAGGCGGGAACGAGGATGGGGATGGGACAGCATACGAGGGTCGAGACGGCACCGGAGTGGGGACAAGACGGGAGCTGGGATGTGACAGTAAACCTGGGTCGAGGACGCCAACGCCTCGCAGTGGTGACAGCAAAGATGAACTGTGGCGGACGCGGGGAAGGGGTGTATTTCAGCTTGGATGGACTCAGGACCAAGACTTGGAGGAGGGAGGGAACGCAAATCTGGGTGGAGGCGGGGATGAGATAGGAACTGGGAGGCGGGAACGAGGATGGGGATGGGACAGCATCCGTGGGTCGAGACGGCACCGGAGTGGGGACAAGACGGGAGCTGGGATGTGACAGTAAACCTGGGTCGAGAACGCCAACGCCTCGCAGTGGCAAGAGGAGAGCCTTGCTGCGGCGGGGGCGGGGCGGGCGGCGAGGGCGGGGGAGGGGCGGGCGGCGAGGGCGGGGGAGGGGCGGCGGGCGTCCGTCGGCCGGGCGAGTAAATCAGGCGGGGTTTATGGAGTTCCAACACTTGTCGGCGTGCGGGTGGTCCGCGCCGCGCCGCGCTGCGCCTGTATACAAGTGCGGATTGTTTACCGCGAGGAAGAATCCGAGACGAGCTCTATCCCCGCACGTCCCCTTGAGAACTAACATCTGGTGACGCGGCCCGGCGAGGCGGCCGGGCCGATGGTTGGCTGCGGGGGCGGAGCGGAGGAGGAGGGGGGGAAGAGACGCACCCGTTGGGAAAGGAGCGTTTCCGCTTGTGTGGTTGAGAACGTGTGAATCGCTTTTTGTGACGAGGTTACATTCTTAATTTACGTAATGAAAGTGTGTCTTGGCCTTTGCCATGTGGCAACAGTGACAGACAAAGTAGGTTCACGTGAGGATTTGTGCGCGTTCTTTTCTTTTAACTGCGTTTTGTGAGTTCATAGAGTGAACGTCAGTTATTACATCTTTGCCGCTATTATGTTTATTTTGAATTAATTGAATGGTTCAGGAGAACAAGGGGCTATCCCTCATTTTTGTGGAAATGAGTTATTAGCATTAAATATAATTTCAAATATTATTCTTTGAGTGTAATGTATTATTTAAATCCAGTATAGATCTATGTGCAAGTGCAATGTGTTTAAAAACTTTAAAATGTAATGTGTTATATCATGAACGTTCTAGTAAAACCTTCAATATCTCAGAACTAGATAAATGTGTGATACCCCCTTGTATTACTGAGTCTCCCGATTCATTTCCTGATTATTTATTATTTCCGAATCGTCATACGTTTGGAAAATATGTATTCAGTGAACTGCAATTTCACTTATATGATGGAATGCCGAGTGATTTAAAAAAATTGGTAAATATGTAGATAATTTTCCTAAATAGTAGTTTTTATTAGCTTTTTGTTATTACAATTTTTGGATATTTTTTGGTCAGCAATCTTATTATCGAAACTATGAAGTGTTCTGAAATGTGTTTGGTTATAATTTCATGTTTAAATACAAGAAAATCATTTTTAATAGAATTTGGTATTAATTTTTTTTCGCTACCGTCCACATGTTTTAAACATATGGAAAAAATGTATGTTATTAAATGTTATAAGACTCATTTTAGGGGAAGAAATTGAGATAGTAATCCAACGTTACGTCCATGTCGAAAATTAATTTCAAAAATGTATTTATTTTTTTCAATATTAATTTGGCGACAAAATTCGTTGACAAAAATACCTTCAAATTGAACTATGTTTCCCCGTCTCTGCATTTTTTTTCAGCCTGAAACACGCAATAGATGCGGAGAAAAAAACATACAAAACACGTTTCTCGTTGTATCTCTGCAACAGATTGCCCTAGGAAGCTGATTTATTGTGAATCTACGGCTTTTTTTTATTCTCGTTCATATGAACATCGCGATTATCAATTTGGTTTCAGGGCACTTTTCCCCGCCTTATTCGGCTATACCCTTTGATGCCTAAATTTCCAGTAATTTATTTAATGTAAATGACCAATTATTTTAAATGAATTGGGGAAAGTTTAAAAAACTGTATAATTTAAAATAACTATATAAATCTTTTGTGTATTTAATTACTTAATTTGAAAAATAATCTTAAACCTTAAATAACACGCTCTTAAGAAGTTATAATTCGAAACACTTCACCACAAAGATTGAAGAGAAGTATAATGAACATGCGCGGGTTATTCAGATCCCCCATTTCAATGACAGTAAAGAAGATGGCTTTCAAAGATCTCGCATAAAAAAAATGCTAATGTTTTCCTGGAAAGTTATTCAAAAACGCATACTTTGCGACATATTTTTTCCAGAAACGTGGTATGATAATGTTGTAGCGTTGTGGATACCTTGCGTTACTGCTTAAGTGTTCAAGAATATAGATTTTATAGTTTCCGTATTATGAATAGAAAATAATTCTCATTATGAAGAATATAATGTTCTTTGATAAATTGATTTATTTAGCATTTCTCTTTTGGAGTGAGCAACGTTTTCAACTAATATTTAACTGAGTTATCCGGATAAACTCGAATGGTTTTCGACACCGTCAGGAGTTTGAACATCATTTGCAAAGAAAAATCCCAAATAATAAGCTGCAACTGAAGCTATCGCTTCTTCTCATCATTCCTCATGCCGACATATGCAAGTACTTTGTTTCAAAAGGAGAAAATGCTTCCAGATGTGAGGTTTACATGACGTCTTGATCCTATCATTACAAGAGCTCACTAAAACCAACAGTCGAGTGACTGACGTCACATACTCTGCTTATCTGTTCTGGAGAAATATTGATCTCGGGTACCACCCTTGCAGTTGAATTTCAAAAAAAAAAAAAAAAAAAGTTTTCCTTTGGAATTAATATTCAGCATAGGATTAAATTGAATGATATTTCTATAATAATAATTTGCCTTATATCAGGTGCGGCCAAATCGCGCCCCCACAGGAGACAGGAATAAAGAAAAGACATACGCAGCGTCGACGCCACCTCTCCGGCTTATTGTAGGATTTCCCCATTCTGGTGTTCACTGCGCAATCCAGGTGGAGCCCTAAACTCACGATTAGTTTCCGTACAAGTGTTGTGCATGAAAGTGTGTGTGTGTGTGTGTGTGTGTGTGTGTAAAAAAGGGAGAGAGACAGAGAGAGTGAGAGAGAGTGTGAGTGAGTGAGAGAGAGTAGGACAAGGAAGACGAAGAAGAAGAAGAAGAAGAAGAAGAAGAAGAAGAAGAAGAAGATTGTATCTCCGACGGTTCATGACCCATGTCTTAGGGATCTTCTCCGGTATTCTCCTGGTTATTGATCAGAGAAACCACGTAAAACTGTCGATTAGACACGAAGCCGCTAGAGTTCTCCTCCAGGCAGAGGATAAATTCGAACTTGCAATATAGATAATGTCGTAAATCGGCACAATCCGAACTCGAACTGTAGGTTCTCCCGGTCCGAGATGCGGTTTATGATGCTACTGAGACGTTAATGCTGTCTCTGAGCTAACTCAGCCGGTGAGAATAGTTCTTTGTCTAGTGAACATTAAGAAAAACACCCACAGTGTATCGTACTGATGATTCATTATATTAGATGTTTTCTTGCAGCAGATTTGACAGCAAGCAACTTGAAAAAAGTCATGTTTCGAAGTGCTTATCAATAAATATAAATATTGTATGTAGATTGTGTATAATTATGAAAATCCCTTACCGAGTTCTTATTTCTTTTTTAAATACTAATTTTCAATCTTCATTAGCCTGAACAATTTTCCATAACCTTAGTTTACTTTATTAAGATTGAATATGAAATATATTTCAGGATTGTATATTCTACCGTAGTTTTCCAGTTCGCGTCGTCTTCTTCCATACTCCGCACTCCCTCTTCTAGATAACTTCCCTTCTCCACCGCTGAAGGGGCCCGGAGTAGGTCGGAGCTTGGGAATGCAGCCACTACTACTCGCGCAACTTTTCTTGAACGATGGATTGAAGAACTGCGGGAGGGGTGGGGGTATTAGTCACAAAGTCGGCCACTAGAGTATTTACAGTATTGCTAACCTCTGGAAAATCAAAGTCAACCTGCTACGTGTGTGGCCAGATCGTCGCTCTGGGTAGGCAACAGCAGGGACACTAGATAGGAGTTTTAGGTGTCTCCCTTGAAAGTTCTGGACCTGCCTCAGACATTTCTTTAGATAATGGTAATAAAGTTGAACAGAAGCTCTCGACTATGAAAGCAACTAGCCCTGACTTGCTTCTGTTTCGCGCCAACAAAGTTTTAATGCTTAGAATGTTGTCATCAGTGCTCGCTGCGAGCTTTTGCCTTCAACTGTTCATTGTTCAAGGGAGGGGAAGCAAGGTCATCGTTCAAGAAAAGTTGCGCGAGTAGTACCTGCACTGTGCTCGCGTGCCACGGGCCAGCTCGATGAATTCGAACATTGGACAGACCTCTCTTACATAATTATTTCTATAGCTTTAATCTATATTATTATTCGTGGAGTTTGGCCAGATAATTAAACGCTCTTTTAGTTTACCGTTGTTTTGGATATTATTTCTCCTTCTTCAGGGCGAACTAACGTCGTCAAACTAAAATTATTTTGTAATTAACTGGCCAAATTCCATGAATAACAATATGGATTCTACAAAAGATGGCCGTGAAATACAGCAGTTCTAATTTTAGTGAACTTTAATGCTGATTTTATAGAAATGAATTATAAACCTAAATAATTCTGAATTCTGATTTAGTATTACCTTCTAAAGCTCGTTTATTCAATTTTCTTATTCGTCCGTTACTTGTTGAAGGTAATACATCCAGTGTTTTAGTATGTGACACATTTCAAATTCGGAATACATGCTGAAAATATCGTTTTCTGAAATAAAAATAATTTTAACTTTGATACCCCACCTCTTAGAATTACTAATATTGCGAATAAAATAAAATTACTGAACTTGATTATTTGCCTCAGGGTCTCATTTGCGATTACGATTTTGCAGAAGGTATAATAGGGCAAGGTAAATAATGCTGAGTAACAAAACAATAAAATATAACTGTGTTCATTTTACTTGTAACATCAATGATACATAATATTTTATCATGTACTCTGTATTTTATACAATACACTTCTTTTTCATCGACCTAAATACACATCTATTTCACTTGATTGTAGATGCCTGAACGAAATTAATGTATCAAAGTCAAAGTACATAGTGTTGAACGTAAGTCTTACAGAAGTATGTAAAACATTTCTACATTATAATGAAAAAGTTTATTACAGGAACATTGTTTCATACAGTCCCTAAAGCGCATTCCATCTCTACAATCTTTGGAAATGTCGCTAGGAACATTCAGGAAAGAATCTTCTTTTGCTCACAAATGTACAAAAGGAACGTTATTGCTTATCAAGCTCATTGCACGTATTTGCCATCTACATCAGATTTCTAAATATATACCGTAGACTTCAGACTAATAACAAGTCTTTGTATTCTTTTATATTTCTATTTTACTTCAGAGAAAGGTATAAAGTAATGCTTAAGTGATAAATTATAAATAACAATACTTTTAATACGAATCAAATCAGTTCCTGAGTATATACAATTAATATGCGTATTAACTGACTGAACATTAGAGAACTCTCATAAACTCATTTTGTGTATGGAAATAATTACAATAATTATCATTACCCTACTTCAATATTCATCATAAACAGCCAATCTCTTCTTTTGCTCAAACGAATCTACTATATAGGAAAACTACTAAAATAATGACATCTCTTTTGCCTTTAGCATGTTCCGTTAAGTTATTTTTTGGTTTGGAAATGGCTTACACAAAACATTAGGTTTTCGCAATAAAACTTTTATAAATAGTTGTATTTATATCATCAATCAACACGTTTTGAAATTTTTTTGTAAAAGTTTGGTTTTTTGGACAGAATGAAGATAATAGCTACTACGTATAGGTCTCGCTGGTAGTTGAAGGTAACTAATTTAGCGTGGTTTTCTAATATGTACATTACATTATATTTTCAAAATATTTAAGTACGGTACTTAACAGACGCTTACCAATGCTATTTCGGGCCTCGGAGAGCACTAAGGAGGGCCAACGGCGAACCCCAGAACAAGTTGCTGTAGAATTGAAGGAACATTGTGTATATTAAAGCTTCAAGGAGAACGATTTTGAAGTCCCTCCTATTCCGCTCCCAGTGGGAACGGTTTTAAACAAGTGAAGTACCAAAAAGAAGAGAAAAAAATATATTGAATAGATCACTGCTTTCCTTTATTAATAAAAAGCTACGAAATGTATGTTGTTTGAAATGTGCGACTAGAAAGGAAACGGCTAGATGGTGTCATGCGCAACTAGCGAGTTCGCGAAAAATGAAAAAGCAGTTGATCTTGTTTAGAGAATATCATGTTGTGTTGTTAAAACGATTGTTTGCCACTATCAATTGAAACTATTCAATGTACTTTCTTATACATCATTCTTGTGATATCTGCGGAAAACATCGACGAGGTAAGGGAGTTCTGATTATTATTTGGAAATTTTATTTCATAAATTTTGTTACATATATTAAGATAAAGTTGATAGCAGAATTTGCTGTTATAGGCCAAAACAATATCCAATATAAATATATTTTATATATTTAAAAACTAATGATGCATGTTTTGAGCAATATATTACTTTCATTTTGCGCACATTTGTGTTAAAGTATTTTCAGTTTTTGAGATATGGCAAGGGTCTATATATTGAATATTTTCTGAATATGTGGTCCTTTTTGCAAGGACACACACGATGAAGTCCTTCGTGAGGAGGTAAAAGTAAGCGCAACAGCCGACCACCATTTTCTCGCACTGATGTCTAATAACCGAAACGTCACAAGAAAGTCGTTTCGCAAAATTAAATTTGATTCTCTTATAAATTTATAATGCTGTTATACAAAAAAAAAAATAGCGTATGCAACTCGTTTATAATGTTGCTTTATTGCATTCGTACAAATTTGGAAACACTCTTCTAACGTCTCTCGTTTTCAAAATATGTACTCGTGCAATAAAGATTTACATCATAAACTAATTGCATAAACTACTAACATCGGGTTTATGGGTAGGTCTGAGTGCGCTGTAGTTTTCACGAAACGAGTAGACACGGCAAATGTTTCGAATATTTTTGTAAATATCTGTTTGATAAATGTTTTTTGTTACATTTGTTTCTTCTCGTTTGACCTAAGGCCTTTCGAGAGATTTCTGTTTTACATGCTAACTTTTTTTAGAATTTGGACATTTCTTGCCAAATTGCGGTTAAAATTCTCTGACTCATTTAAATAATTAGTTTTCTTTGAGATATTTATTGAATTTTAATCTTGATTTCTGGGGATAAACTGTTAGGATTGCCCTGTCGAGCAATAAGAAGAGACAATGGAAATATTGTACATGATATTATTAGTTTAGGGAGGTTTAAGCATATCTTTGGGAAATTTGAATTTGATTCGACTTGGGATGTTTGCTGTTCGGCCTAGATGAAATTTCAGGGTGGAGTATGATGAGAGAAGGGAAGAATGAAATTATTTGATACTTTTTTTATGTTCTAGCATGGTATGGATTTGAAGTTTACTGTGAATTTGATGGTTCAGTATAAACAATGGAGCTTTAATTGATGACAAATGTTGAAGGACAAAATTATCACTGTGTCTAGAAATGTTTGAATAAAAAACGTCCTAAACGATGAAACGATGATTCTTACCTAAATAAAATTAGGAAACAACTTCACTGAGGTCCATCGTTGATCCACCCGCATTGGTATGCGTCTGATAATACATGTATAATGCAATATTTCTTCAAGAATCACTCACATATATAAATGTTGCTCATTGGAATTTTATTTTTGCATTTCATTAACAAATAATTATGTGCAAATGTTCCGATTTTCTGCTTAATAATAATTTCTCTTTTTTATTTGTAATATGCGTGTCACCATTGTATATAATTAATTACTTAACTATATCAAGAGTTTTAACTGGAAACTTCATTGTGTAGTCAAGTGTTATACTATTCTCTTTTGCAATGAAGGATTTCATGAAATAGGTGTAGTTTAATACTTTATGACAACTGATTTTGCATATATTTCATGCAAAACAGTGTGGTTACTCACTGAAATTGAATAACATTTGTTCAGAAACTTCTTCGAAACCCTTTCAAACAAGTTTCACTTTCCTCGTATTTTAGTTTGGCTTAATTATTCTGCTGACAAGAAAGTTATTCCAGACATTGGCTATAATTAATGTATACATTTCTCACTCTCACATTCACAATTACTTCATTTTAATACGCATGTGAAAATGTTTGTGTAAAGCTTATTGTATGTGTATTCATCCGTACTCCTCTGTTAACTCGACTTGTACTAGTATCAATTCGTTAGTCGCGAAATATAATATTTCTACGAGACTGGAGAAGACATAAACATCGACTTATATTTGGTCCACCTGACTAGAGGCGACAGATACAGTTCATATAAAATCTTGCATCAAAGATCGAATACCATTTTTCTATTACACGTAGCTTCTCAAAAGGAAATTTGGTTTAAAAAGAATGCAGGATTTCTGAAGCAGACAATATTGGCATTGTGTATAATCAAATAAAATTTGTTTGTTCCTTTTGTTTGGTAAAACTAGTTTCCAAATATTGATTAGTATCTTCAGACACTGATTTGTGTGTCTGTCACTACCACAAACATAACTAGTGAACGTATATCACAAAAAACCTACATCTTCTGTGTAAGAATTAACATATTGTTTTCAAGCACTGTCTCTAACAAAAATGACACGATAATTGATTATCACAAATCCAGGTATTCAGCACTTCAGTTTAGAACTAGTAGTACCAATCATGATTGCGTCGAATGAAGGAAGCTGAATGAAACCGCTCCCATGCATCTAGATGCCGTATGTCGAGTCATTCCATTGGTTTGGAACTAGTCGCAGTTTCTTGAGTCACGCCCATCGAATGGCAGGAGGAACGGGGTTGTTTACTAGGGGCGGTCGAGCGGCAGTTATGTCTTGGAGGCCCAAGGTTTTGAACTAGCCCCTGCCCCTTTTATGATTGCCACATCAATCGAGGGGAGTGGGAATGCGGCCATATATCAGTGTCGACGTGTCGATTGTCTGATCAGACGGCGGGGACGATGAGGGCCTTTGGCTTACACAAGTCGCTCTTTAGTGAGTATCTCGTCAATCGGACGGCAGAGGGAAAAAAATCTTGTACCACCGCCGACATTGTCCACATAGGTGTCCCCTTAGTCAAAATGCATCTTCGTAGACATTCAGCGTCCATCTAGTCAAGCGGTTTCCATCCAGTGGAGCGACGTCCGCCTAGTCGAGCGGCGTCTGCCCTATCGAGAGGCGTCTACTCGATCGATTGGTGTTCGCCTAGTTGAGCAGCGACCGCCTAGTCGTTGTTCCGTTAGTCGAGTTGCGCTCACCTTGACAAGCTGCGTCCATTTAGTCAAGCTGAAGGTATTCGCCTAGTTAAGCGTCGTCTGCCTACTCCAGCGTTGTCTGCCTACTCGAGCACCATCTGATTACTCGAGCGCCGTCAGACTACTCGAGCGGCGTCTGCCCTGTCGAGTGGCATCTACCCAACGAGTCCGCCTAGTCGAGCGGTGTCCACCTAGTCGAGCAACGAGCGCCTAATCGTGCGGCGAGGGGCGGTGGGGTGCCTAGTGAGGCGGGTGCGGGTGGTGTCAGTGGGTCGAGCAAGCCACGCCCCCCGCCCCGCCGGGCAAGGCGGCTGCCGCGGCGGCGGGCGACACGGGCGGTGGCGCCGCCGGACACAGCAGCGGGTAGTAGTAATACGGCAGCGGCAGAGGCAACGCTGGGAGCAGCGGCGGCGGCCGCGCCACGGGCTGATCGTCCCGCACCAGCACCTTCACCGCCACGCGGCGCGCCGCCGCCGCCGCCCCCGCCGCCGCCGCTGCCGCCGCCGCCGCGGCCGCCGCCGCCGCCGCGGGCGACGACGCCCCCGCGCCCGCGCCGCCCGCCCCGCCCGGCCCGCCCCCGCCCTGCTGGGCCGCTTCCTGCAGTTGCAGCTGCTTGCGCTTCGTCTTGTAGCGACGGTTCTGGAACCAGATCTTCACTTGCGTCTCCGTGAGCTTGAGCGCGTG
Organism: Teleogryllus occipitalis; assembly: GCA_011170035.1. Taxonomy (NCBI): domain Eukaryota; kingdom Metazoa; phylum Arthropoda; class Insecta; order Orthoptera; family Gryllidae; genus Teleogryllus; species Teleogryllus occipitalis. The sequence continues at coordinate 11,212 of BLKR01000932.1, forward strand.
GGCGAGGTCGGCGCGCTCGGGCCCCGACAGGTAGCGCTGCTGGCTGAAGCGCCGCTCCAGCTCGTACACCTGCAGCACAGAGGAGAAGGCAAGATGCTCGTGAAAGTGCCGAGGTTCTACTCCAATAGTGAAACAAATACCAGATATACGCATTATACTCCGATTTAATTATAGTGGCACTTCAAGGTCTCGAGATGGACGGACAGGAGGACACTCCTCCAATCGGGAGCTTCATTATGATTTAAACTTTCGATATTGGAGCTCCTGATTGGACGACAAGATGATCTGGGCTGCCCGGTTGACGCCACGTCAAAGGCTGAGGTGCCGACGTTTCGACCGACATATCGCGGTCCACTTCAAGGCCAGCCCTGTAGGCAGTACAGCCCTCAAGAGGACCGCGATCGAAACTGTCGGTCGAAACGTCGGCACCACAGCCTTCGACGCGGCGTCAACCGGACAGCCCAGATCATGACTAGCCGCGGAAGCCTACGATTTCAATTAACGACAAGGTCCCCATCTCCTTCCCACTTGTGACCTTGAAGTGCTACAGTGTTTAAATCGGATTATAATCCCTTTTTCAATGAAATGATTTTCGGTATAAAACGTGCAGAAGTCCAATTGACGTTCTTGTTTGAAATGAGTCAGTATTTACAGACGAATATAGAACTACGCACATTGTGACAGACCAACAAGCAAACTTAAGTTGAAATGATAACTTTGCAACTTTGAAGTAGACTTAATCCGATGCATGAAGTCATGTGGGAGTAATAAGTAATGAAGTAAGTAGCCTTCAAATAATCCAATACAGTGATACCTGACATGCGGTCACCAATGATTCCGGCAAAAATTGGCCATCAATGGAGGTGGTCACATAATCATCATTATATAACAGAAAGCGAAAATGAAATCCAATTGGATAATTGCTGTAAAATGAAACATGGAATCTTTAACGTTTTTAATTACTATAAATGGTAAAATACAATTTAAACTAGGTATGTAGGATAATTTGCCTCCTCTCGGCTAATATCAAAACACCCCCTTTATTTATCATTCTTTTAGTCGAGAAAGTCACTTTCCTCGCCGAATCGAACATGCAAACTAGACTTGAAAGTGCAATTCATATTCTAAAGAAACTTTAAAGGAGGGCCGTCTAACAAGAACGTTAGTGAATGACCTTTAGATTGGATTTTCTTCACGCCCTTTGCTCTTTGAGTCCATTTTCACAAAAAGAAAGTGCGAGTTACGGAACCACAGAATTGTTGTGAAATGGGATAAATGAAAGCGTTATTGTTTCGTTAAGATATACTTATTGTTATCTATTTTTACCTCAAAGTAATTCCCCTGCGTGATAAGAGACTCGATGTCATTATTCTAAATAATCTGACTATGCGTAGGAAGGTTCAATAGTTATCTCCACTACTATTCAACGTGTTGTTATAATACATTCCAAACCGCATGAAGTGACTCCTTATTAAAGGTTAATCAACGAAATGGGCCTAACCTCTTGCCGCTTAGTTGGCGGTTGAAAAGGATTATTTGCACGTGTGTTATGGAAAAAATCCATTGGTTCCACGAAAACATGTCGGTTAGTGGAGATGACTGCTTATTCGAGGTGGCCATTTGAACAGGTTTCACTGCAGTTATTAACTACGTCAGTGTATTCACAATCTAATCTTGCACTTTTCTCTGGCAAGACACTTCCGATCTTGGAAACGAAAACTCAGTAGACTTCTCGTAATGGAAAACTGAGATGGCGTGATTTAGAACTGTCGTAGTGTGCACTCCAATTCGCTCGATTAACACATTTGTGTTTTCGTCGTTTGTATCCGAAAAAAAAATGTAACGATGTTTTCAGTCAACACTTACAAATATCGTCAGTCTTTCGACCGACTTGATCACAATCTTCTGATCGTTACAGAAGAAGAGAAATTGTCAAGAAGCTGTGGTGCAGTAACGATAATTTTAAAATGACAAATATGACGCCAGAAAAATGACATAAACATTTGTCCATGTAATTGAAGAGAAGATTTGTGTTTAATTTCACCTGAAATGACTCACCGTATATCGCTAAATTAAAGGTGCGCTTGAAGAGAACTTCAACTCATCGCTGCTTTATTGGCTGTTCAGACTGTTTGGTCCGATCTAGTTCCTTCCCTTCTCCTATTCCCTTTCGATATAAACATATACAAACGTTAATTCATTCATACTTAGATTGAAAAAAATTAAAGGCAACATACGCATAAAAATGTTGTTATACTTTTATTATTATTACTATTATTACCAAATTGTTACAGAACCAGTTTATAAATATTTCAGTCAAATTAATCGGTCCCGAGACAAGAACTTAGACCAGAGGAGGACAAGTACACGCTCAGACTGCGAGTTCGAAACCCGCTTAAAGCGCGAATGTTTTAAGATGCGTCTCGCCGTCTCTCCTCTCCCCCCATTCCCCACTCCACCCGCTTCCCTGCCTGGAAATCCGTAATGCGTAAATTCCTACCTTTTGTACTATGATTCTGCGTGAATGTGTCAGTCAATAAATAATATTTTTAGTGTAATATACGATATAAACTTCAGTTTAAACATAATTGCGGTTTTATCCAGCAGAGCCCCTTAGCGTGTGCTTATGGCGATAATGCACCCCTAACTACGCTATTTGCTGCTCCAATTTCTACGCAAATTTCTACACTAATTTCTACGCTAACTCCTATGCGAATTCCTACTCTAATTTCTACACTAATCTCTACGCTAATTTCTACGCTAATATCTACGCTATTCTCTACGCTATTATGTCGGCTATTATCTACGCTATTATGTACGTTATTCTGTACGCTATTCTGTCCGCTATTCTAATTTCTACGCTAACTCCTATGTGAATTCCTACACTAATCTCTACGCTAATTTCTACGCTAATCTCTACGCTATTCTCTACGCTATTATGTCGGCTATTCTCTACGCTATTATGTACGTTATTCTGTACGCTATTCTCTACGCTGTTCTAACTGTGCTGTCGGCCGCGCTCACCTGCGCGTGCGAGAAGGCGGCCCGCGACCGCTTCTTGCGCTGCTGCTGCTGCGGGGGCGGCTGGGGCGGGGGCTGCGGCGCCAGCGGGGGCGGCGGCGCCAGCGCGCCCGCGCCCAGGAAGGCCGGCGGGGGCGGCGGCGGGCGCAGCGGCGCGTGCGCGTGGGCGTGCGCGTGGGCGTGCGCGTGCGCCAGGGCGCCGGGCGACGCCGCCAGCAGCAGCGCGGGCGACGGCGTGTCGTCCCGCAGCGTCCCGTCGTCCGACCCGGCGCCGTCGCCGTCGTCTGCGGGGGAGAGGAGCGTTAGCGTTAAATCGCGTCGCAGAAGGGGGCGGATCCACTTTGTTCCGGTGCGATCGGTTTAGAGACCGTGTGAGGAGGTTTAGGGTATCAGTACGGTGCCCCTGAAAGGGAGGTCCTAATGTTGGAGACCGGATGGTGGCAGGATTTTCAACACTAGCTACACAGGACGAATTCAGCTGCTCTCTGGAAGAGAATTCTAGCGATCGGCTGCACTCATCGGTAGTTTTTCTGTGGTTTCTCTGATTATTACCGGGCGAATGCAATTACAGTACCCTAACAAACGGACATGGACCTAGCTTGATATTTTACTACCCTTCTTTTTTCTATTCTCATCCCTTACATACATCCCCATACACTTACACTTACATGCACTACAATACCACACATGCCAGGAGAGCAGTCGGGAGATTAGAGCTTCTGTCAACTGGTGCGGTGCCCCGCTGGTAGAACATACCTGATTGGGAAAACCCCCGAAAGCTGACGTGTATGTCGGCGCCGACTCTCAGAGTACGGGGAGAACATAGCCACCTCCCATGATATAAACATGCCCTACACTGGCGAGACTGTTCTGTGACCCGCTTACATTTAATTAATTAGAAATACTATGTAGAAGTATTCACACGAGGGAAATGAGTCAACAATTAGTCACATCTATATTTTGGTGTAAAATGCTTTGGACCAGTGGCGGCTGGTGGGTTACGAATTAGGAGGGGCGGCATGTATGTCGGAACTATTACAAACATTATTGTACCTCGACAATATTTCTTGAACGACAAAAACTATGGCGTATTGAATACAAGCGATTTGCATGTATTGGGATTTTAATCATAGTCTAAGTCAACTTTTACGTTGATAATGGACGTTACAATGGAATTCATGTGAAAATAAAAGATTTTTTAAAAGTATTTTTAGCAAACGAAAGAGTAATTGATGAAATCATATGAAAGGGTCGACCCTTATCTAGCTTAGTTAATATGCGCGGACTCTGCACAACAAAACCCTACGAGGAGCACGCTGACCCCACCCAACTCCAGCAACCCCACTCTTCCTCAAGCTACCATTGACTCACATGCACCAGCTACGGACGGACTCTCCATAGTCTGCGATGCTACTCATTCCAAACATATTTATGCACAATCGAGCACTTAAAAATAAATGCGTCCTCAAAAATTGCGCTGGTGGTATGCACAAATTAAACAAGGCGGTTTATTGCAAGTTTAATACTATCTGCAACTTTCCCCTAAGTTGGTTTTTCTGCGGAGGGCGGCGCCTTGGAGTCCTTATTGAGCAGCTGCCACTGCTTTCGATACGTTGCATTGACTGGAGCCAACGATGTTTTCTTAGTCGCTGAGACCAATGATCGGAGTCGCGCCGTTAACTTGGAAATGTGCAAATCGCGAGTCAAACTACCCGTAACAGTTGGGCATATATTTTGCGTAGCTATCTTAACACAATACCTACTCCGGTGTCGACGAGGGTTAAGGCGTTGCCTTGTGCAGAGGGCATGGGGTCGATTCCCGTTAGCTGTCGGAAATTTGCTTGATGCGTTTAGCACCGGTGAGTTTGTAGCGCGTCTGTCGGAATTCCTAGGACCATTTCCAGGTCTACTGTTCTAGTCAGTGGTTTCCGTGTTTTTTTCTGAACACTCCCAAGTGAATGACGAAGAAGCACGTTAGAATACGTTCCTTGGACCGCGCACTTCTTCACGCCTTCTCTATCCCTGCCCCATTCCATTCTTAGAGTCGAGCGATAAGCTGTTCAACTACCCTCGATTGGCCATCCTACACTAGTTTAGAAAAAAATCTCCGTTTAGTGTCGAATATAAACGGAAACAAATCTAGAAGAATTGTCATAAAAGAACAACTTAACACAATTACCTAAAATTACAATTTCCCAATCACCATCTATTAAACAGCGTATTCCGTGTACAACATCTGTAAACAGCGTATTTAGCACGTGTTTCATTTATACATTTGCATTAGCTGTTCATAAAAAAATAAATACTTAAGCGCGCGGTACGTTGCCCGAAGGTTTGCCAGTGAACAGCTAGATAGCCCTCGTTTTGATTGATTGATTGATTTTTTCGTGTTTCCGGGCGCGTCAACTGCTTTGGTCATTAGTCCCGTAAGTGTAGTGCATGTTTTTTTCTCGGGAGATGGCAATGATCTTCCCCCCGCTGGATGGCGAGATCCGGCGCCGACCTACTGTCGGCTAGTGAGGTTTCCCCTTACCCAGGACTCTTCCACCAGCCGGGCACCGCCTCAGTCGGGACAAGCTCTAAGCTCCAAGCTCCCGACCGGCCTCCCGGAATATGTGATAGTGTAGTGCATATTAGTAAGTGTGTAAGGGGAGAGGATAGGGCAAGGAAGGGGAAGGACAGATCGCGCGCTGTCCGTGACCCGTTTGTTAGGGTACTGCTCCGGCATTCGCCTGGTGTTGGTCGGAGAAACCACGGAAAACTACCTATCAGAGCAGCCGGCCGCTACAATTCTCCTCCAGACAGCGACTGAATTCGACCTAGCTGAAAAGTTAGTGTCGAAAGACCTGCGGCCGTGAGGACTCGAACCTAGAACCTCCCGGTCACAGGCGCTGCAGTGACATCAGTTGATGCACTGAGCTACCGCAGCGACTGAGCTCCCTTGTTACGCTCTAGTTTCGAAAGCAACAACTACGAATGTAACCTTTAGCCATAAGGACTAGAAGCCAAATTGTGACCTCTTCATTGTGTTTTACGTTGTGTTGAATACAATACGTCGGTGGAGGCGCTAATATCGTACTTTTGTCCATTCTCTTCCATAATATCACATGCTTTGAGTAGCAAATGGAGTGTTTAAACCATTTTATGGGTATTTTGTTTGTTAATTCTCTCATGTACAAATGTTAAGTGATGTGAATCACAAACAAGAGCGATTTTTGACAATATCATATGTTGAAGAGCAAGTATCATCGATTGGTAGATTATGGTTCAGTTTGAGATTTAAAATGTTTTCAAAGTGATTGTGATCTTAAATTAATTACATCATTGCGTATGAAAAAAAAATTTGGTTCAAGATGCCTTGCTGTTTAGCAGCAAGGTGCGTTTATGGGTATAACCACTATTCAGAGAGATTTATCAAACCTACCAAGGGCAATGCAACATCTGCAAAATGGGTACGAGCAGTTCATTGAATACGATTATTTACAGGACAATCTGATATCTGTGATGTGGTCATGTCGGAATAATTGTGAATTAAATCTGTAAAATTTACTACTAAAGTTAAGGAAATTGAAATTTCTAGAATTAAGTGGTACATAAAACCTCACGCCTTTCTTCGGATTTTTGCTAATTTTCTGAGGTATTTGACCATTTCAGGGGCAAGGATATAAAATCATGCAATGAAAGAAATGTCTCCAATTGAAAAGGTACTTTAAAATATTGATATATAACAATGACAATAGAAATGCTCTCGATTCAAACAGTGAACATACTCAATTCAGAAAAGTGTCATATGAAGACCCTTTTATAAGTATTATGGATTTTCCAAGTAGAAGTTTTTACTTGCTGTTTTTATGTCGATGACTCATAAGTCATAATTTGTCCAATGAAAAACTTATTTTGTAGACAGAAAGGTAAAAATTTTGAGCAGTTGAAAATGCAGCAGAAACTTTCAGATGTAAAAAAAGAGTTTACCAAATACGCAGAAAACAATAGTAGGCACAATTATCCAGAAATTTCCGGGAACACGGAGGGTTCTCTTCCTCATCTACTTTTGGGGTGATTTTTTTGCGTTATTTACGGTGTAGTGTTCTTTTTTAAATATATATTTTAAAACATTGTCCCCGATGTTTTCTGGACACTGGAGTACTTAGCGAATCTGCTCTTCCCCAATTGACATGAGTGTAGGCTCTTTTACAACGAAATTTAGAAGACAAGAAAGCGAATGGAGGACACTTAATGCATTTTTAATTTGTATGATTACGTTGCCTAATACATGGTCTCAAAAATCGAATCGCGTTACTGTAATGTGATTCTCGCGTGATTAATAAAATGAATTTGGATCCAAGAATCGAAGCTAGCGCCGCATCGCGGCGGACAAATGGTGGTATGGGAGTTATTTCTTTCACTTCTATTCGTCATGCGGAAATGAAACTTACATGCGAGTTTTTATAACTTATAAGTATTTCACGCTCAGTCGACGGAGGAATGTACATTGATTGTAATATAGAACGTCTTATGATATTTTTTATGAATTGTGATGATGGAAAACACAATTATTATCCAAATGAATAACAATCTATAACTATGCTAAAGAACGTATTCATCATACTAATGAAGCATTGTATTAATTTATACCACGTGAAGTAGTCAACATTATTAATCCTCCTTGACGTCAAGATCACGACCATAGATTTTAATATGAAAAGAAGAATTGTTAAGTGTTTAACTTCCGTGGATTCTTTCGTTTAAGTTTTCCTTCTTGATCCTATTACATAAATAGTTTTACTCTAACTCGCATGAAGAAAATATGTGAAAACTACCTCTTGTCTTACTATATGACAATATGACTATAGACTTTCTGTTAAAATCCGGTACTGTCATACTGATTACTAATATAGGGCCTATGAATAATTTTCTGTAGGATGTCATAAACTTATTCACATGGGTTATTACTGACACAATAGAATAACACGCTAATAGTGATATTTAAACACTATATATTGAGAGTTGGTGAACCACAATTTAGCTTGCTTTCAACTACAAAGAAGCAGTCTGATGGGTAATTCATTACATTTCTCTGTTGATATGTTTTAAACTAAGAAACATTGAAGAACTGTCAAATGATGTGGTTCAAAAAACAAGCATGATACAAAGATACCGAATAGATCACTGTATCACAAAGAAAGCCTGAACGGAACATCAAATTAAATGGAAAGAATCAAGCTAACTATCAACTCATAGGCGATACTTACACTTCCTATTCTTTCGGAATTCTCAAGCATATCTCGCTCAACTTAATAGGCTCTGCTATAACAAGCTGATAATTAAATTCCGTTATTTTTATCCAAACGTCTTAGATAAATGGCAATACCTACCTCAATAAGGATTGAGAGGTGTGACAAGAATCATTCACGTTTACTCTTTCTCATTCATTCACTAACTCGCCCTCTCACGAAGTTACATATTGTGGTCTACTTTTTGACTGTTAATGAAGATTAAGAACGAGATTATCATCAAACTACAAAATAATATAGGCATCAGAATGCAGAACATTTTGATTTACAGAACCATTATTACATCAGACTTTTATAAATGAAAGGAACAGTTTTTCTTTGAGTCAAATTCGAAAGAATAGAAGAGTATATATAGAGATTCAGTCAAGCTCGTATTGCGATGATTTCACCACTGTTGACGGCACAGTAATATAATTAGTGCAGAAGTCCACGAGTCATATTTAGTTTACTGTTCATTACATTCGTTACATTTCATTTCATGTATCTTTTTCATTTTCTGAAATATTGTTTCCAAATTTGTCTTTTTAATGAAACTATACTTCATGTTAATAGTCTATTGTAACTGAATAAGAGTAGAATGATATGCATTTTGTATTCTTAAAACATTTTCTTTCATTTGCGCAACCTTCTTCTTACTTGCTCCATTGATTCAACAATTTGTTAAAGAAGTCACACAACATGATTGTACTGCAAGTTCTTCTATTATTTTAATTCCGAATTACGTCTTTCTTTTGATTCTGTGTTGAAGCAAACACGAAACTAAATTAATCGGCTCGTGCAGAAACCCCTCATGTCCGCTCTCCTCGATTCTTCAGGAGCAGGAGAAAACCGAATAACTGTACCCGACATTCTGCACAAAAAGAAACTTTTAGCCATATTGAACCCCCACAGCTCGCTGCAAACATTAGTGGATGCATTTATATGCAGTATATCGTGTCATCAACACACTCGTATTTTCAAATCTGTATAACAAATGGACATGAGGGGTTTCTGCACGGAGCGATTCAAATATGAAGTAACTATTTTTTAACCAAAGTCCTATCTAACGCAAACAAGCATTTGAGAAACCAAAAACATATATATTCGAAAATATTAAACCATCTGACACATATTTTCTTGTATAGAATTTAGTATATAAATGGTTTAAGTTGGGGTTGGTTGGGGAGCGGAGTGCTCTATATGGTAGTGATTATTGAGAGAGATGAAAGCATTACACTTAAATGTAGCATATTCGTGATATGAAGACATAAACACTAAATTTCATAATCTGAAGCAATCATGAATAATTATTGTTGACTTTCTTGTTCTTTTAGAAACCACCAATCTGTGTAACGTTTCGCGCACGAGGTCAATTACCTGTCCTCATTAAAGCGAAAGCATTCATTGGAAAAAGCACTGTACCGACGAAGACTTTTAGCACCCCGCCACGCGTTCAAGCAATTACGGGCAGCCACTGAGGGAGCTCAACTAAATAGCAATTTCAGAGGGACACCGAGATTGAAGGATGGGGGCCTAGATGTAGCTACAACTCGTCACCCAATTATTCCGTCGCTCTTGGAGGTGAAATATAAGAAGTAAAGATAAAATTAAACTATATTAATGTCTCAGAAAATAAACTAAATATAAAAAATAGAACAAAGAAACAACAAAAATCTAAATAAGACGTGAACTTAACAAAAGTAAAACCAAAACCATATTCAAAATATAAGGAAACGAACAAAAAAGTATGAATCACGCTGTTTACAAAATGTTTACTGAGATACGGTCTATTTGCCAACTAAAATTACCCTTTCAGTGTAAGAAACATAATCTTACACAGGCTTCATATAGTCAGTATCATTTCTTTCCCCAGAAACGAGACGAAAAATAATATTAAACACGCCATTTTAATTATTGAGAACTTTTATTTTTGTTTCCAGTTTTTCTTTTTAATTCAGTTGTTATTGTTTTAATCGGAGATATTATTTCACGTTAAATCTGTCATGAAATAATAAAGCTTCTTATAACATCAGAACTATGCAATGAGACGAAAAATAATATTAAATCACCATGCTTTAATTCTTGAATGTTTTTGTTTCCATTTTTTGTTTGTTCTTCTCAATTTACTTGTTATTGCTTTAATCTGAGAGTTTATGTCACCTAAAACTGTCCTATTGGCGAGATGCAACATCAGAGCGCGGGGCATCGTGCGGCACGTGACCCGCGCGCAGCGCTCATGGCGGCGGAACCTGGTACCACCGGCTCCTCCCACCTGGCGTGTGACAGCGCTGCCCCCGCCCTGAACATTAGCCCGCGGGGGGGCGCCATCTATTGTAAACTCGCCATTAGGGGGCGCTTGTGGCACCCCGACTTTTATTACGGACGCGATTAAATTGGATGGATGCTTTTACCCGACGTTTTTCTTTTGCAGGGTGTGCATTTTGTAATGTAGAGGCAATGTAAAACTTTTGTATGGCCCTACGTGATAGCGCGTGCACGGTAATTCCAAAATAAGCGGCGCGTCTCGTGCTGATGTTGAATCCACGGCGAGAGGAATGAATAACGCTCGCGCCCTCGAAAGATACCAACTCAAAAGGCTGGCATACAATGGAGTTGGGATTCCGGAGGTGCCTGATGCGTCACATTTTTTCCCCCAAATGGCGCTTTAAATCACCTCTTCTCGTTGTGAACTGGTTTTCAAGTAGCGTCTGCTTTGAAAAATGGTATTTCGGAAATTCAGAACAAGATTTTGGCAGCAAATGTTTCGGTGACGATAAGATACCATTGGAACATAAAATTCCTCTATAGATAAGTGTGTTTAGTTTGATGTTATTTGGGAGATTTGTAAATCACGAGAAGAACAATTAGTTGACTAAGGTTATGTTTATTTTTTGACTTGTGGATGGTAGTTTTCCTCGCATCAAGAATGTTCCACTACATTTTGAGTGAAATCAATCAATTATAACCTTCAACCTCTTTAAGAAAAGTGTCCTAATTTTAAGAAATAAATGTTTAATAATTTACATTGTAAAATGTAACAAGTCAATTAAAATATAAATTAAATACTCTATGGAAAAATATAGTTAATAAATTAAACGGTGTATAAAGGGACTAAAGAACAATAATCCGCAACACATAGTTTATTCAGTAAAACTGGCTTGACATTTAAAAAAATTGTAAAAAAAATTAGAATTTGTTTTGAATATAATCGTCCTTCTGTAAGAAAAATCAAATAGAATTAAAAAAATAAATGATGTAAATGATGCGTATCATAACTTCTCTTACTGATCTGAACTGTTAAGAAGTAGGTCACGGCTTCTTGAATTTGAAACGGATATTTTAATTTTTGGGGGTATCATTGCTATTTTTGAAAATATAAATAGCTAATTCATAATAACTACGCGTCGATCATTTTAAATTATAAATTCAGTAATACAATTTCATCTCCTTGAAAAAGAAAAGCAAGCACTATATCACATTTACCTAACAGTGTACAAATGTTTTTGTTCTCTTTATGAAAGTGAACAGTTATTTGTCTGCTTGAAACTTCCTTATAAATGCCTTTTAAACATGTCTTGCAATACCTCCAGAAGTAACAATGAAACTAAACAAGTGTGCTAATATCTGCCGTTTTTTCAAAAAATGGGCTTGGTGCTTTGTACCTCCGAGGTACAGGAATATTTCTTGGCCATTATGCAATGTACGAGTCCGTAATTCTTCTAAATCCAGAAGTATTCCCTAGACAAGCACTAGTAAAAGCGGGTACTTTTAGGGCATGCGCAGCGTCCTAAAGATTCAATTTTTAGCACTAGAGCTAAAAGTCAAACGATGCTCATATGTTCAGATAAAACGGTGAATACAACGAAGAAAAGAAAATACTTTCGTCCGATCAGCTACTACTGCTGTCAATGCGACATAGTATACAATTAATTGATTAAAATAAAAGGAGGCTTGTAGGATTGTGCCACTTAGTATATCGGTCTTGTGCCGCAACATTTCATACTCGCAAAAGAAAATGGCACTTTTACCACTCGCATCATAAATAACTACTATTTAATATATTTAAAACAATATTTTACGATAATAAGTAACAAAAAAATGATTGAAGTGTGTTATGTGTGCTATAACATATTCGTCTGTGTGTAATTATTTTAAAACGTGACTACGTTAAAACCATTGAGGACTTTCCATACGAATTCCTTATATTACGTCTTAGAATTGGTTTCAGAGGGACAATGCCAGATCATAACTTCAACACAGTCTTTGTATTTTAAATAAACACATTTTATCCAACCACTTCATTAACAATGAGTGAGACCATTCACAAGTCTTATCATTGTGAATCAATAGGGAATCAGGTCCCTTGCTAACAGTGATGCAATCTAAGGCAAAGTTCACTAACATCTTTATTCAAACGTAATTTCATTGTGTTCACAAGTCATTGTGTGCAAAATTAGTTCGGGAAATATTACATGCAGAGTAAATAATAATATACTTTCATTGGGTTACCAGACGTACTCTTTTAAGAGAACAAGTACTCTTTTAGATGGCATCCTCTTTTGTACTCTTTCTTATTTCAGTAGTCCACTGTAGTGCAGGCTACTCTTTTCATACTTTCTATAAAGCATTCTAATTTAGAAATAATATATATTTTTCAAAATTATTACATTAATGTTTCAAATAAATATTTCGTTATTCCATGAATTCGAACTCTGATTGTCAGTGGTTGACGAGTCCTTCTATTTCGTATTATAGACATGCTGCTAGCGTTCTAAATTGGGATAAAATTGAATCGAGATTAACATTGTCTAACATTCACACAGATACATACAAACAAACACATATACAAATACTCATTAGAAAATAATCTCATGTGTGCCTAGAGGACACCAAAGAAACTCAATTTGTAATTTGTTTAATTTCTTAAATAAAGGATACTATTTATTGGAAATATTTGTTTCTTACTTCTAATATACCGGCAAAATGTCGTAGGCGAAAAAAAATGTTTCGAAACTGGAAACTGGTGTCTTCAGTTTCATACTTTTAGAAAATATTTTTTTAAGAGTTGGATACTGATATACATCTGTGAAATAATCATTAGAAAGCATATTTTGAAAAGGTATTAGAAATAAAAAGTTACCTTGAATTCCATAAAAGTTATAACATAAAATCTAATAGATTTGAAACAGTGCCAATAGTTGTGGAAGAATACTACAGAAGCAAAAATATAGTGAAAAAAAATTATTGAAAATGTATAAAAAAGTATGAGTGAAATCATAGGTTGTCTTTCTCGTCAAGTGACAAAATGTACTATTTTTTTTATCTATGTCAAAAGTATGTACTGTTTTTGCATCTTGGCTATCTGGTCACCGAATACTTTCAATATTAATAATATTTCCCGCTAAAAAATGTTTCAAAGTTGAAGAGTGGGATTTTAAATTATCCACGCCACGTCATTATACATTGTTAAGTATATTGATGATGCTTAAACTATTTCTCTTTGTGTGAATCGATTTGTCCACTTTGCATAATTTAGAAACATTAACTTCATCATACTTTGCCTTGTTCAGCTAGTCCGTACTCATTGAAAAAAGATTTTTTACAGGAGATCAAATCGGAAAAACATCCTGAGTGATTATTGTATGAAGGTAGATATTTTAGACTTCATTACAAGTTGTTTACTGGCGAAATAACAACACACACTGAGGATATGTTTATTTAATCTCTTATAATCGTTTAAAATATTCATCTCGTAGTAAAGATCAATAATAATAATAATAATAATAATAATAATAATAATAATAATAATAATAATAATAATAATAATATAATTTAGCAATTGGGACCTGAAATATTTATTTTTATTTTACACAAATAATACGCCTACTTGTCTGTTGGTAGTACCAACTGTACGTACAGGGGTGTACTAGAGTACTGAATCAATATTCCTGACAATAGTCCTTGTGTTTATAAAAATAAAAAGAACGAAGGCTATTTAGAGAAACAATTCCAACTTCTCTCAAAAAAAAAATCCAATTTGACACTTGAAAGTTTCTTCAATAAAGAATATTGACACAAGCATCCACCTGCCGCACAGGTCTCGGAAAAGTGGCGTACTTTTGGAAAGAAAAGTGACGGACATTTGGAGAAACAATTCCAACTTCTCTCAAAAAACAAAATCCAATTTGACACTCGAAAGTTTCTCCAATAGAAAATCGTGACAAAAGCATCCGACTGCCGCCCAGGTCCTAGAAAAGTGGCGTATTGGTAGCGCAACATCAGCATGCGTGTTGTCGAAAAGCGGCGGCACCGGCGCAGGCGCAGGCCCGGGCGAGGGTAGCGGCTCGGCGCGGATGGCGGCGCGGACGGAAATAGCGAGCCCTCGCCGCTGACGTGTGTATTTTCGCGTCCATCGCGCGCACAACGGCGTCCCACAGCGGCGGACACCCGAGCCCGCCATTATCAAGTCGACGTATTTCCCCGGCTGTCCGTCACGGCGCTGTTTGGACGGGCTTGTCAGCGGGTGTTCGTCGCGCCGCCCTGAAGACGCGAGAGGCGCCGGCACGCTCGCGCCTGCTGCTGCGCACGCGCACCCGCTCTCCACATTTCCTCGCCCTAGCCCTCGACTTGGCCTTCGCCTTCATCCTTGCCCTCGACCTCGCCCTCGCCCTCACTCTCCTCTCGACCTCGTCCTCCCCTCGCCCTCACACTCGCCCTCCTTCCCACTCTCGACTTGGCCTTCGCCTTCATCCTTGCCCTCGACCTCGTCCACCTCTCGCCCTCACTCTCCCCTCGCCCTCGTCCTCCCCTCGCCCTCCCTCGCCCTCCTTCCCACTCTTGACTTGGCTTTCACCTTCATCCTTGCCCTCGACCTCGTCCCCTCACTCTCCTCTCGACCTCGTCCTCCCTCGCCCTCACACTCGCCCTCCTTCCCACTCTCGACTTGGCCTTCGCCTTCATCCTTCTCCTCGCCCGTGCTGTTGTCCTCGCCCTCATTCTCTCGCTCGTCCCTCCTCGCCCTCACTCTCCTCTCGACCTCGTCCTCCCCTCGCCCTCACACTTGTCCTCCTTCCCACTCTCGACTTGGCCTTCGCCTTCATCCTTGTCCTCGCCCGTGCTGTTGTCCCCGCCCTCGCCCTTGCCCTCGCCCTCGCCCTCGCTGTCGCCCATGCTCTCGCCCTCGTTCTTGCTCTCGTCCTCGCCCTCCCCTCGACCTTGTCTTCCCTTCCCCCTCCTTCCCCCTCTCGACTTCCTTGTCCTCGCCCTCGTTGATGTCTTCGCCCGTGCTGTTGTTCCCGCCCTCGTGCTCGCCCTCATCGTCGCTCACGTCCTCGCTCTCGCACTCGCATTCGCACTCACCCTCCTCTTCGCTCTCGCTCCGGCTCTCGCCCTCACCCTCCCCTCGCCATAGTCCTTGCGCTCGCCCTCCTTCTTACTGTTGCTCTCGCTCGCTCGTCGGCTCTCGACTTGCCCTCACCCTCCCTCTGGTCCTCGCTCTAGCATTCGCCTTCACCCTATTCCTCGTCCTCGACTTCCGCTCTCGCTTTTGCCTATACTCTTACTCTCCCCTCCGCTCTCGCTCTCAGATCCGCCCTTGCTCTCACCCTCACCTTTACCTTATAAACCCGCTCGCTCTCGCCTACACCTTGCACACCCCCTTTCTATCTCAGGTTTTCGCTTTCGCCCTCGCCCAAGCCCTCGCTTTCGCCTTTGCCTTCACCTTTTCCCATCCTTTTGATGTATCCTTCGCGCTCCCCCTCGTATCTCTTTGTTTTTGTCCAGTTGCTCGACTCGTAGCTTTTTGCTTGTATTTCTGCTAACTACCTTTGTCAATTCTTACTACACCCACTTGTACTCTACGTCTGACTGAAACCCCATTGCAAACCAACCTGGTTCTCCTTTTTCTGGTTTCTAATCTGTTACTGAGTTTCTGTGTTGTCCTTATTTGCGTTGTCATACTACGCAATTACCCTTTCTTCGGTGCTTCTCTCTCTCTCTTCCTGTGCGTGTTCCTTCTAACAATTGTCTTTGAATTTAATAACACGTTTGTTAGGCATTTTCTCTGTTATCTCTCGACCAACTGACATTTCCGGAATTAGTGCTTCGGAAATATCCACCCCTGACTTGAGTATGCTTTTATATCATCTTCATCTGGACAATCTTCACCCGCTCACTTAATTCCGCAATCCTTATCCACTCTCTCTCTCTCTCCCTCTCTCTCTCTCTCTCTCTCTCTCTCTCTCTCTCCCTCCCTCCCTCTCTCTCCCACCAGACTTTCCCCCTTCAGTGCCAACATTCGTCCGGTATCTATCCCCAAGCTCCGCACCCGCTCAGACATTGCTTCTCGGCATATCTATCCCATCACTCTTGTCACTCATCACCCTCGCCCACCTTTCTACCACAGAATTCTCGCTGCTTCCAGTCTGAAGACGTGCGCTCATCTGCCTCCCCAGCGATGCTCAACCGATGATGTTCAACCGACGCTCTATGCCGCTCGACTGCCTGGCTGTGTAGGACACGACTCGTGCCGCCGCCTCCAGAACCCCCACCATCTCCTCCGCGTCCGTCTCTTTCATTTTGTCTGCTTCCCCCTTCGCTGCCTCCAACTCCGTCTCCTCCGTTTCGTTTGCCTCCGCCACCTTCACCGTATCCTTTCCCACCGCCGCCCCCACCTCCGCCTCCGTCACCAACGCAGCTTCACTGTGGTCACTGTTTCCACTACCTCCCCCACAGTCACCACCGCTCCCGCCACCGCCAGCACCGCCGCCACAGGCGTGCTTGGGGCGCTGCACCGGAAACTCGACTCGGATGCGGGCAAAATAAACGTTTTATGAAGTTCCCGAGGCGACTCTCGCTGCTGCCAGCCGCTCGCTCTTGGCTCGCGCTTCACCCCGCTTCTCCTTACCACGCCTCTCCACCCCACCCGCCCCGCCCCGCCCCGCCCCCTCCCCCTCCCCTCCTCCTCCGCCGCCCCGCCAGCCGCCCTCCCACCCTCCCACCTCCCACCCTCCCCGCCCCTCCCCGCCTCCGCCCCTCCCCGCCTCCCCGCCCCTCCGCCCCTCCCCTCCCTCCGCCCCTCCCCGCCCTCCTCCCCGCCCCGCCCCCGCCCCGCCCGCCCTCCCCGCCCTCCCGCCCGCCCCCTCCCGCCCCCTCCCTCCCTCCTGCCGCCCTCCCTCCGCCCCGCCCTCTCCACCTCCTCTCATGCCAAAGCCACACCTCTTTCAGCCTCCAGACCTCTTGTTCCGCCAACCAGTTTCCGTCCGCGCCACCGCCGTCCGCCGCGCTCGACCTTGCCCGCCGCCCCTGCCCCTCCCCCGCCCTTCCCCGCCCGCCCCGCCCCGCCCCGCGTCGCCCCATCCCGCTCCGCCCCGCCCCGCCCCACTCTGCTCCAGACCGCCGCGCGCCGGGTTTCAACGAGCTGCCATGAGACAAGGCTCTTTTTTGATGCGCCTCGTTATGTGTTGAAACGTGACGAACAACTTGTAAACGAAGAGGATCCTGGTGTTGTAATAATATTGAATCCCTGTCTCCGAATATAGAACTGCACATTTTCCTGTGGTTAATTATGAGATGTGTAACAAGTGTTTGTGTGCACTGTTTGCTCGTTTATGGTATTTTTTATTTAGTATCAACCTTTTGAAGTTATTTAGCTACCTCTTCAGTTGGCACGTTCATTCATTTCTTCCATTCATTCATGCTTGCTTTCGGTCATTCTCATTGACTCGTTTTTTCGTTTATGATTCCTAGTTTCTCAGGTTTCAGAATAAAAGGAAATTCTTTCTGGAACAAACATAATGTATGATAACGAAACTGTCTGCAATAAAATTTGTGCCTGATGTCACTTATCGTTTGTGATTTGGCAATGATTGTGATGTGCGTTTGGATTTGAATACTTCTTAGATTTTGCACTAGCAGTATGTTACGAATTTAATTCGTTTACTAAAATATGTATTCAGTACTAATTCAAATAATTAGTATATTTTCTACTTTCATTATAAAATTTCAAATAGTTATAACTTGGCATAAAGTGGTAAATTTTGGATAATGCAAGTTCTTAAAAATACTATCTGCGATACGATAATTTATTTTTCTGCCTAGGGATAATTTTGTGTCCATATCCGGATTTTCGAGACGTCTAAGGAATACTTAAAATTCAAAAACAATATTAATACATTGGACGAGAATTAAATCGTTGAAATGTAGACAAACAAACCAGGTTTTTCGTGTGAAATCGGAACATTTTTTTGAGGGTGGTTCTTCTCGTCGTCTTTTTTTTTACCTTTTGAAATATGGAAGTTGGTATAATTTTTTATATTTTGCTTTATTTTCATGGACGTTCCAATATATTTACTATTCGCAGTTTTACAAAAATGGACGAGTATTTTTCTTCTTGTAATTATCAAACAGTAACTTGAACAATACATTTAAAAAATACTTTACTCTTTCGGATATTGATGCATAAAGTCCCTTAATTTTATATAGAAAAGTCAAAACATGCATTGAATACGATAATATTTCATAATTAAATTAGTTCAAAGAATTGGTCACCCCGACCCGAAATGTATTAAAATACATTTGTTACCCAGTAACATGGTCACAATTTGGATAGCTGTTCGTCTGCGGAACATATTCTCCGAGCGTAAATGCATCCAACAAGGTGACGGGCAAGGTGACAATTATATAATATTTCATCTTATTCTATGAGAGCAAAAATACTTGAATTTTGTGTAGCACATGATATAATACAGCATATGATTGAACGTTTGACTAATTTGTTGGAATCACTCGAATTACTAAAGTACTTTGCTTGAAGTAAGATATCTGAGGTTGCCATTTAATTAATCATTAATATGTGTATCTTGAGAGACATTTCCTTGACTAGTGCATGTTTAATTTGGGTATGATCGTGAAATGATCCTATTTTTTCTTTCTATTGTTGTATTGTAGACTGATCTAAATAATATAGATTACTATAACAACAAACTATCTTTACTAGAGTAGAAGACTCGCATTCGGCAATATATTGTACATAAATGCTGACGTGTTTTTACTGTCACGTACTGCCTACATGCGCTCACATGTTCGCTTACTCTTTTCAAATTCTGCAATTTATTTTGGATTGGGAAATAGTGCGTATGATATTATGAGAGATCAATGCACTTATGAGAAAACCTTCACAAAATTATTTTTATAATACTGTTCCGTTATACCGACTCAACGCAACCACACAGGAACGTAAAACTACTCTTAACTCCCAACGTCCGTTAATAACAATTGAAACAAAAGAGTATTCCTACTCCAAGAAAAGGTATTTCCTTTTCTACTTTCTCGTATAATTACGTATATACAGAGTGTAGAGAAAGTTATGTAATGCTGCAGAAAATCGATTTCGAGATTTCAACGGAAATACACGTTTTGGGTTCTCCTGTTAAGTGGTTCTGTTCTAAACGTCCGCTCGCCCGTCTGTCTGATGTATGTGAACAATACTAGCGCCTAAACTATGCGTAAGATTTTTTCCAAACTGAACTAACCTCCGTCGATCTAGCCTGAAGCGAAGCTCTGTGATTTTGAAAAGTATTCATTAATTTTTGGGACTACTTTATGTGGTTTTTGTAACAATTTCAAAATTTTCTCAAAAATGACTCCAAATTTGTCATTTCAATTTCTTGTAAGAATAGAGTACAATATACTTATGCAGGTGACATAGGTCTATTTTTTATTGTTATCTCTGAATTTTCGAAAATTGCAAAAGTATGATTTTTTCGGCAACTTTCTACAACTACAATATTGAAGGTAGAGATTTTTTCTTCAAATGAAATTTGTTGCCCATAAATTATTCTTTCATTACGGTCACGTACATTTTTTGAAAGTTTTGGTAACATTTTCTCAAAAATGGCTTGAAATTATTTCTTTGAACTCTTGGTAGATATTACTAAATGTACCCTATGAAATGACTTAAACATATTTTCCTCTACCATTTTGTTTTTGTATTTTTTTCAAAAATTAAAAAAATATCATTTTTTTGACTTGCCTCTCACGTCGTTAATATTTACACGAGCGACAGTTTGTTTACATTATTGTATTTATGAGTACTTGCTTTACGTACGTACTTTTGAGTACGTATTTATGAGATGTGCTTTAAATAATGTCATATATAGTTTCTCAAAAACGGCTCCAAATTTTTCCTTCAAACGTTTCGTATGGGTAGTGCTAATTGCACTGCTTAAGATGCCATGAAATTAACTTCGCTGTATTCTTTTGTGTTTTGAAAAATACACAAATGTATTTTTAAAAATCTCTTACGCCGTTTATATGCACATTTGTAGCGCTTTGTATACATTATTGTTCTTGTGAATAGAAGTGCTTCAAACGACTTCAAATTTATCGTAAACTCAATCAATTTCTGTGAAAAAGAACTTCAATTTATCATTTACGGTGATGTTTATTTTTTTTAAAACGGTTTAAAATATTTCAATGAAAATTGCCATTTGGGACAAGGTTTTACTCTTCTTTAATATTCTGAAAGTAATTATTCAGTTCTACTATTCAGAAACAAAAAATTGAGAGATTTTCAAAAAGTATGTACTTTGGGTGACGATAGGTGGCAGCCGGTAAGGGTATGTGGCAAATCAGAATAGCTAGCCCAGACCATAAAACAGAAAAAATAATACGATAAAATCTGTGCTATTTGTTGCCCCAATAGTTTCTTCTACTTTCAGGAAGGTGGTATTACAAAATGTATTAAATCTCACTCTCGAATCACAAATTCAACTGCATCGGCTAGTTGCTCTCTGTGGGCGTTAAACTCTTAATAACTGTAGCCGAATGCAATCCAAGTAGCTGAACGCCGTAAAGAGCAGGAGTCAAGATCTAAACTAATTTGAATCTGCTGACTGCAGTTCTAACGGACGGCGCTCTGTCGTATGTAGCGCGGTGGGCAGGCTTCTAAGTTTAGACTGAGAGAGAAAGGGGGGGAGAGAGAGAGAGTTCATTCATGCAACGTTGAGTCTCCTGTACGAACCTTCCCGCCCTCTCCAGAAGTGAGGCGCCTGTGGAGTGGGGGAAGGGCGCAAGAAGGCGAGGGGAGAATTGTAGCCTCAAGCTACAATTTTTTAAGAGTGCCGACCAGTGCAGTGAATATCTTAATGCGTTCTATTGAAAACCTACCATTACAGTTATCGTAACCAAAACAAGACCGGCAGAGGTGGCTCAGGGTATTAACTGATGCCACTAGTGTCTCTGATCGGGAGGTCCTAGGTTCGAGACCCGACGGTGGCAGGATTTTCGACACTAGCTACATTGCTAGGTCGAGTTCAGGCACAGTCTAGAGATCTCTTGTAGCCGGCTGCTCTGATCGGTGGTTTTCAATGTTTTTTCCGAACAGCCAGCGAATGCCGGAGCAGTACTCTAACAAAGGGGCCACGGACTGCGCGATATCTTTCCTTCCTCTTCCTTGTCCTATCCTCACCCCTTACATACACACACTTACATTCACTACACTATCACACACGTCGGGAGCTTAGAGCTTGTCCCGACTGGGGCGGTGCCTCGCTGGTGAGAGTTATTTGGTTGGGGAGAATCCCGCTAGTCGATGGGTAGGTCGGCGCCGGATCTCAACATTCAGTGGGGGACGACTACTGTCACATCCCGAGGAGAACATGCACTTCACTTACGGGACTCATCAGTTGGCGCGCCCGGAATCACAAATCGATCAAAAACAAAACATTTTTATTTCTTACGTATGTCATATCGCTCCTGATGCGATAACGTACAATCAGCAGCAGTCCATAATTAAAACTTCATAGGTCGGGTGACCTTTGTTCGAAGTTTGACCATGCGTGGATTTTCAAACATAAACTAAATAGCTGAATTCTACAGGTCGATTGATCTGATCGGTAGATTCCATGGTTTCCTTGCGATCAATTATTCTAAGCCGAGTCCGAAGTAATATCTCAAGAAACAAATCAACCGCGCGTCATCCTTCCTTTTCCATCTTGTTCTCACACCCATCCGTTGAGCGGCAGGATGATCGTCATATTATTTTTTCGGTTCAAGAGAAAAGTGACAAATCTAAAAAATTCATGAAAAGGGATATGTTTAGAAAGAGTTTATTTTTACTAGTAAAAATTCCATGCCATTTCAGACATTTTATACAGTTCATAAAAGCCAGCCGGTTTATTGAGTGAAATACAACTTTGTTCGTGAAATAAACAACCCTCCTGATATTTAAAATGTTCCTCTGTAAAATTACAATTTTTGAGATGTGTCACTTGCTTTGTGCACCTATGCTATGTACCATTCGTTTTGATCTACAAAGTATTTGATAAGAGTGGAAGAAATGGGAATAAGTAAGAATGTGTAAATGCATGTGAAGTAATTACTAAAATATTAGGATAACTGAATTATTCCATCATCCTTTAATAATATATTACATTCCAAATTATAAATTTAACATACTAGACATCGTGTATCTGTGTAGAGTAGACAAAAGTTTGAGCAATATTGCCGTGATTTACTGATTGTGCTCTTCTTGTCTTCAAGAAGCCTTCTCAAAAGGCAGATATCAGATTAAAAGTGCGTCGTCTTTATCAAAGCCGCCTTTCTTGCCAAGGTAACGATTGTTCAGGAGATTTTTCGTTTTTTCAGACGATGACGATCATTTTTATGATGGTGATGATGATGATAATGATGATGATGGTGATTAAAAGCATACTAAAAATTATTCAGAAATGGTGAAATTGAGTTTATTACGTGAATTCGTTAGCATTACGGCAAAAATATCAAAAAGGTGAAATGGAGGGATGTACGCGTATTGCTACCTAGATCTGTAATTTTTGCGCTCCGTATTTGAGAAAAACGTTGCTCATAACATATAGAAGTGATGAGGTTGAAGAAAATTTATTCGTTTGAAGAAATATGTTGAAGTGTAGAAACGGTGAACGTTATTATCTTGAAATACGAATGTGTTCCAGGTCCAAATAAAACAGCTCATTCTGCTCATTCGAAAAATCAATTATAATAATTGCTAATAGTTCCTCAGTGTAAATTTATTGAAACGTTCTTTCCAGTTTCGGTAGGTCAGTTAGAAAAGAAGAAAAATATGGCGAAACTGGGAAAACCGAAGTTGTTGATGGTTCTGATAAGCCCTTACGGACTCTTAACCGTCTTGTGAGTTTCTCGAGTGCTCACGCTCACATCCACGTGCGTATTTGTGCCGTCAGTATCGAGAACTATAGTGTAACTTGCCATCGCTGAAAATTCGGGAATAGAATCAAGAGACTCTGCCATGTTGAAGCTTACGACCCTCTTCTGCCTGGCTGTTGCTGCTGCTTTCCGTAAGATATCCGGCAACATCTCTTGATACAATGTCATTAATTACGTCAAACAGATAAGACGATTGAGTTTTTGCTATCAATGCATTCAAATAATATCTAAAAACGTAGAGCACAAAAATATACTTATAATTGACCAGCTTAATCTTATGCTTCGGGTGATTTTCAACAAGTGATAGAGGTATCTAGTGCCGGCTTTACACTAGCAATAGGTTTTCAAATTTCTTTCAGCAATTTGTTGCTGTTTCTTGAGGTAATCTTTACCTTAGCAAGAACAAGACGAGACAATATGTTGCCAGAAAGTTGAGAGGAAGATCTTTCCGACAAGATATTGCCGATCGTTTTACATTATAACTTTTTGTTGTGTTTGTGACGTCATGAGGAAAATGGCGCGTGAACTTAAGTGAAGTTATACCTCACTTCGACATGGCTAGTAGAAGGAAGAAGATGCGAGTTGTGGTCGCAGTTATTGTGCTCAGATAAAGAAACTTCAATGTTTTGTGAGGACATGTTACTCTATTTTAAGACGAAAGGAAAGGGCTCGTGCAAATTCTGTTCAGAAGCCTCAGTATTTTTTCGTGGACTTCGATTCACGTCGGAGCAAAGCATTTTTCTTGAGAAATAATAGCAAAGCAACTTTTCTTGAGAAATAATATTGATCGCCATTTTCTTGCAAGTGTAAAGCCAGCTTAATGATTTGGGAATAAATGGGTAAGCATACTACGGATAAGACATTTCGAAAGCTGTATCTCTGATGAAATTTGATAATGAAAGAAAGGTAGCTACAGACTTTTAAACCTATAAGAAACATGCAACAAACGAAAGAAAATTAGTATTTTCCCAGTTCCTGTTTTTTTTCCAAACAGGTATTGAACGTTTAGTGAACAAAATGTTCTTACGGCGAAAAATTATAACATGAATAGATGCAAATCGGTGAGAAATTACGAAGGGTATGGTCAGTGACCAGATGAAGATATTATACACTTGCGATTATTTTGAGTGGACTAGACATAATGAAAGCAAAGAAAAAGTGGATTCTATGAGATTTCTTCTTTGCAGCATGTACCACCCGCACCACTGCCCTTCCCCTTTTGGACGGTCGCATCGTGGGAGGTTCTGACACCACCATCGAGCAGTTCCCCTACCAGGCAGGTGGCCATCATCCACCACTCATATTGCCAAACCCATCAACACGTTATTGGAGATACTTGGGGTCTGAAATCGGGAAACAAATACCATAACGTTATATGGATAATGGTGTTGGCTATTATTCTTTTGTAACAATTTTAAAATGTGGTTTTAAAACTCGAATGCATCACTTTTGAAAAAAGAAGACTGTTCATATAAAATTTCTAAAACCAAGATTGTTTAAACGTGGGACTTTATAGCATACAAATTGAATGTTTTATTTATTTATTTTACGTCAAAAAAACAGAACTGCGTATGACGTGCTATGGGGAAAAGTGAATTGTATGCACATTTTCAAAATTCTGTGATCCCTACACTAAGTCATATACTACTTAAATTTTGAAAAAAAAAACTCCCATGTAATAAAATCTATTGTCAAGGATAAATAAGCAATAAATTTTGGCTCTTATCCATGTTGTCCTTCGGAATAATACTTCCTGCCGCGACAACATGGAAACGATAATTTGAATAATTGTATTTCCTACTGAATTCTAGAAGACGTGCACAGAAAATGAAGTTACATTTATGTCGAGAAGAAAAACAAGGGGCCATCTCAGTATTTGCTCAATGGATCAGGGAAACAGGACGAAAAACCTGATCGAGATGGGGAAAATGTTTTTGCCTTTAAATTGCGTCTTCAAAGGTGCAGTTAGTGTAAAAAAGTCTGCAACTGGCAGTTGCATAAATTTTTAGGAGTAATATTATTAACGATATTTATATTCAAATCCTGCATGAATAATAGCTAAGATTGCTATTATGGCCGTATTTTTGAGAAACATATTTTCATATTTTAATTGACGATTAGTTGATTACCAAAAATTGTTTCTTTGTTCGTAGGTCTCTGTGCAATACTTTGGCTCACACGTATGTGGCGGTAGCATAGTCGGGGAAAAATGCGTCCTGACTGCAGCTCGCTGCGTTAACGGGTAAATATATGAAAAACTCCTGTTTAAAAATAAATATTCGTACGTAATGAACATTTTTCAAATTCTTGAAAATGGTGTAAACGGAAGATAATTTATGAATAGTGCAATGTATTGAACCTTTCACGCTTTCATTTTTCCAAAATTCTCCAGTACAGCAAGAAACTAGCGATGTGGATAAGTTGTTATGAATTACACACATTCATGCTAAGACCTCCCGATATGACGTGTGATCACTATCCTTCTTTTTCATTCGAATACTTTTACTATTTAACAATCACACTTTCCTATCGAAATTAAAAATTCGGTAGTTATATTCATTCTTAAAAGCGATTAGAAAAAATGGCATAGTGCTCCACCAATTATCAATATAATGCAATACAGTATTTGTCCGAATTAACATATACCATTTTACATTAGCACAATAATGTTTTCGAAGAATTTGTCTTTGCATGTTAACTTGAGTAACTTTGATTAATATTAAATAGAGGATATCGGGGAAAGGGATTCTACTAAAAAAAGTGAAATAAGAATGCCGTAGAAACGATTTTTGTTAATCTAAGTTCTGTTATGTTTGATCTATAACATATCTAAAACAAAAAGCAAACGGTCTCTTCAGTTATGAAGAAGAAAAGAAAAACCAAACTGACTCGAATGGCTCTCATTGATACCCGACTACCTGGGTAATGGGTGCCCTCCACAGGGTAATGGGAGCCGTAGCAAACTAAATCCATACTAAGGACATAACTTAGCCGTATTAATGAAATTACAATCTAATACCTTTGTTTCCACTCCTGTGGAGCGACAAATTCGTCATTTACATTTTGTACATTATAAATAGCTTTTTGTTTCCTAGCACAAAATTTACAAATAAAAGACGTTCATCATAACAATCTGCACAGTCCAGATGTGATACATTTTTACACTCTTTACAAGATATGACAATGACATTTGATTACACGTCAGTGAAGCGAATGCATGATTTTTTTACAGGAATCGTCACTTTCATTGTTAATGCAAATCGATGCTCTCTGTGGAAGATTGTGACAAACGGCTTGTGAAGCTCCGTATAGGTGGTTCACCCCTCCTTGTTATCACAGTTTGTTTTTCTTTTTTGCAGTAGAAAATTCGGACCTTTTCTTCGGCGAACCCTTACCTTCTGCCTTCTCTTTCTTTCGTTATTCCTTTTATTCATAGAGTTTTCAGAAAGGTGATGCAGTCGAAATCTCCGACTGCATCATCTGCAGTTTCATGCGAGCATTATTGACTGGTTGGTAGCCTACTTTTGGCGTAGGGGAGATTGAGAATAAAATGCTTGTAAAGGAATCTTCGCTCTGGTTACCTTTTCTTTTTCAGAGGAGCACTACGTTCTTGAGCTTTGGATGAAAATGGCCGTATTGATTCTACATAACGGACGTTAGTGCTTGTCCCCGTCCATCTCTACGAAAGCCCCGCCTCAAAGAACATAGTCTGGAACGCACTGGCTGTAGTCTCAACTAGAGTTTGGGGTTCATTCGTTGTTTTAAATGCAAAGCCATCCTTTTTAAATATGGCAACATTCAAAGGGCAGATTCCTCTTCCTTTGAAAGCAGCTTTTCCGTTTTCTACAGAAGAGATCTTAGAAAATGTTTAATTAAAAATCTCAGCTATCTCGTATGGGGTAGTTCTTATCAGCGGACCAGCCTTTTTTTAAGGGTTCGTAAACAGACGATGCGTTTGCTTGAGAGCTATTGCACATTCATACGCAAGCGAACAGAACTAAGGCCGAAAAATAACTTGATAAATATTAGTAGGTGGTCCGCGAGCTTCTTTTCTTGAGCATCAGAAAACATGATTAGCCTACTTAGGCATGGACGTTTCAGAGCACCCATCTTCACTTATAGTCTTGTACTGCTTCTTCAAAGGAAACTAAGGAATTCCAGAAGATTTTGCAGCCCTATAAGTTATTCCAGAAGATTTTGCAGTCGAGTCTTAGAAGATGCATTTCACAGCTGTGTTTAGTTCAAGTAAGGTGCACTTTGCCTTATCTGTGGCCAATGGTCTTTTTCGAGACTTAAACTGGAAACAAAATAAATCGCATTATAATGAGCTTCTTTAATCGTGTTAAATTCCGAGGAGGTAGAACAAATCTTGTGGTAATCCATATTATAATTATTATTGTTGTAGATGATTATCCCTATCTCATTAATCGCGTTAAAAGAACATTAAAATAACGAACGTGCAGTCAAAACAAGCATGGGGTTATCAGAGCTATGCCCCAATTTCCCCTTCCTAATGGCTCTCAGTACCCCTAATGGTAACATTTTTGTTTAAATTACAAAATGGAAGAAATGATTTTGCCCTTCTGTTTTAACTTGATCTCGTTTAACTACATGAATCATGCAATATGAACCATGCTCATGAATCAAGCGTACGACCGAAAACGCAGTGTCATTTGTTAGGCAAACGGAGTGCGACTGCGACACCGTTGCTGTGGACGAAGGGTACACTCTAGGGAACTTCGACGCAATTCGAAGGCAAAAGTCAAATTATTCGGGATATGTTCCTATTACCCGTCGGCTCCCAATCGCCTGTTCTCCCCCAACCCTAATATATTTCACGAATTTGCACCACACTTTGAAGGATTCTCAAACAGTGTTTTCAAAACCCAAATTAGAAAGTTTATTAATATGCTACAATATGAATTGCAATACAATTCTTTGCTCAGCTCCGCCTACGGCTACACCATCCGCGCTGGCAGCACCAGCCGCGGCTCCGGTGGCGTCGTCTACAGCGTCGCCCGTGTGGTGCGCCACGCCCTATACAACTCCTGGACCATGGACTACGACTACGCCCTCCTTGTGGTACACACTCATCTAGTTGTATGTTCGAAAATATGTAAAGGAAGTGTGTAGTGCGTGACTGGATGCCTTGTGCTTGTAGATCGACGGGTCTTTCGCCCTCGGCGCCTCCCAGGCCATCGTCGCCCTCCCCGAACAGGATGAGGACGTCGCCGCTGGTACTTCCGCTGTGGTCACTGGCTGGGGCACCCTCCGCGTAAGTACCTCCAATATATCAATGATATTCTCGTTGATGCGAAACAACGATTCTATTTCCAAACAACTTGGTTTGTGGGGTACTTAACTCGATCTGAAGAATGGATAACCGCATCTCTGTGAAATTATAATTGTTTACTATTTATAATTATTATTGTAAATTAAATTTTACTATCATACTTATAAAATAAACCTTAAATACGCTGCGCTCTTTCATTTGGTAAAGGAGCAGCCAATCCAGCAACATCAATGCCAGCAAGGAAGAGAACTAACTCAAATGCGTTTTTTTCTTCTTCAGGAGAGCGGATCCTACCCCATCATCCTCCAGCAAGTCGACGTCCCCATTGTGGACCAGGCTGTGTGCAACGAGGCCTACGATGGTGAAATCTCTGCCCGTATGATCTGCGCTGGTCTCCTCGGCGTCGGCGGCAAGGACGCTTGCCAGGTTAGTAGTCCCAAAAATCACGACAATCGCCTGCATTTATTTAGGATTCAACTATGAAATCTCATCTTGATAGTTCTGTTTTGATCCCGTGAGATTCCCAATATGCAGGGAAATCTTTGGTGAGGAAAATAGTTCGGACTGTTCTATAATGCTCTGTCCACATGCAGGGTGACGAAGGCGGGCCCCTGGTGGCGAATGGCAAGCTGGTGGGCGTCGTGTCCTGGGGACACGGCTGTGCCCGCCCTTCTTACCCACGGGTCTTCTCTCGGGTTTCTCCGATTCGCTACTGGATCCGCGAGAACTGCGGTGTCTAAGATGCTGGAACACTCCTGCAATGCAAGCTGCCTCGGCAATGAAGATCAGTTGGCGGCCCCACGAGTTTGATGGCTCATTCACATTTTGTACATACGCCCTCTCTTGTAGGCTTTTAAAATATATTATGGCCGCAGAGTTCAATCTTCTGTGAGGTGAAAAATAATAAAAAATTACTTGATTTTAGTAATCTGAAATAATTATTTTTATCTTCACCAAACATCCCACTCCTAGAGTCATTCTATGAAAATAATTATTCCTCACCTCACGCAATTCAAATTAATGTAAGGTATTAAATTATGACGAGATTTATATAATCTCTGATATAATATTTCCTTGCCTCTTCTACTCTTTTTACTTTCTCGTGGACTTCTGGCAACGAATGGAGAAAATATTGTAATGCGGCAACGAAATGTGCCTAATTTTGGACCTAAAACTCCTTTTGTGGGATCCTGATACCAAAGAAGTGGATTTATCTAGCTCCTACACGCAGCAAATCACATTTTCTAAAAACATAATTCAATAATAATAGTTTTCTGTGTTCTTTATAAAGAAAACGTAATTTTCAGCAAAACATTCGTACATATGTTCTTTTTTTAAACCTTTTCTATTTTTTCTTTAAACTTTTTGTACGAGTAGTACAAAATTCAATAAACAATATGACGTAAACACCATTTTGATGTATCGTTTTGTGTATTCTGAGTATCCTTTTGAGTATTTTCACTTGTGAACTCGCTATGCATTGATGTAAAAGACAAAAACAAAAACGTTTTGCTACCGAAATTATTTAAGCAATTGTAATTTTAAATTACTCATTTTCAAGTCCTGCGTTGAAAGGAATTCTACAACCGGTTATTAAATAATTCCAAACTCTTGCAAGATATCAAATCTTCTGATAAATTCAAAGTTCATAGTGATGTTCCTGAATGGGAAGCCACAAGTTC
The DNA here is from genome assembly GCA_011170035.1 of Teleogryllus occipitalis. Lineage (NCBI taxonomy): Eukaryota > Metazoa > Arthropoda > Insecta > Orthoptera > Gryllidae > Teleogryllus > Teleogryllus occipitalis. The sequence goes on from BLKR01000932.1 coordinate 41,685, forward strand.
ATGATCAGCAGTTTGTTCTTGAGTTCGTTATTAAAATATTACGTATTCAGAGTAATTTGTACTTGCTTCTATTTGTGGAGCGATGAAGTCACATATGAAGCACATTTTCTTTGTAAGTTCATGTCCTGTTTTGTCCCGTTTTCGTTCTTTCATATTGCAGAAATGTCCTGTTTTATCTCATAAAAATATGGTCACCCTACATTAGGAACCCTAGGTGTCTAGATTCGGGTCCTTATCCTACCAAGTATTCTTGTTGGTTTCAAAGAATTTTACTAGAATTATAAATATATACAGTGTTACATACCAGTTACAAATCATATGAGAAAGTTATTTGCAAGAGCTGGTAAAAAAAAGTGACCAGAAAAGAAAAAGTTACAAACCTAGAACTCGAATTCATACCGGTACCGGTAGCTCAGTGCATCAACTGATGGCACTGCAGCGCCTCTAACCGGGATGTCCTAGGTTCGAGTCCTGACGGGGCAGGATTTTCGACACTAGATATTCAGCTAGGTCGAATTCAGCTGCTGTCTGGAGGTCTGGTTCTAGCGGCCGGCTGCTCTGATCGGTAGTTTTCCGTGGTTTCTCCGATCAACACCAGGCGATTGCCGGAGCAGTACCCTAACAAACGGGCCACGGACCGCGCGCGATCTTTCCTTCCTCTTCCTTGTCATATCCTCTCCCCTTACACACACACTTACACTAACATGCACTAAACTACCACATATTCCGAGAGACCGATCGGGAGCTTAGAGCTTGTCCCGACTGGGGCGGTGCCCCGTTGGTGGGAGAGTCCTGGTTAGGGGGAAACCCCACTAGCCGACGGTAGGTCGGCGCCGGATCTCGCCATCCAGCGGGGGAAGATCACCGCCATCCCCCGAGAAAAAAAACATGCACTACACTAACGGGACTAATGACCGAAGGAACGGAAACGCGCACGGAAACACGAAAAAATCAATCAATCAATGGAATTCACTAAACAAAATCTCACGATTTGCACAAACAAAATTAAAAAAGATGGACGATATTCGCCGTAAGGAAAGCCGTTACTGAACGATTCTTCCGCTAGAGGTGCTTGAGTGCGACTGCACATTTTATGCATGAAAAAGTCGAACATGCTCAAACGTTTTCACGGAGAAAACCCTCAGTCTGGACTGTACGCTTTTTGTATGGTAACTCCGACACCGTGTGACCGATTTTCACGAATGTTGGCACATTTACGTGGCTTTTTATCCAAAAGGTTTATGAGCTTTTAATTTTGCAATCATTCTGCTAGATGGTTCTGTAGAACAAAACTAAATATTCATGTCAAATGCCTCTCGCAACACTCCACAGTACTTTTAATCTACATTATTAAATGACTCCTAAACGAAGCCTTCTAGGGCATTTAAAACTAGTTTTGAGGTCAAAGGCCAAAAAATCGTTAAAAACGTGCTCAGGGACGTGCAGAATCTGCAACTAAATGAGAACGAGAGGGACAGAAAGAGACAGAGACAGAGGGAGAGAGTCACAGAAACAGACTGAAAAAGGGACAGGGAGAGAGACAGAGAGACGGAGAGAAAGAGGGAGAGAGTCGGTGAGAGGGACAGAGGGAGAGACGGAGAGAGAAAGGGAGAGGGAAGGAGAAAGAGGGAGATGAAGGGCAGAACGTCTGCTGGTAAAAATATAGAGAATTATTTAGGTGTCATAGGAATTGTGCATCTATGGAATAGTGAATTTCATAGTGAATCTATGGAATTTAAAAAAAATTGAGTGCTTAATGTATTGTAATAACAACTATTTATAATAATATATTACTTATAATAATATATTAATTAGTAATACACCATTATAGTAAACATTTTATAAATGTATTATTTTCGCAAATACAAAATATCAGACATTCTCAACATGAGAAACTACTCGTATAAATCGATATAAGAAGTCATTATCTAGTTTATAAGAATTTCTGATAATTGACAACATTGAAATGTAAAGTTATGTTAATATGAAATATAAAGTTGTAAATTGTGAAAGGTATAAATATCATCACCTTTTAATAACCAATACCATCACCTTTTAAAAATTACTATCTATATTTATATTTCAACTGACCTCTGCAGACTATTCACTGGCTAATCAAATGATTCATCTCAGCCCTGAGAACGAAGGTAACGCATGAGGAAGCCCATCCCTAATAGTTAATGTTTAAAAATATGTATTATGAACTCTCCTGAAAGGCAGAAATAATTTTTTTAAAACGTAATCGTTCATTTTATTTTGACTCTTTGTTGCTAGAAATGTCACGGCAGGTGCTTAAGTCATCGTCGTCTCAAACTGACGGCGGCCAGTTAAAAAGGTGACGGTTAATTGGTCTGGCTAAGAGGGAGTCTCTCAAAATTGATTGTTGGAATTGGACGTGATTAGTATCGTGCGGCATTCCTTCATAGGTACAAGTAAGTTAACTTTTTAAATTTATTTTCTTCCCGTTCGATTTTCTCCTTTTCGGGGGTTTTGAATATTACAATATTACAAAAAATATTTTTTTCACCGCCCTTAGAGAAATGTGGGTCTCACTATAAACACAATGTACGTATTGGTACAGTAGGGCAGCTCCGTGTTAAATGCCCCATGATATGTTGATCAGCGAATCCTGTTTTCTACGCGGCGATTAAGGAATACTACGCCGCCATAGAATTCGTAATACAGTTTCGTTCTGCTAAATCTAACCAAAAATATCTTTTGTATATATTTTTATTTACTCATGCATACAACTAAAACAACATATGTAATAGACGTTTTGAACAATTTTTAAGGAAAGAAATGATTAAAATGTAATGAATGTTGTCTATTGAAAGTGAATTGTGGAATCATGAGGAAGAACAAGTATTTCTATAATTTTCATGAAAATATCTAAAAATGTGAATAATCTACAGTAGTAAAAATGTAGAAGTACAGTAGTAATCTACAGTAGTAAAAGAGTAACTAGTAAAAAAGGGTATCTAGGAGGTAATAACATTTCTCAAAGGAGGTTATAACAAATATTCGTCTTTATTTTGTAGGTCTATTGGACAAGTAAAAAACAACAAAACTCAGAGTTTTTTAATTTCATTTTTGCTACAATTAATTGCAAAACAGTTAGCACCTTTAGACACTCGCATATTAATGTGTTAACAGGAAAAGTTTAAGAATTAAGTTCATGCATATCAAATATGTTCCGATGTATGTCGAATGTAAGGTTTAAAGTTGGTTACGTCTTATTTAATGTCATGTCCTTGAAAGCCTAGAAATATAAAACTACGAGGTCCAGAAATAATACAAATTAACTTTTAAGTTTTTAACCACCTCTTAATGAACGCTATTTCACAAAAAAATCCGCATACTTCACTAACAGCAATCCGTAGTTTAACATTATCTCCACCAGGATTGCTAGTAGTATGTGCGCTCACCCCTATCAGCCAAAAAACGGTCTGAGCTGTGCTACTGTATATAAATACGTATACTGTGGTATAATCCTTCACTATTTAAAAAAAACATATTTATGTTTTCGGAGAGTTTCTCCGCAGTGTGACGATGCCGGTGAGAGTGCTAGCAACAGAAATGACCACGAGCACCGGGCATCGTTGGGACCGTCCCATGGCGGGGGCGGTGCGGCAGCAGGGGGAGGAAGGGGCGAGGCGACGCTAGCGCCGCGCACGGCAGCGAATCCGAGCGGCGACAGGCTCTGGCTCGAAGCGGCGTGGAGACTTCCTTCACGCACTGAACCTTAACAATGGGATTTTTTTTTTGTTAAGTGGAGGAGAGTGGGTGTTAGTGGGAAAAGAAGGTACATGATCTAAAAGATAGGGTAGGTGAAAGAGATCTTTCGAGAACCTGGATCTAATGCGCGAAGAATAATGTGCGTTTTCATTGAGATTGGATATTGGAATGTTGGGTCATGCCGACAGGAGATAACATTTTTGAGAGGTTTGTGAGATGAATTCAGATAGGAATGACACTTGTAGATGTTGTTGAATTCGCCAAATGGGAACCAGGGAACTTTCAAGGATTTCCTGAGATAATGGTTTCGGATGGTCTGTAAAACGGATAGATTTGTCGGTGTTTTGTTGCGCAATATTGGTCATGCACACGCCATAGTGTGCCTTATCATTTCAGATAAAAAGATAAAAAGGGCAGTTTCTGTACTAAGGGTGGAAAATCTGTTGACGAAAGGGAGTAGTTGAAATATTTTTTGCAGGTTATATTGAATGTGGGGTTTCCAGTTTGATCAGTAAGATCCAGGTATTTGGCTGGCCAAGAATGACAAACCAGGGTACATTGGTGTTACATATTCGCGAAGGGTAGAGAAGAGAGGACGTCTGAGTGAACATTTTAGACTGTGATTTTTAGGGGTTTTATTTAATTATCCATTGTCTGGCCCAGTAATGTCTTTACCAACGTTTTCATTTGTTTTACTTTTTACTCGATGTTAACCCGATATTTATCACAAACATCTTCTTGTAGCTCCACAGCCCTGCCTGCTCCGGAGGCCTCAACACGTCTCCTCACACACCAAACACTTACGACTAAAGCCCTCACATCTACTCCGACTATCTAGCCTGACACGTCTTCCATCTCTGTCTCCCTGCTTGCCTCTATGACTCTCTTGACTGTCTTCTGTGTCATTACTGTATTTACTGCCTCAACTGAACTTGCCTTTCTCTCTCTATCTGAGTGTCTGAGATGGCTTGTATGACTGATTGTAAGATTTTCTGTGTATCTTTCTGTCTGAGTATCTGTCAGACTATCTGTCAGTTTGTCTGATTGATAGACAGTTTGCCTCATTGCTTGACTGCCAGACTGTCTGACTGCCTGTTTATTTGTCTGCTTGGCTGACAGTCTGACTATAACTTATTATGTGACTCTCTTCGTATTCGTGTGACTGACAACCCAACTCCTCTATTTGCTCGCGTGACTGTCTATTCATCTGCCTGTGAACAACACTAGGGTCTAATTTACACAAAAATTTCTCCAAAACGAATATATCCCAACAGAACTGACCTACCTCTAGACCTACATTTAATTTAAGCTTCATGTTTAGGCCTGCTATTTAATAAAATTTACGTTATTGCACTCAAATATACTAGCCTATTTTTATAAAAATAAATTAGAAGTATTATTTGTTAATATGCTCTACTCTCTGTTTGCACGTAACATTTTTCGTAAAGGACATAACCTGGTAAATTTCAGAATAACCGGACGCTGAGAGGCATCAGGGGAAGAAGAACATTCAGAATAGATTTAGTTCATTGGCAATACAACATTTATAGACATATATTACTAGTAGAAATCAAATGCAATACAGTTATATTTGTTAAAATTACCAAAATATTTTACAGTAATATTTCTTAAAATTACTAAGATAGTTAAAATAGATTACATTGTTCTTACTGGAATCACGAAAACCCACGTGTTCGATTAAATTTAAAATTACATGTGGAACCCTAACCCTCTTGTGAGATTGTTGAGTATCTCTCAAGAGAATTGCAGATTCATGTGGTTTACTCGTATCTCGGGACTTTGATACCGAGGACTATAAAACGGCTTCGAATTGTCTTCTGGGCACCCTTTACCTGAAAACTTCAGCCATGTTCAAGCTCGCGATTCTTTTCTGTCTGGTGGCTGCTGCCTTCGGTAAGAATTCGAGTTTTATTTAATGGGAGCTTCATTATCCAGGGAATGACAATACTATTATCCATGAAAACCAAGCGTCGAAGAGAAAACGATTTTAGAAATTCAAAAATTGACACATTGTTTTTCTAACGTAGAAATATAACATTCTTGTATCATATCGCAAGGTTAAAAGTATTCTAATCATACTCTTCAATTATTAATAAATAAATGCAGTTAAAGTGAAATTAATTTCAATGAAAGCTTAATGCATAAAATTAATTTGCAGAAAAGTAATTTTCCTTACAAACATTTTGTTTATCAAAAGAGTTAATTGAATATATTACAACACAGACAGGAAATGCCAATTAGCATAGGTACAAAACCTTTCATTGAGCAGGCGCCAACATAATCATCGGTGCCTATTGTCTGATTCTCGTCCGTAGTTCAACGTCATGTCGCCATGCATTCAGTATCGGAGAGAGTTGATGATATTTAAGTACCTCCCATCAACACAATAGCGCATCCTAAGATTCCATTCTTGGAGAGTCTCTCACACATAGAGGAATGGGGGTTCCTTAATGACGTGAGCAACAAGTCACAATATCAAGTTCATTTTAAACGTTGTGAATTGATCATAGTGCACTCTCCAAACGGTGCTCGAATTTTTCGATGAACATGAGCAAGCTCTAATGAAACGTTTTCTCCTTTGCAGCGGGCACCATCCGAACCACCGCCCTCCCCCGTCTGGATGGGCGCATCGTTGGCGGTGCTGACACCACCATCGAGGAGTACCCCTACCAGGTACGTAGCCCCCACCAACTACTCGCATTTCTAAACGCTAAGTAACTTTTTGACTTTCTCGAAGCCTGAGACGAGAAAAAGACGACCTGACGATAACATTCTGTGGATAATAAATCATTGCATTTTTAGATTATCTATTGTTTAAATATATCCATCTTAATTCAGCCGAATTCCGATAGAGCTTTGAAAACGTCTAGATACTTCAGCAATTTCCAAACCATCTGAAAAATGTGTTCACATCTCGAATCAGGTTTACACAAAATTTTATAAAAAAATTAATATTAAAATGAAACATTAGTCCCGTAATTTTTTAATTAATATTTCAGTTATTGCATTTTTCTTAATTTTCGAATCGCAATGTTTTTTAAAGATCACAGTGCATCTTGTCTGTAAAAATGTTCTAATTTTCTTAGGACTTCCCGTTTGACGCTAATTGTCAAATTGATAAATCGACTCGAAATTTTCAATAAAAGATATTATTGCCCATAACGATCAGTTTAACAGGATGTTTCACTTCTGTTCTTAGATCTCGCTGCAGTACTTTGGCAGCCACATCTGCGGTGGTTCTATCATCAGCGAGAACTACGTTCTGACTGCTGCCCACTGCGCTGGCTAGTGAGTAATTTCGGATGTACTATTTACGTAATCAAATGTAGCATTTCAATAAATGAAGAAATGATCTCGTTTCTGATATGACTTATATATACATATAAATGCTGGAATTGATATTTCAGTATTAAATGTAAGAAAAAATGAACTTAGTTTTCTGAATATGTAATACATGTTTACAAATTAATATCGAATTTATTTGGCTACTTACAGAAAAACATGATGATCATGAATGTCTAAAATTTTTCACTGATATTTGTTAGAATTTATAGGTTAAGAGATATGGTGAGTACGTTTTCTAATGAAAACCCCACAAAGTATTCAATTTTATAAAATTCAAATTGTCCAATAGACGAGCGCACTTCTTAATGATAATGAATTGTGACTCTCGAGTACGGTTTAGGTTACACTTATTTATTGCAGCTGGCATTTCTTACTGCACATTTATAATTTCAGTCATTAATATTCAATTTAATTCATACACTCAGATATTTTTTACAGACTTGTTTTTTATTTATATGATGTTTACCGTAAATAGGGTAAAACATTTTTTATTCAATAACTGAACACATTTATATCAGAATAATTGCATACAAAACAAGGCGAAATACAGGGGACAAAAAAATGTATTACATTGAAATTGCAACGTTTTTTTCTGTGTGTGTGCTCAGCCCCTCCGTCGGCTACACCATTCGCGCTGGCAGCACCAGCCGCGGCTCCGGTGGTGTCGTCTACAGCGTCTCCCGCGTAGTGCGTCACGCCCAGTACGACTCTTGGACCATCGACTACGACTACGCCCTCATCCAGGTACGCACTCATCTAATATTACTCCCGGAAACACTTGTCTCGAGAGGAATTGCACAGAGAGTGACTGGATGCCCTTTGCTTTTAGATCCAAGGCTCTTTCGCCCTCGGCGCCTCCCAGGCCATCGTCGCCCTCCCCGAACAGGATGAGGATGTCGCCGCTGGTACTCCCTCCGTCGTCACTGGCTGGGGCACCCTCCGCGTAAGTACCACCAACAGATCAACGGCATGGATATTATTGGGAATTACCTTTACTAATATCAAAACAACATTGTGGTGGACTAAAAGATAAAGGCAACCTCATCAGGGTGGAACAATCGTCCACTATTTATCTTTTTATATATTAAATTTGGATAATAGACTTTATATAAAGTAAACCTTTAATTCGCTGCGATCTTTTGTTTGGTAAAGGAGCAGCCAATCCCAAAACATCAATGCCAGCAAGAAAGAGAACTAACTCAAGTGCGTTTTTTCTTCTTCAGGAGAGTGGCTCCTCCCCCATCATCCTCCAGCAAGTCGAGGTCCCCATTGTGGACCAGGCTGTGTGCAACGAGGCCTACGATGGTGAAATCTCTGCCCGTATGATCTGCGCTGGTCTCCTCGGCGTCGGCGGCAAGGACGCTTGCCAGGTTAGTAGTCCCAAAAATCACGACAATCGTCTGCACTTATTTAGAATTCAACTAATGAAATCTCATCTTGATAACTTAGTTTTGCTCGGGAAATAGTCGCAAATAACAGAACAATCTTCCGTGAGGAACCACAGAACGGAGTGTGAATGATGTAGGAATGACAGCCCAGATCAGAGAGTGAATGTGTCTTTGTCGTTGTGCAGGGTGACTCTGGCGGCCCTCTGGTGGCTGAAGGCAAGCTGGTCGGCGTCGTGTCCTGGGGATACGGCTGCGCCCGCCCCGCCTACCCCGGCGTGTACTCCCGCGTCGCTGTGGCTCGCAACTGGATCAAGGAGAACTCTGGCGTCTAAGATGCTGGAGCTCCCCTGCGATGCAAACTGCCTCGGCAGCGGACCGCAGATGACGGCAACACCATTTTGTAAAGTCTTATTGGATTTTCGTGCATATACCATCCCATGTACCCTTTTGATATCTGTCATTATGGTGTGGCGTCGAACATGGCTGCAGAATAGCGATACCATTCACGCTTCTGTGCGGCAAAAATAATAAAAAACTACTTCATTTCTGTAATCTGAAGTAATTATTTATATCTTTACCATTCAGCTCTGTGATACGAAATTTCTTCCTTGAAAAACTATTCCTTCCTGACCTAAGAACATATTCATTAATAGGCATTGGATTGTGAAGTGGTGGTCCTTCTGTACTGACCTATAGTTATATTCCGTCTATAATACGTACCTGTGATTATACTTTTGTCGTTCTGCTACTGGAATCTGAACAAGAAAATTCGTGCTTCTGGCATAAAATATAATGTGGTTTTATATCTATATAACATAACGCTAATGTTATATTTTTAAAACTAGTGGAGCTAAAGCAGCACCTATGTACTCGCCCGTATTTTCACGGGAAATTACGCAAAAAGGCCTCAAATGTTCGAAAAATTGTACATGAGCTTATTTCAAAGTCTCTCTTTACAGAGCATATTTCATTAATGGAAAGAATCTCTATCGCTATAATTGTAGTTGTAGGAAGACGTCAACAAAATTTTGAACTTTTGCAAATTTCAATGAACATGAGACCTGCAGCATTCTCTTAAACCTCCTTCACACTATCCAACAACAAAATTAAATCAAACTCGCTGGAGCTATTTTTTTGAAAATTTGCGTAATATCCGAGGGGCTTCGTGTAAAGTATCTCTAAAAATTAAAATATGAATTTCAAATTCAAGGGTCCGCAATACCACCCAGACCGATTGAGGAATATCAATTTTGGAGAAAATCGGTTGAATAGTTCACACACGGACAGACGTTTTGCCTTTAATCAATTTTTCGCAATCAAGGATTCACAAGAGGTGAATTCTGGATACACCATATGTTAGAGGATTTTTTCTTAATTTAGCAACTGGATTTATCCACTTTTTTGTTACCGGAATCCGTTAATGTTTTTTTCTACCGAAAATTCGCAGTTTTTTCGGGCTGCATTACATACCTTTCTCTCTACTCCGTAGCGAGCAATTAGTAATAATAATAATAATAATGATAATAATAATAATAATAATATTAATAATAATAATAATAATAATAATAATAATAATAATAATAATAATAATAATAATAATATTGTAGAAAGATGGTTCTTTTTTAATTTATTTGACCAAATAGAATCAATCCACGATGATACCAGGAATTAAGACGTATAATTCATATAAATTTATTGGTGCTTAACGTTTCGCACATTTGGCATGTGCCTTTTCCAAAGCATTTGACAAGCGGTTGACAATAAACATTACATTTTTATGTAGTAAATAACAAAGGAATAAATTAAATACACATATTGAAGATATATTAATGTTTAACAACATTCTCATGTAAAGCCTTTTTTATAATATGCCGAAGGCGTCGTCCAATTTGGTGGCTAAAACATTCATATGTAAGCAACACAAATGAGATATATCAAGGAATGGATGTGCAAAAATTAGGAGTGAACAGCGGCAAAAAGCAAATATGGATGTCTGTTTATTATTAATGATTTATAAATTTGGTGAAGTTTCAATATGTCATTTTTTGTGTTAATAGTATCATTTAACATAATATACACCATTTCTGCAATTTGTCTTTTAAAAGTTAGCTTTTCGTGATGTAAAATTTTGACTTTATCGAAACCAATAGAGTGGTTGAGTCCCGTTCTATGTTTTGTTAATGATGTGTACAATGTTGAATCGTTATTAATGTCATATTTGTGTTGGTAAACTCATTTGTTAAGATATTCTTTGGTTTCTCCAACCTGTTGACAGTCATCACAAGAAATAGAGTAGATCACATTAGATTTATCTCCTATTTTTGTTTTATCTTTCTGTTTATCAAACAACCAGTTGGTTTTATTTAAATTATAAAATACAATGTCTAAATTGTATTTCTTGAAGTATGTTTTAATTTTATTGTTAACTGGTTCATAAAATGCAAAGGGAATTCGTAAATTATTTTTGGTGGTTTTTGATTTGTAATTATGCATTAATCTCTTTTGAATGTATTTATCTATAAAGGATGATGGATAGAGATTGTTGTGAAGGATATTTTTGACTATCATTAGATTTTTGTTATGAAATTCGGGATTTGCCAAATTAAGTGCGGAATCCACAAAATTGTAAACCATAGCTATTTTTTGAGCTTTCGAATGCTTGGACAGATAATTTAGAATTCTTCCCGAAAAGGTTGGTTTTTGATACCAGTCAGTAATAACTTTATTTTTCTTAACTATTAATTTAAGATTTAAAAAACTAATTTCTCTATTGCTGTTTTCTAATTCTGAGGTAAAGACTAACCGAGGGTGAAATTTATTATATATATTTACCAAAGTGTCAACATTAGATTGATGCAAACAAGTAATTATGTCATCCATGTATCTGTAGTAAAACAAGACGTGAAAATTAATTTGGGAGAAGCAAAAGACTTCCATTTCTTCCATAATTAGGTTCGCAAGCACAGCGGAAACTGGAGATCCCATTGCTAATCCAAAGGTTTGTAAATAAAATTTGTTATTAAATGAAAATGAATTATTGTTTAAAATAGCTCTTAAACCTATTAAAAATTGATCTAATGGGATAGAGGTGTATGTATTTATGTTAGTCCAATGTTCTTTAATAATATTATTCATTAATTCAGTTGGAATGTTTGTATATAAAGATTTAACATCTAAAGAACAGAGGATGTATCCAGATGGTATGGATATAGTATTAATGCATTTTTTAAAGTGTATAGCATTACCAACATGACTAGACTTTTCCCCTGCGTATGTGTGTTTAGTCGTGCTGCCTGTACAGAGACTGTACTCCTCAGCATGTGACTATTTCCCTGTAGATAGGGGTTGTTTGTGAATCTTTGGTAACGTATATAATTTTGGTATGATTCCACTGTGACATATTAGTGAATTTTTTTCATTATTAGAAATGTATTGTTTCTTGTGCCAATTATTAATTATTGTATTAATATTATTTTGCAAGGATTTAGGATAGTTTTTAAAGTAATATTATTTTGCAAGGATTTAGGACCTTTGAGGATAGTTTTATAAGTATTGGTATCTTGTAGTAGTTTTAAACTATTACTAATGTAATCATGATTTTCCATGATGACTGTGACTGTCACAGTGTGACAGCTCCTTTATCAGCAGTAGTGATGACTATATTTTTATTGCATTTAAGGAAATTTTTACTTTTGTTATAAAGGTTGATTATAAATTTATCTAAACCATTGTATTTTTGATTTTTTAAAGAATTATTCAGAACATTGTTGATCTGATTTCTTAACGTATCTCGTTGTCTAGTGTGCACTAATTGTAGATTATTTTCTATATCACATATGTAATTTACAATTGGAATGTCCTTATTAATTTGTGGTTACCAAATTTAGGTCCTAGACTCAAAACGTTTTGTACATTTACATCAATGTGGGTATTAGTTAAGTTAAAAATCCATTTGTTGTGGTCAAAGTTTAACAATTGTTCTTTGAAAGAAAATTATAATATTGGTACAAGAACAGAGAACTTTCAAAGAACAATTGTTAAACTTTGACTACAACAAATGGAAACTATATGAAAGAGACTACAAGCATATTTTATTCATTTTCATAATTAGCAGTATAGTATATGATCAGTATTTTCTCCAAATTTTTTTTCATTGACGCTATGCTATATTTTTTAAAATCATTTTGAAAGCTGAAAAAGGACTTTTCATTGACACAAGTTTATAGGATTAAGCAAATTTAGTCATATGTCTCGTGCTCACTTTTGGAACTTCTTTACTCGCCCCCCTCCCCCCAACATCCAAAAGAACAATTGTAGTACCACCCGACCCATTGGATCGTATTTTGCTATCTTTGCCTTTCCGACAGTAGGTTTTAGCCAGACCGGTGTCTTTCCTAGCCTTGACTTATTTATTTATTTAGTCAAAAACTGTATGTGACGTATGGGGGAGAAATCATCTGCACACGCTTTCTTGAGTTTAAGAATCTCTTCCCAACAATTTAACTATTAAAAGTTTAAAGATGAAAAAATAATAGTAATAATAATAATAAATTTTTGAAAAAGCGAGAGATTAACATTTCATAAACTAGATATTTTAGTTGCCGAATCAGAAAACTTATTTTTAACGGTAAACGAACGAACAGATTTGATTTTTTTGTATTGTTAACAAAATAGAAACTCACCCTGAGCACTACAAGCAAAAGGAAAGTTCAACAAAACGTGCGCATAGTGAAGCTACATTTACGGCCAGAAGCAAATGAAGGGGCCATCTCAGCATTTGCTCAATGGATCAGGAAAACTGGACAAAAACCCGATCGAGATGGGGGGGGGGGGATTGACCCGGAAGCTGAAGTACATTTCTTGTTACATATTGAGTTATTTTTTTAAATTATACTACATTTACATTATTATACTACATTCCTACGCCGTATTCTGGTCTTCCCAACCTGAGAAGTGATCTTTCTTATCGTCACATAGCAACAAATACTTTGACATTGCAAGGAAAGTGCACATTATAATCTGCCCCGACCAGGAATCCAACCCAGGATCGCGTCATGGAAAGAGAGCTCGCAGACCAGTAAGCTACCCGAGGGGTTACAACGTACGTAAGGAGAAAGGATTGTTGCGACCAAATTCAGCGATTTTTTCACAGAAAAACTCGTATTGTGGGGATCTTACATCGATCACGTTTGTATATTTTGCTTCTTTATATTGTAAATTAGTTTCTCTTATACGTGTAGTCAGAATACAAATTCTGTGAGCCCTTGATATCAAAAAATAGATTAACGGCAAGGCGTGTTTGTCTGTGGTCAACGCTACCGACTGAAACAGTGTTGCCAGACGTACGATAATTATCGTACATGTACGATTATTCATTATGATGTACAATGTACGATTATCGTACAGATAAAAGTACGATAATGAGACTAATTGAAGCCGCTGATCGAGGGATGTATTCTTGAAACTATCGCTCTCGTGCGATATGCGATTATCGCATTTTTGAACGTGCGTTTCCACATTAACAATAGACCCTTTTTTATTTTATTTTTTTAATTTTATTTTATTTTACGTCAAAAAAACAGTTGCTGCGTATGACGTGCTATGGGGAAAAGTGAATTGTGTGCACATTTTCAAAATTCTGTGATCCCTACACTAAGTCATACTCTACTTAAATTTTGAATTTTGAAAGGGAGAAAAAGAAACTCCCATGTAATAAAATCTATTTTCAAGGATAAATAAGCAATAAATTTTGAATTTCGAAAGGGAGAAAAAAAAACTCCCATGTAATAAAATCTATTTTCAAGGATAAATAAGCAATACATTTTGGCTCTTATTATTTCCTGCCACGACAACATGGAAACGATAATTTGAATAATTGTTTTTCCCACTGAATTCTAGAAGACGTGCACAGAAAATGAAGTTACATTTATGTCCAGAAGCAAAACAAGGGGCCATCTCAGCATTTGCTCAATGGATCAGGGAAACTGGACAAAAAACCTGATCGAGATGGGGTCATTGACCCGGAAGCTGTGTTACAATAGTTGTTACAGGTTGTTTATACTCATTTATACAGTCCAAATGGTAATTAATGCATTATGTATCATTGTTAAAATTAATGTTACTTTTCTTGTGATGCTCAGTATAGTCTCTAATTGTATAGAGACAGTTATGCAGCAGAAACGATTTCACTTGGGATTTAAACTTTTCTATTGAAATTAATCGTTTAATGTCATCTGGCAAAGTGTTGTAAAATAATGTACATGTATTGTATGTGAATTTTTTGTAATGAGCTGTTGATACTATCACCTGATGAATATGATTTCTACGTCGAGTGTTATAGTAACAGACTTCGGCATTTTCTGAAAATATATTCCCGCCCTTAAGCAAGTCATTTTTTACAAAAACCACTGATTCGTAAATAAAAAGACACGGTAATGGTAGAATTTCTTATTATAGATAGAAATATGGTAGAAACTCTTAGAAAACGGCACTTAAGGATTTACAATGAGAGCCTATGCGAGTACGCCTCTGTAGAATTCAAATGGTAACAATATGAGTACGCTTTCATTGTGAATCCGCCGTTACGGTCCCCCCTCCGTTGCGACATGCTGCTGAAATTCTGTTTGAACTAAATCAATACTTAGCCGAATGACAGCGAATAATATATATCCTAAAAACAAAACTGAAATACTAGAAGAAGAACTGAGTGATGAAGATTTTTAAAATTAAAGTTGTGTTAATGTTTGTTACGTTCTCATTTTTATATTTTAAGAGATGTCATTATTATATAAGTGACGTCAGAGTCGATTCTAAGTTACTAAAAAAACTTCTGTTCAACTGAAACGCCACTATATATTTTCTACTAAGATTCCGGCAAATGTATTAGTGGAGTTTTCAATCAAGTAGAAGTTGTGCGGTATAATCAGTTCGACTCTATAAACGATCAAGTAAATAAAAAAAAATATTATTTTGATTTGTTTTATATTATATGTATGCATACATATTAATATAGGTTAAGGTTATAAGAATCTCTATATTATATTAGTTGTATCTCAGATGCATTTATTCTCAATTAGAAATATGTCGTTAAAGAAAATAATTTAAGTAATATGTTTGAAAAAAATCATTAAAAATACGATAATTTTTACACCATTTTTATTGTGTAATGAGTAATGTAATGTATGAACCATGGTGGAAATAATTTCCACCATGGTATGAACGTTTTGTAACAATGCCGCATCGATATATAAGAAGCTAATTGTCAAACTTCGAGATAGTGGCGGTGAGAAGATACAGCTGTTTTATCTAGTTCAGCTGGTCGTGGTGTAACTCCTAGGCCGAGCCCATGGTGGAAATAATATGGAAATAATAATATGGAATATTTCCACCATGGCCGAGCCAGTACTTGAGATTGTGATGAATTTCGCAGACGTTTTTTATAAATTACTCCTCGGAATGCCGGGTGAGGCTGCTTGCCTCTTTGACTCTCTTGACTGTCTTCTGTGTCATTACTGTATTTATTGCCTCAATTCAACTTGCCTGTCTCTCTCTCTATCTGAGTGTCTGAGATTGTTTGTCTGACTGATTGAGAGATTTTCTGTGTATCTTTCTGTCTGGGTATCTGTCAGACTATCTGTCAGTTTGTCTGACTGATAGACAGTTTGCCTCATTGCTTGACTGCCAGACTGTCTGATTGGCTGTCTGACTACCTGACTGTCTGACTGCCTGTTTATCTGTCTGATTGACTGACAGTCTGACTATAACTGATTATGTGACTCTCTTCGTGTTCCTGTGATTGGCAGTCCAACTCCTCTATTTGCTCGCGTGACTGTCTATTCATCTGCCTGTGAACAACACTAGGGTCTAATTTATACAACATTTTCCCCAAAACAAATATTTCCCAACAGAACTGACCAACTTCTAGACCTTCATTTAATTTAAGCTTCATGTTTAGGCCTGCTATATCCGAGACACTGAATATTATCTAACGTTCCTCAAAAACTTTCTTCCAAGTTTTACTTTCTCCCCCTCATTTCGTAAGAAGAGAGAGAATAGTAATCGTGAGGCGGAAAGTAGCGAAATGTAGATAAGAAAAGCTCTTACTCTCGGTCCCTGGTAATAAAGAAACTAACTAAATATTTTTCCTACATTATGTACTACAGTAAATGACTTCCTCTAACGCGTTGTGTAGGCAGAATCCATGTTTTGTCGATCCTTGGTAACGCAAAATCGATTCACGGCAAAGTGTCTGTCTATACACTTGTTCACCTATGCGTTCGTCCGTCCGTCTTTCCATCTACCTGTGGTCAATGCCTCCACTCTTCAACCGATTTTCTCCAAAATTGATATTCCCAATCGATTTAAATGAATTTGACGCCCTCTGAGTTTGAAACACATATTTTTATTTTAGTGGCACTTTAATACTAATACTTCACTAAAGCCTCAAACACGTTTTTCAAATTTTTTTCAGAAATGGTTCCATTTTTTTAAAATTACGCTTTGTTCTAAGATTAGTGTAAATGATTCTGTAGAGAATGGCTCAGGTTTCATTTTCGTTGATACTCCTATTTTTCGGAAATTAAGAAAGGTTTTTTCATCAGCGGTGTGCACAGCTTGTCAGAAATGTTAACGATTATGAGTCCTTCCTTCTCTCAAAACTGTTCCCAAACTTATTGTTAGGTACAGTCAGCATCGCCAACTAATTTTGACTTTCATTTTCAAATTTTAACATGTAACACGAATAAAATTAATAAAATAGTTTAAAATTAATATAATTGTCTTACTGTGATGTAATCTAGTTTTACTTTTTGTAAATAAGGAGGGGGTGACGCCGCCAGCGTTACGTAAATATATAAGGGGGATCAAGCGCGCGTTACCGGTGCATTACAGGAGGAGGGGGTATTCAAAAAGCTCCAAATTTGTGTTACGTAATTTATGGACGGCCACTAGTGTCTTACTATTCCGTTCCAAAGTTATTTGAAGCTTTAGGCAGAATTAGAAAAGCACACGTTAACAACCATTTTATTTTAATAAATTATTTAATTAAATTTTCGTTATTGCTCCCAAATATACTAGCCTTTTTTATAAAAATAAATTAGAAGTATTATTTGTTAATATGCTCTACTCTCTGTTTGCACGTAACATTTTTCGTAAAGGACATAACCTGGTAAATTTCAGAATAATCGGACGCTGAGAGGCTTCAGGGAAAGAAGAACATTCAGAATATAATTAGTTCATTGGCAATACAACATTTACAGACATATATTACTAGTACAAATCAAATGCAATACAGTTATATTTGTTAAAATTACCAAAATATTTTACAGTAATATTTCTTAAAATTACTAAGATAGTTAAAATAGATTACATTGTTCTGACTGAAATCAGGAAAACCCACGTGTTCGATTAAATTTAAAATTACATGTGGAACCCTAACCCTCTTCTGAGATTGTTGAGTATCTCTCAAGAGAATTGCAGATTCATGTGGTTCACTCTTATCTCGGGACTTTGATACTGAGGAGTATAAAACGGCTTCGACTTGTCTTCTGGGCACCCTTTACCTGAAGACTTCAGCCATGTTCAAGCTCGCGGTTCTTTTCTGTCTGGTGGCTGCTGCCTTCGGTAAGAAATCGAGTTTTATTTAATGGGAGCTTCATAATCGCGGGAATGACAATACTATTGTCCATGAAAATCAAGCGTCGAAGAGAAAACTATTTTAGAAATTCAAAAATTGGCACATTGTTTTTCTAACGTTGAAATATAACATTCTTGTATCATATCGCAAGGTTAAAAGTATTCTATTCACACTCTTCAATTATTAATAAATAAACGCAGTTAAAGTGAAATTAATTTCAATGAAAGCTTAATGCATAAAATTAATTTGCAGAAAAGTAATTTTCCTCACAAACATTTTGTTTATCAAAAGAGTTAATTGAATATATTACATTACACAGGAAATCCCAATTAGCATAGATACAAAACCTTTCATTGAGCAGGCGCCAACATAATCATCGGTGCCTATTGTCTGATTCTCGTCCGTAGTTCAACATCATGTCACCATGGATTCGGTATTGGAGAGAGTTGATGATATTTAAGCACCTCCCATCAACACAATAGCGCATCCTAAGATTCCATTATTGGAGACTTTCCCACACATAGAGGGATGGGGGTTCCTTCATGACGTGAGCAACAAGTCACAATCTCAAGTTCATTTTCTACGTTGTGAATTGATCATAGTGCACTCTCCAAACGGTGCTCGAAGTTTTCGATGAACATGAGCCAGCTCTAATGAAACGTTTTCTTCTTTGCAGCGGCTAGCGCCCGCACCACCGCCCTCCCCCGTCTGGATGGGCGCATCGTTGGCGGTGCTGACACCACCATCGAGGAGTACCCCTACCAGGTACGTAGCCCCCCCCCCCCAACTACTCGCATTTCTAAACGCCAAGTTATATTTTGGCTTTCTCAAAGCCTGAAACGTGAAAAATCCTGACGACATCATTCTGCTGATAATAAATCATTGCATTTTTAGATTATCTATTTTTTTAATATATCCATCTTAATTCAGCCGAATTCCGATAGAGCTTTGAAAACGTCTAGATACTTCAGCAATTTCAAAACCATCTGAAAAATTAGTTCACACCTTGAATCAAGTTTACACAAAATTTTATAAAAAATTTAAAATTAAAATCAAACATTAGTCTCGTTAAAGAATTTTTTAATTAATATTTCAGTTAATGTATTTTTCTTAACTTTTGAATCGCAACGTTTTTTAAAGATCACAGTGCATCTTGTCTGTAAAAATGTTCTAATTTTCTTAGGACTTCCCGTTTGACGCTAATTGTCACATTGATAACGCAACACGAAATTTTTGACAAAAGATCCTATCATTCATATCGTTCTTTTTTAACAGGACGTTTCACTTCTGTTCTTAGATCTCGCTGCAGTACTATGGCAGCCACATTTGCGGTGGTTCCATCATCAGCGAAAACTACGTTCTGACTGCTGCCCACTGCGCTGGCTAGTGAGTAATTTCGGATATACTATTTACGTAATCAAATGTTGCATTTCAATAAATAAAGAAATGATATCGTTACTGATATTACTTATACATAGGTATAAATGCTGGAATTGATATTCCAGAATTAAATGTAAGAAAAAATCAACATAGTTTTCTGAATACGTAAAATTTGCTTACAAATTAATATCGAATTTATTTGGCTACTTACTGAGAAACATGGTGATCATGAATGTCTAAATTTTTCACTGATATTTGTTACAATTTATAGGTTAAGAGATAGGGTAGTACGTTTTCTAATTGAAACCTCACAACGTATTCAATTCTATGAAAGTCAAATTGTTCAATAGACGAGCGTACTTGGTAATTATAATGAATTGTGACCCTCGAGTACGGTTTAGGCTACACTTATTTATTGGAGCTGGCATTTCTTACTGCACATTTATAATTCCAGTAATTAATATTCAACTTAATTCATACCCTCAGATATTTTTACAGACTTGTTTTTTATTTATATGATGTTTTTCCGTAAAAAAGCGTGAAAGTTTTTATTCAATAACTGTACACATTTACATAAAAATAGTTGCTCACAATACAAGGCGAAACACAGGGGGCAAAAATGTGTTACATTGAAATTGCAACGTTTTTTTCTGTGTGTGTGCTCAGCACTGCCTCCGGATACACCATCCGCGCTGGCAGCACCAGCCGCGGCTCCGGTGGTGTCGTCTACAGCGTCTCCCGTGTGGTGCGCCACGCCCAGTACAACTCCTGGACCATCGACTACGACTACGCCCTCATCCAGGTACGCACTCATCTAATATTATTCCCGGAAACACTTGTCTCCAGAGAAATTGCATAGAGAGTGACTGGATGCCCTTTGCTTTTAGATCCAAGGCTCTTTCGCCCTCGGCGCCAACCAGGCCATCGTCGCCCTCCCCGAACAGGATGAGGATGTCGCCGCTGGTACTCCCTCCGTCGTCACTGGCTGGGGCACCCTCCGCGTAAGTACTACCGACAGATCAACGGCATTCGCGTCGTTGCGAATTACCTTTACTAATATCAAAACAACATTGTGGTGGACTAAAAGATAAAGGCAACCCCATCCGGGTAGAACAATCGTCCACTTTTTATCTGTTTATATATTAAATTTGGATAATAGACTTCATATAAAATAAACCTTAAATTCGCTGCGCTCTTTCGTTTGGTAAAGAAGCCGCCAATCGAGCAACATCAATGCCAGGAAGAAAGAGAACTAACTGAAGTGCGTTTTTTCTTCTTCAGGAGAGTGGCTCCTCCCCCATCATCCTCCAGCAAGTCGAGGTCCCCATTGTGGACCAGGCTGTGTGCAACGAGGCCTACGATGGTGAAATCTCTGCCCGTATGATCTGCGCTGGTCTCCTCGGCGTCGGCGGCAAGGACGCTTGCCAGGTTAGCAGTCCCAAAAATCACGACAATCGCCTGCATTTATTTAGGATTCAACTATGAAATCTTATCTTAATAACTTTGTTTTCCTCGGGAGATAGTCGCAAATAACAGACCAATCTTTGGTGAGGAACCACAGAACGGAGTGTGAATGATGTAGGAATGACAGCCCAGATCAAAGAGAGTGAATGTGTCTTTGTCGTTGTGCAGGGTGACTCTGGCGGCCCTCTGGTGGCTGAAGGCAAGCTGGTCGGCGTCGTGTCCTGGGGATACGGCTGCGCCCGCCCCGCCTACCCCGGCGTGTACTCCCGCGTCGCTGTGGCTCGCAACTGGATCAAGGAGAACTCTGGCGTCTAAGATGCTGGAGCTCGCCTGCGACGCAAACTGCTTTGGCAGCGGACCGCAGATGGAGGCGCCGCCATTTTGTGAAGGCTCATTGCCATTTTGTGCATATACCATCTCATGTACGCTTTTGATATTCGTTATTATGGCCTGGCGTCGAACATGGCTGCAGAATAGCGATACCATTCACGCTTCTGTGCGGCAAAAATAATAAAAAAACTTCTTCATTTCTGTAATCTGAAGTAATTATTTATATCTTTACCATTCAGCCCTGTGATACGAAATTTCTTCCATGAAAAACTATTTCTTCCTGACCTAGGAGCATATTCATTAATAGGCATTGGATTATGAAGTGGTGGTCCTTCTATACTTACCTATAGTTATATTCCGTCTATAATACGTACCTGTGGTTATATTTTTGTCATTCTGCTACTGGAATATGAACAAGAAAATTCGTTCTACTGCCATAAAATATAATGTGGTTTTATATCTATATAACATAACGCTAATGTTATCTTTTTAAAACTAGTGGAGCTAAAACAGCACCTATGTCCTCCCCCGTATTTTCACTGGAAATTACGCAAAAAGGCCTCAAATTTTCGAAAAATTGTACATGACCTTATTTCAAAGTCTCTCTTTACAGAACATATTTCATTAAGGGAGAAAATCTCTATCGCTATCATTGTAGTTGTAGGAAGACGTCAACAAAATTTTGAACTTTTGCAAATTTCAATGAACATGAGACCTGCAGCATTCTCTTAAACCTCCTTCACACTATCCAACAACAAAATTAAATCAAACCCGATGGAGCCATTTTTTTTAAAATTTGCGTAATATCCGAGGGGCTTCGTGTAAAGTATCTCTAAAAATTAAAATATGAATTTCAAATTCAAGGGTCTGCAATACCACCCAGATCGATTGAGGAATATCAATTTTAGAGAAAATTGGTTGAATAGTTAAGCCCCTAGTGTTGTTCACACACGGACAGACGTTTTTCGCATCGATGTTTCGCAATCAAGGACTCACAAAAGATTAATTCTGGATACACAATACGTTAGAGGATTTTTTCTTAACTTAGCAACTAGATTTATCCACTTTTTCGTTACCGGGATCCAAAAATATGTTTTTCTAGCGAAAATTCGCATTTTTTCGCGCAGCATTACATACCTTTCTCTCTACTCCGTAGCGAGCAATTAGTAATAATATTAATAATAATAATAATAATAATAATAATAATAATAATAATAATAATAATTACTAGTATTTTACTAATATACATTTTTATTAAAATGTGCGAAATAGTGCTCTGTTGAAAACCAGATTTGTTTAAATTAAAATATGATTCTTGATCGTTTCTTTGCGAATATATTATACGTTATATTTAGGCTTCAGAATTTTAGGCACAAAAATGGATGATTTAGGCACCTAAAATATGTGACAATATTAGAAACTTTAGCATGAAAATTGACGTTCTAGGCACTTAAAATAAGTTACAAAATGACTAAGCCAAGCAAAAAAATAGACATGTGAAAGTTATACTTCTGGTATATAGAACTGTTCACAAAGAGATTGAATTAGGCAATTTTTATTCAGCAGAAAATTCATGTATTTTTACATATATGAGAGAGACTACAAGCATATTTTATTCATTTTCATAATTAGCAGTATAGTATATAATCAGTATTTTCTCCAACTTTTTTTTCATTGACGCCATGCTATATCTTTTAAAATTATTTTGAAAGCTGAAAATGAACTTTTCAGTGACACAGGTTTATAGGATTAAGCAAATTTAGTCATATTTCTCGTGCTCACTTCTGGAACTTCTTCACTCACTCCCTTCCCCTCAACATCCAAAAGAAAAATTGTAGTACCACCCGATCCATTTAACCATTGGATCGTAGTTTGCTATCTTCGCCTTTCCGACAGTAGATTTTAGCCAAACAAGTGTCTTTCCTCGCCTGGACTTACATTATATATATATATATATATATATATATATATATATATAATCAAAGCCGTGAAAAACTGTATGTGACGTATGGGGTGAACATCTGCGCACGCTTTCTCTTTGAGTTTTAGAATCCCTTCAATTCCAACCCAACAATTTAACTATTAATAGTTTAAAGATGAAAAATAATAGTAATATGTATATATATAATAATAATTATAATAATAAATTTAAAAAAGTGAGAGATTAACATTTCAAAAACTAGATATTTTCGTTGCCGAATTCTAGAAAACTTATTTTTAACGGTAAACGAACGAACAGATTTGATTTTTTCTGTATTGCTAACAAAATAGAAACTCACCCAAAGCTCTAATACCACTACAAGCAAAAGGAATGTTCAACAAAACGTGCGCATAGTGAAACTACATTTATGTCCAAAAGCAAATCAAGGAGTTATCTCAACATTTGCTCAGTGGATCGGAAACTGGACAAGAAATCCGATCGAGATGGGGGCATTGACCCGGACTGAAGTACATATTGTACAGTCATATTGAGTATTTTTAGAAATTATACTACATTTACATTATTATACTACATTCCTACCCGTATTCTGGTCTTCCCAACCTGAGTGATCTTTCTTATCGTCACATAGCAACAAATACTTTGACATTGCAAGGAAAGTGCACATTTATAATCTGCCGACCGGGAATCAGCAGGATCGCGTCATGGAAGAGAGAGCTCGCAGACCGGTAAGCTACCCGAGGGTTACAACGTACGTAAGGAGAAAGGATTGTTGCGACCAAATTCAGCGATTTCCTCACGAGAACAACTCGTATTGTGGGGATCTTACATCGATCACGTTTGTATATTTTGCTTCTTTATATTGTAAATTGATTTCTCTTATATGTGTAGTCAGAATACAAGTTCTGTGGTACCGATTTCAATAGATTAACGGCAAGGCGTGTTTGCCTGTAGTCCCGGCATACCGTCACAAACAGTGTTGCCTGACGTACGATAATTATCGTACACGTACGATTATTCATTATGATGTACAATGTACGATTATCGTACGAGATAAAAAGTACGATAAAGTGAGCAATTGAGGCGCTGATCGGCTTGAAACTATCGCTCTCGTGCGATATGCGATTATCGCATTTTTGAACGTGCGTTTCCACCACATTAACAATAGACCCTTAGAAAGCGCACTTAAGAAAGTTCACAATGAGAGAAGCCTTCGCGAGTACGCGTCTGTAAATTCAAATGGTAACAATATGCGTTCCTTTCATAGTCAATCCGCCGTTACTGTTATCCTGCAACATGCTGCTGTAATTCCTGTTTGAACTAAATCAATGCTTAGCCGAATGACAGCGAGTAATATATATCCTAAAAACAAAACTGAAATATAGAAGAAAGAGTGATGAGATGGGCTTAAAGTTGTGTTAATGTTTGTTAATTCTCATTTTTATATTTTAAGAGATGTCATTATTATATAAGTGAAGTCAGAGTCGATGCTAAGTTACTAAAAAGACTTCTGTTCAACTGAAACGCCACTATATTTTTTATTTATTTATTTATTTATTTTACGTCAAAAACAGTTAAAAACTGCGTATGACGTGCTATGGGAAAAGTGAATGTGTGCACATTTTCAAAATTCTGTGATCCTACACTAAGTCATATACTACTTAAATTTTGAATTTTGAAAGGGAGAAAAAAACAAAAACTCCATGTAATAAAATCTATTTTCAAGGATAAATAAGCAATAAATTTTGAATTTTGAAAGGAGAAAACTCCCATGTAATAAAATCTATTTTCAAGGATAAATAAGCAATAAATTTTGGCTCTTATTACTTCCTGCCGCGACAACATGGAAACGATAATTTGAATAATTGTATTTCCCACTGAATTCTAGAAGACGTGCACAGAAAATGAAGTTACATTTATGTCCAGAAGCAAAACAAGGGCCATCTCAGCATTTGCTCAATGGATCAGGGAAACTGGACGAAAAACCTGATCGAGATGGGGGTCATTGACCCGGAAGCTGTGTTACAATAGTTGTTACAGGTTGTTTATACTCATTTATACAGTCCAAATGGTAATTAATGCATTATGTATCATTGTTAAAGTTAATGTTACTTTTCTTGTGATGCTCAGTATAGTCTCTAATTGTATAGTAACAGTTATGCAGCAGAAACGATTTCACTCGGGATTTAAACTTTTCTATTGAATTTAATCGTTTAATGTCATCTGGCAAAGTGTTGTAAAATAATGTACATGTATTGTATGTGAATTTTTTGTAATGAGCTGTTGATACTGTCACCTGATGAATATGATTTCTACGTCGAGTGTTATAGTAATAGTCTTCGGCATTTTCTGAAAATATATTCCCGCCCTTAAGCAAGTCATTTTTTACAAAAACCACTGATTCGTAAATAAAAAGACACGGTAATGGTAGAATTCCTAGATTAATGAAGAGAGGCTTACATGAATCACGTGGGTGGGATTTGGTTATTATTCGTACAATTCGTTTTTGTAATCTAAAAGTCTGGGAGCTATAAGATGTATTGCCCCAGAATATTATGCCATATCTCAGGCGGGAATGAACATTCGCGAAGTATACACAACGAGCAGTATGAAGGCTGACTGAATTTGCAAGAATTCTGAACGCGTAGCATAATGAACTTAATTTTGTGTTCAATTCATTTAAATGGACGTTCTATTTAAGGTTTGACTGAATTGAGAGATCTAAAAATGTTGTTGCCTTAACATCAGTCAATGGTACACTGTTCATTTTCAATTTAGCACAGAATTGTTTATTTGATATGGAAAACTGCATTTTCTACTAGGATTCCGGCAAATGTATTAGTGGAGTTTCAAATCAAGTAGAAGTTGTGGTGTATAATCAGTTCGACTCTACAAACGATCAAGTAAATAAAAAACTTTTATTATTTTGATTTGTTTTATATTATATGTATGCATATATATTAATATAGGTTAAGACTACAAGAATCTCTATATTATACTAGTTGTATCTCAGCTGCATTTATTCTCAATTGGAAATATGTCGTTAAAGAAAATAATTTAAGTAATATGTTTAAAAAAAAATCATTTTACTCCTTATTACTCCTCGGAATGCCGGGTGAGGCATGTTATATACCATTTAATATCCTTTGATTCCTTAAAAAATTTACTGTTTATTGAACAAAATAAAAAGGTACATTAACCGTGTAACTTCAATAACTTAAAAAGAACTATGCCCGCGAAAGTTTTTTCCAGAAGAGCCTGTACTAATTTAAACTCCCTTTATTAAAAAAAAATTATGCCCGTAAGAGCCAAATGTTTCTTATTCTCTTGAAGAAAAGAGATTTTACTTTCATTTAAAGTATTTTTTGGGGGTTCTCCACCGTGGTCGATCTAACGAACATACTACCTTCAAAGTTGTATTTTCCTGCTCTTCGTTTCAGGCGGTGTTAAGATATAAAAAGGCGGTAATAATTTAACACTAGAACGATCGACGCCGTCATTTTGACGACTACAACATATTCAAATAATGCAATCTTTATTAAAATTAAAAGTAATATTTGAGTATTTATGATATTAAAGTATTTGTAAATGCGACGAAAGGCAACTCAAGACTGAGCAGCCAGAATTTTCGTAATTATTTTGATGCATATATTCTAATTACTGTAATGGTATTATTAGCCAAGCGAATGTATATAGTTTTGACAACGCTGTGCTGGCAATAGTTCGTTGCTCGCTTCTTGGGAGACGGACGTTTTCAAATATTAGCTGAGGTGTTAGTAGCGCACAAAATGCAATGCTGCAACATTACGTAGCTTTTTTAATAACGTGAGAAAGTATGTGCTGTTGTAGCACTACTAGTTATTGACACAAACTACTCCAACTATTCTGTAGTTTCCGTACACGGTGGTACCAATAAACAGGAAAAGAAGCCATAGCATGCATACTTGGTAAAACTATTAAGTTTTAAACTATTAACTATTATTTTATTTTAACTATTATTTTAAACTATTAAGTTTTAGAAATAAGCCAGCTATAAAACTGCAAAGTCCTACTCAAAACTGCCAGGCCTTAAATCCATCTCTCGACTTCACTCTCCTAATTTAATTGCTTTCAAGCTCATTATTTTCAATTAATTGGAGCAATACCACTAAAACTGAAATAAACACTGTTATTGTGGAGGAATATTTTCAGATTATCAGAGAAGGAATACATTTTCAAGATTATCAGAGGAGTCCTATAATGGATCCCTTCTCAAATTGAACCTGTTGTCAAAACCAGAGTTATTAGAAAAGGAAATACATTAATTGATCTTAAAATTTCCACAAATGTACATAACATATCAAGTACAAATGATGATATCTTGAAATTTGTTGGATAAAAAATGCAAAACAAATGGAGCCGTCATTGGACAGAAAATAAAGTCAGCAATATTCATAAATCCATAAATTGTAATTCATAATCCATGCGTAAAAACTGAGACGCCTGGAGCACGTTAGGATAAGAACAAGACATTGCAAATTAAGCCATCTCCACTTAATGAAAAAATGATCGCCTCCCACATGTCAAATGTGCAATACTCCTCTAAATCTTGATCACATTTTCAAAGTATGTCTCAGATTTGACAGTTAAAGAGAATTAACTGTGTGTAATTATGAAGCAATTCACCATTCTAAAAAGAGCAAGAAAGAATAATTACATTTTGGAAAGACAATATATTTCTGGACATTTAATTCCAGTGGATACATGTTAATTATCATTATTGTTTTGAATTGTGACTACTGTAAGATTGTACTCAATTATGCTCTAAGACTACTCAATTATTCTGTTGTATTTTTTATTGATTTATGGCTGTATTGTATTAAGTAACAGAAATAGTCGCTAATAACCATATATTTGAAAATATTTTTTCACCACAAGGCCCAAGAAATTAGTAAGATATAAATTACAGTATTGTAATATTGCATAACCAATACAAATTAATACGAGAAATTAAGTGCTGTTTTACCTAAAAATATTAGCTTGCAATGGATTGACTTATGTTACAAAGTGTGAAAGATTAATGATAATGATAATTAAAATAACAATATCTTATAATGTATAAATATAATGAATGACCGATTTATAACCGAATTTATAACATTAATTGGATTTAATGAAAAATTAAAAATAAGATGATAATTCAAATAAATTAACAAATAGCTAATTCAAAGAAAATCAGAACAGTAAATATTATAAAATAAATTAAAGGAAACGAAGAAGTTAGAAAAGTAATTAAATGCTATTGATAAAAAATGTAAAATAGTGCAAATAAATATTTCTAATAATTTTTATATAATTTGTTTTATTATGGAGGATAATATATTAATTTTATTTGTGTCGCTACTACAAAGCATTCAATGTAATTCACTTTTATAATTTTAAAAATTTGATTACAATATTGTTAAATAATCTATTAATTAACATTTATAATGTATAATTTACATCTAACAACGTTACTTATTACTAAAATGGTTGAATGGTATTGAATATATCACGTAATGAGTACACACAGGAACAAATAGTTTAAATTATTGAAATTTTTTTTCACTTCATGTTGCCTTTCTCAAATAAGTAATCATTTTTACTATTTCAACAAAGATATTTTATTTTCCTTAATTAATTGAATTTTCTTATCAGTATATGTAGTTATAAAATGAAATGCACTAACGAAATTAACTCGAAATATACACAGAGAAAAATTGGAATATCATACTCAATGTGAAATTTAATTGCATCTAATGCATGGTTGCATACGACCCTACTATTCTTTCCGTAAAAATTACCAAGATTGTTAAAATAGATTACATAGTTCTTACCGAAATCAGGAAAGCGCACGTGTTTGATAAAGCAAAAAACTCTTTGTGGAATCCTAACCCTTTTGTGTGATGGTCAAGTACCTCTCGAATCGTAAGTTCACGTGGTTCATTTTTATCGGGTGACGTCAATACTCAGGACTATATAATGGCCTCGAATTGTCTTCTGGGCATCCTTTACCTGGAGACTTCAACCATGTTCAAGCTCGCGGTCCTCTTCTGCCTGGTGGCTGCTGCCTTCGGTAAGAAATCGAATTTCACTTGATGAAAGTTCACTAGCGAGAGATCGACTAGATTACTCTAGGATAACTTTCCATCACATTTAAGCGTGAATGTGAAGGACATTTTAGCAATTCAAAAAGATTAATCTTATTTGTCTTACTGCGATATGAAGTACTGTATCAAAGCATTTTTTCTTTAACAATACGCAAGGGAAAAATACTATTCAAATGTTCTGTTTTTATTAGAAGCATAGAGTTAAAGTGAAGTTAATTTCATTCACGAGCACCACGTTTGCACAAAACTATTGTTTTCCCCAAACCATCTTATTTCTAAAAGCGTCAACTGAATGTATATTATCAGTCATGAAATCTCAAATTAGCGTAGACAAAACCTCCCACTAAGCATGGGCCAACACAACCATCGAATGCCGCTTGTCTTCTTCCTATCCGCTGTTCAACATCGCAACGCGTTCGTATCAGTGACAGTTGATGGAACTTAGACAGCTTTCATCGTCGTATATAGCATGCCCTTAGAGTCCGTGCGTGTAGTGCTCACGCACAAAGAGTGACAGGGGTTTCTTTACGTCCAGTCTGAGTTCCACTCACAAATTTCTTTTCCCTCGTGAATATTGATCAAAGTGTACTCTCCAAACGGAGCTCGAATTTTTCGATGAACACGAGCAAGCTCTAATGAAACGTTTCCTCTTTTTCAGCGGCCAGCACCCGCACCACCGCCCTCCCCCGTCTGGATGGGCGCATCGTTGGCGGTGCTGACACCACCATCGAGGAGTACCCCTACCAGGTACGTATCTCCTCGTCAATGCAAACTATTTTTATTGAATGTTACTACCGAGCAGACAGGTACACCCGTGTAATTAAATCGTAGAATATCAAGTAACTAATTTAATTTCATATACAGTTGGAGATTCTACAGGATCTGAACCGATGGGGTAGAATCGAGAAGCTTCGAACCAACAAAAATGTAATAGTATGCTCAGGTACACCTCATGTTGTAGAAGTGCAATTCATCATGTCTCTGTGAAATTATCTTTCTTTAGAGAACTCATTTATAAAGATTGGTGAGAGCCGCAATATTTATGTATACAATTAATATAATATAGGAAGCGATTCACTTTTTGAATGGCAATGTTTAAAAAACTGGGGGCATCATGTCTCCACATGTGTTCTAATTTTCATAGGACTACTCGTTAAATTCGATTTATGACTAAGATAAATCGACTCGAAATTTTCAATAAAAGATATTATTGCCCATAACGATCAGTTTAACAGGAGGTTTCACTTCTGTTCTTAGATCTCGCTGCAGTACTATGGCAGCCACATCTGCGGTGGTTCCATCATCAGCGAGAACTACGTCCTGACTGCTGCCCACTGCGCTGGCTAGTGAGTAATTTGGATATCTCTATCGTATGATCAAAATCTGCATCTAAATTCCTCTGCGTCTGCCTACTTTACGGTACCGCAAGGACAGAATCCTAGTCTAACAAATAACAAACAATTGTCGTAGAACAGTAAAACAGTCGTATGAAAGCAACACAATACCACGCGTATATTCCCGCTAGAAAGTGAATTAGTTCATTAAATATTTAATGGGTATTCATTGTTAAGATATGTTAGGGACAAAGCGAGAAAAATTTGTGAATGGAATATCGCTACTTACAGTTTTATAAAAATAAAACAGATCAATTTATATATATATATATATATATATATATATATATATATATATATATATATGTATATAATTCTTGAAGATCATTAATACTGATTCTCAAATGCTAAATAGGATAAACATTTTTATTGGAGCTGATATTTTCTTCTGTAACTTTACTGTACCAGTCATTAACATTCAAATTCATTTATACCTCGAGATATTTTCTACTGACTTATCATGACTATTTAAAAGTTGTTTACGGTACAGTTCTTGAAATGTTTAATATTCAATAACTTTCATATTTTATTTATAAAAATAATTACAAACAATTTAATTTGAAGTAAATTTGTTACACGGCAATTCCAACGCTATTCTTTGTGTGCTCAGCACCGCCTCCGGCTACACCATCCGCGCTGGCAGCACCAGCCGCGGCTCCGGTGGTGTCGTCTACAGCGTCTCCCGTGTGGTGCGCCACGCCCAGTACAACTCCTGGACCATCGACTACGACTACGCCCTCATCCAGGTACGCACTCATCTAATATTACTCCCGGAAACACTTGTCTCCAGAGAAATTGTACAGAGAGTGACTGGATGCCCTTTGCTTTTAGATCCAAGGCTCTTTCGCCCTCGGCGCCAACCAGGCCATCGTCGCCCTCCCCGAACAGGATGAGGATGTCGCCGCTGGTACTCCCTCCGTCGTCACTGGCTGGGGCACCCTCCGCGTAAGTACCACCGACAGATCAACGGCATTCGCGTCGTTGCGAATTACCTTTACTAATATCAAAACAACATTGTGGTGGACTAAAAGATAAAGGCAAACCCATCAGGGTGGAACAATCGTCCACTATTTATCTTTTTATATATTAAATTTGGATAATAGACTTCATATAAAATAAACCTTAAATTCGCTGCGCTCTTTCGTTTGGTAAAGAAGCCGCCAATCCAGCAACATCAATGCCATCAAGAAAGAGAACTGACTGAAGTGCGTTTTTTCTTCTTCAGGAGAGTGGCTCCTCCCCCATCATCCTCCAGCAAGTCGAGGTCCCCATTGTGGACCAGGCTGTGTGCAACGAGGCCTACGATGGTGAAATCTCTGCCCGTATGATCTGCGCTGGTCTCCTCGGCGTCGGCGGCAAGGACGCTTGCCAGGTTAGTAGTCCCAAAAATCACGACAACCGTCTGCACTTATTTAGAATTCAACTAATGAAATCTCATCTTGATAACTTAGTTTTGCTCGGGAGATAGTCGCAAATAACAGAACAATCTTCCGTGAGGAACCACAGAACGGAGTGTGAATGATGTAGGAATTAGAGCCCAGATCAGAGAGTGAATGCGTCTTTGTCGTTGTGCAGGGTGACTCTGGCGGCCCTCTGGTGGCTGAAGGCAAGCTGGTCGGCGTCGTGTCCTGGGGATACGGCTGCGCCCGCCCCGCCTACCCCGGCGTGTACTCCCGCGTCGCTGTGGCTCGCAACTGGATCAAGGAGAACTCTGGCGTCTAAGATGCTGGAGCTCGCCTGCGATGCAAACTGCCTCGGCAGCGGACCGCAGATGGAGGCGCCGCCATTTTGTGAAGGCTCATTGCCATTTTGTGCATATACCATCTCATGTACGCTTTTGATATTCGTCATTATGGTGTGGCGTCGAACATGGCCGCAGAATAGCGAGACCATTCACGCTTTTCTACGGCAAAAATAATAAAAAATACTTCATTTAACAGTAACTCTGTACTAATTATTGAAATTTTTATCGGCAGAGATATCTGCTAAGAAAAACTATTCCTTTCCGACCTTACATACCCTTTATTATAGCAGGCGTTCTATGGTGAAGTGGAAGTTTTTCTGCTTCCTTAATATGATAACACTTAATGTATCTTACTTCTCTTTCTCCAATGAAAGACTTTCGAAATAAGAAATTTTCTATCATAAGGAAGTATAAATAACCTTTGAACTTTAATTAATTTCGTTGGTTTCTTACTTCCTTCATCAGTTTTTGTTGTGTTCTAATTTTTTAATGAAACTCCTTGTGACTAAAAATTCACATTTTCAAAGTAAAAGTTTAGGATTATCATTAGGGTCTTTTCGAATTCTCAAATTTTCATGGAAAACTTGATAATTAACTTTGAAAACTTGAGCAATTAATGCATTTAAGAATTTTTGTGTAACTCCAATCACGCCAAAAAATAATACATCAAGAGTAGCTGGTTATCAGGCGTTACTTGGGTATTTTTGTTTATCACTCTCCCTAAGTTGTGTCCACTTGCGTCACACTGTAGTTGGAGGGGGAAGGCGATGCTCACTTTACTTAAATGCACGTGAATGAAAGAAAAAATAATGAATATTAGATTGTTTCTTGTCAAAACATTATGAAAACCATCTTCACATCAATTCATCTACTTTCGAGAGAAGTTGCAAACAATCACCAAACCATAAAAATAAGGAAAGAAATTTGTAGCACTGCAAATTAAACTGTTAATGACCGATGAACATTTAATTTTCGATTTTTTGAGTGACATTGAAAATATTGTCTGCAAGAACCTTTTAGGTAAGAGTGAGACAGAAGAATATGGCTATTTTATTTTTCAGGAATATCTGAAATATAAACACCTAATGTAACATCTCATTTATACTACTTTTCTCAAATTTTTTATCTTTTCCCGGGTAACTTTTAAACCGTTAGTAATAAACAGTGCAATCGGTGGTATCAACATTTGATTACACATAGACAACCAAATTACTTAAATTTGGCACCTAATCGTGAATGTAAATAATTACAACCATTGTTTGGGATGAATTAAAAGGAAAGGGCGTGCATTTCAAACGTCGGACATTCGAGTTATACTTAATTTTCCCTCAAAATCGCCAACTGCATTGCATAGAAAGAGAATCGATTCGTCAAAGAACATGCAACCTCGACTACTTCAAAGATAGCCATGAGAGCGTGCCACTTCCTTGCATGGCACCGCGACAGCAAAGACTGCCAATGTCGTCATCCGAAGAACTTGGTGCTTCCACTAAGACGCGGCGAGCTCACATGTTTGAAAATCAACAGCCAACCTGTCCGGGGGGGCGGCAGATCGCCTCGCTCGTGAAATCAAGGAAATAGGCGCGTGTCGACTGCAATGAGAGCTTAATCATTTATATACGATCGGTGTTCAGTTTTCGAAAACCCATGGCGCTCTGTGCTTCTGCGTTTTTGGTGCGTCAGAACAGAAAACACGGCGTGGTACCTATGAGCTTCGTAGACGCATGAATAATCAGGTAAAACAAGAAAGGAAATCAATTTATTTCCTTCTAGGCACAAGTAAAGTGGGTATTTTCTTCAATATTTGATGTCAAAATATTGTAACGCCAAGTTCTAAATTCATGTTGTTTTCAGAATCTTCTCTTTGACAAAAGCTAAGTAAGATGTTTTTGCGAATCTTCGGCCCAACCTTTGACAGTTCTCCAACAACTTGGCTATATTCGAAGACTTAACATCATTTTTCAAGTGAAAAAGCGTTATCAAGATTATTGGAGAGTCGTAATATTATCTGAGTACAACCGGACAGTAGGAAAAATCAGTTTTGAGTCAAATTATTGCAGGAATTTGGGAAATATTTTTTGCTAAATTTCTTCACTATTATTTTCTCTTATGTAGCACGTTTACTACATATTAATCATTGTAACATTGCAGAGACAAAGCACTCCATGAACAATTCAGTATATACGACAATGGACAATGTATAGATCAAGAAATATCAATCATTTATATTGCTTAATAAGGAAAGGAGGAAGGTAGTTGTAATAGTTGGATACACACTAACGGGAAGCAAAGAGTGGGAATATGAAGCTAGTCGAAAGCAGTAATCCAAGCAGCTGTCCAAGACCGACCATTCTGAAAAAGACATGACAATAAAACTGTTCTCAAACTTTCCCAGGCCAATAAGTGCCATATTTGACGGGAGTAGAGAGGAATTATTGATGTATGGTCTCCACTTGTCCATTTCAGCAAAAATGTCCATATCTTAATGACACGATAAGGTCTCTATTCCGCTTCAATTGGACGATCTGTAAGTTAAACTGTTAGCAATGTTTGGCACATTATTCTTTTATCTATTTACATCAATACTGTTATTTAACTATTAACTTCCATTTATATTTCAATTTATTTATTTTCAATTTCCCATAAACTGTAAAATTTTATAGGTTATTATTTCTGTATACTGCATGTATATTGTTTGAAGGGCATCCGATGCACAGACCCCAAAAAACACTCGTTTATAAATTATTTTCTCGATCGACTATTTACTCGATTTTTGTCGAAAAATGCATGCGGAATAATAGAAATATTACGTTCAAGAATTGGCATTTCAGATTCAATGTATATAACCAGATACCAGAAACATCAGTCTTTAAAATTATTAATGTTATTCCAAGAATATTATTTTCAATTAATTATTTAATAAGGTTTTAACTGCCATTAAAAGACATTGTTCTTTACAAAATCTGAAAAGAACTGTGAGCATGAAACAAACAATAACAGATAATTCATTCTGACCTTGTAACCCTCTTAGAGAATTCTCAAGTACCTCTCACAAGAATTGGATATTCACATGGTTCACTTTTATCTCATGACGTAGATATTGAGGAGTATATAAAGGAATCTTACTGAGCTCTCGGCATCCTTTACTAGGAGGCTTTAGAATGTTCAAGCTCGCGGTCTTTTTCTGCTTGGTGGCGGCTGCCTTCGGTAAGAAATCGAGTTTCGTTCAATAGATCTGCATTAGCAAAAGAATGACGATATTACTTCAGAATCACTTACCAAGAAATCCTGAAGTGGGTTAAGAAAATTTTAGGAATTCAGAACAAGCAATCTTTGTATAAATGCAATCTTTAAAATTATTGCGTAGCATTTTTATTGTAACATATAAACGGTAACCCTGACGTTGACGGCAAATGGGCACAACGTAAATGGTAATGCAGTGATGAAACTATTCGATCCAAAATATTCAGTTCGGCGTCAGACATTGGAAATCCGGAGATTAACCGAAATTTAATTTTAATCAAATGAATTCGACTTCCAGTTACATTTATCATACAGTTCTATTTAATGTGTTAATTGAAGATGTACTGGAAGAAATATACTTTATGTGTGCAATTCTCAAATAAATAATACAATTTTATCCATGAATCGCGAAGAACAATGAAGTACATTGTGTGTATACCATAAAATATTGTAAAAAAACCCTCAAAAACCATTGAGAACTAATTCCTACCCCGGGTGCAATGTGATGACATTGCACGTTCTGTAAGGGTGACAGTTGATAGTAATCTAGGACCATTGTCCCCAATTGTATAGGGACGCAATGACATGGTAAGGGTGCACCATTGCATAACCCCAAGGAACCACTCATGGAGACTTCCTCACTCTTGAATAACCCTGAGTGTAGAATAGGTCCCATACGTCGCGAAAGAAAAAACCCACCATTAAAATATTTTTACTAGCTGTACATCTGTTGAAATATGTTCCCCAACTGGTGCTTGAATTCACGCAAAAGATGAGCAGGCTCTAATGAGACGTTTTCTCCTTTGCAGCGGGCACCATCCGAACCACCGCCCTCCCCCGTCTGGATGGGCGCATCGTTGGCGGTGCTGACACCACCATCGAGGAGTACCCCTACCAGGCAGGTAGCCCTCATCCACTACTCATATTTCCAAACATATTTAACCTGCCATACTGTTTATTCACTACTAGAAACAGGAAAAAAGTCTGTAAAGTACTGTGGATAATAAAATTGTTGGTAACTTCTGTAAACGGTTCGAAATGATTTTAAAATTGATCCACATTAATTTAATATATTGATTTATACCTCTAAAAAAGTTTGAAAATTTGTCACAAAGGCTTCAGATGAAGTAGATTAGATGTATTTTATTGGATGTCTATTGTCAAACCGGAAAGAATTTTATGTATATGGCGGGAATTATATCCTTCGCAAGTCCAGAATTTTTACCGAAACCTTTTTCTTGTATATAGTTGACTATGTACTACCAACAAATCATGCTCTACTAGAAATTTTGATTGGGGAAACGTAGTGTTGTTGTTAAGAAATCCTGATTTGTTTTCAAAAGTGTAATTTCTGACAAACGTCTGTTTATTCTAGAAGATTTTTTTAATGGCAACTTAAATTTTGTTCTTAGATCTCGCTGCAGTACTTTAGTAGCCATATCTGCGGTGGTTCCATCATCAGCGAGAACTACGTTCTAACTGCTGCCCACTGCGTTGGCACGTAAGTAATTATGGAGATATTTATTACATCTTAACATGGCCCATTAGAGTATTTGATACTTTCCCCGGTTTACGCTATGGCAAGTGAGGGAAAAGAAGGATATTATAGTTACAGATAACAATTATTTTGGCATGCGTGAAATAATTGTTGGGAAACAAAATTTATATCGGGCGTACATTTCTGGATGTAGAAGAAGAGGTGTGTGAGAGATGTAATGTCCAAAATATTTAATAAAAAACATACTTTGGGGTCGCTGGCGAGAAAATTTGCCAAATCAAATATTATTACGTACTCATTCTATTAAAGAGAACTATTTAAAATGATTGTGAACAGTGACTCTCAGGTACTTCTCGGACAAAACATTGTTTTTATAGCTGATATATCAGACTAAGATCATTGTCTCAGTCACTGGTATCCCATTTCCTTAGTACCTCCCAGACATTATAATTGACACACATTGGGGCCACCATTAAAGTAAAAAATGTATAATACGTAGGCAGTTCAAAAGCTGTCTTCATAAAATTAATTAACTCTGAATAAAATGTACGACGGTCCATATAAGTTAGATTACTAACGTTGTTTGCTCAGTTCCGCCATCGGCTACACCATCCGCGCTGGCAGCACCCGACGCGGCTCCGGTGGCGTCGTCTACAGCGTCGCCCGTGTGGTGCGCCACGCCCAGTACGACTCTTGGAACATTGACTACGACTACGCCCTCATCCAGGTACGCACTCATCTAGCTGGATACGAAATATACCCCTAAAGGAAGTGTGCAGTGAGTAACAGGATTCTTTACTTGTAGATCCAAGGCTCTTTCTCTCTCGGGTCCTCCTCCCAGGCCATCGTCGCCCTCCCCGAACAGGATGAAGACGTCGCCGCTGACACTCCCGCCGTCGTCACTGGCTGGGGCACCCTCCGCGTAAGTACCACCGACAGATCAACGATATTCACACCGAACATCGTTTTATTTTCAAAACAACTTGATTGGTGACGCACTTAACTCGATTTGAAGAATTCGGTTAAACCATCTAGGTGCAATTATAGTTAATAATCGTGTACTATTTTGTTTAATATTTTTATTTATTAAATTTGACTAAAATATTTGTTATATTGGTATATTTAACAATTTGTTTAACTTGACTAACATATAAACTTAAGTAAACCTTAACGCCATTCCATAATTGAATGTGATGATATTGCTGCCAGTCGACCTGTCTCATGCGGAGCAAGAGAGAACTGATTGCGTGTTTTCTTCTTCAGGAGAGTGGATCCTCCGCCACCATCCTCCAGCAAGTCGAGGTTCCCATTCTAGACCAAGCTCTGTGCAGCAGGGCCTACGTTGGTGACATCACTCCTCGCATGATCTGTGCTGGTCTGCTCGAAGAGGGCGGCAAGGACGCTTGCCAGGTTAGCAATCACGAAGTACCACGGCAGTCGTCTGGATTGATCGAGAATTCAACTCGTGAAATCTCATCCTAATATCTTAATTTCTTTCTAATGTGCTGAATTCGAGGGATTACATCGCAAGAATGGAAGAGTAGAAAATTGCAACAAAAATACACTTCATGTTGTCAAAACGTAAAATCAAAAACCCCAAAGATATTGCTTTCATTCATTCTTAACTTATTTTGCACGACTAATGATATAAGGAAGGTTTGCAGATTCTGAAACAATATAATCACTACTTACGGTGAAAACAGAGATAAACGTATTTCGTAAAATGTAATTGAAATATTTTGAATTTACCATAATCTGTACATGTGTATTTGTAGTGGATCTTATCAGAACATCTTGGTATTCATCCTAACACAAAAATGTAATACGTTACAAAACATTGTAACCACTGGACGGTTTTGGTAATCGGACGGAAGTATCCAGACGACTGCCGGACATTTCGTGTATATACTCTCAATATTATTTGCATATAAAAACAATTTTAAAACATAAAACAACCTCAAAATTTCGTTTCACACGCTTGTTCGCGACTGTTCGCTTGTTTGATTGCAACTCGCCCGATCAATTTTTTATAATATCTACATTGCCTTTGGCCAGTTAGGTCCTTGACAGCAGATGATGATAAATATTGATTATAGAATTCTAAGATGTGTACTTTTTATAAGATAAGCTCACGTATCATGACTGAATATTAAATATGTTAGTTGAAGAAAGTAGTTCGAAATGTTATGAAGAGAGAAGATTAAGAAGGGTCAAAGAATTGTCTCGGTAATTTATATTTGAGTGGATTTCGATGTGGATTGTGTTTGCCTAGTCTAAAATGCATATCAGATGGAATATTATTAATTTTGCTGTAGACGTTTACCGATATTTGTAGGAAAAAATTTGAATAGAATGCTCACCTAACTCATAATGAATTTTTTTGTTAGAAATAACAAAGGGGCTTTATGAATAGTTCAGAAGCAGATATTTTCAAAAGTTCGAATTCGATTTATGTTAGTTTTTTTATGCAGATTCGGAAATTGGACAAACATTAGAAATAATAGACCTAATCATTGTTTTATATAAATGAAATTAAGCGGAAATGTTTGGCGAAGAAGGATATTTAACAATAGGAGGTACTATGTGCGCACGTTTCCTTGATCCTCCAGTTCCCTAGTTCTGGCACAGCATGGCCCGGTAGGAAATATGAGCTTCACTCGGAACGTCATGGCTCAGATTGCAGTGCCCCTTGAGGGATGCCAGCAATAACTGATTTAGGAAGTGAAATATAGCTTTCTAAACGAACGGAAAATGTATGATTATTTAAAAAACTGCGAATTAAATTGTGCAGATCGTGTGGAATTGCTAGAAGAGAAATTTTGTAAGTAATTTCTGGGTGCCAAACAATGTCGAAAGCTTTTCCTACGTCAAGTATTGAAATTTACGAAATGCGAGAAGTATGTCTTCACTTTAAGAATTTGTTAAGTGGTTGAAAGGACCGAGCGAAAGCTGAATTGGTAGTGCGAAATAGCATTTCTATAATTTAAATAAATATTTTAGTCTATGTAAAATACAAGGTTCAAATATTTCTCCTAAAAGTGGAATTAAACTAATGGGTCTATAATTTGAAGGATTTTCAGGACCTTTTCCAGATTTAAGAATTGGAATAACATGAGCATGTTTCCACTATTTAGGAAAATACGTTAAACGAAGACATGTATTAAATATTGGTGTATAATATGTTGCGGATTATAATTGAAAATGAAAACTTTTTAATTATAAATGGAGAAATAAGATCAAGTCCAAAAGATAATTTGAGCCCTAAATTAATTAACTCTGGGTAACTTCGAAGGGTGAAATAAAAGAAATGGGAAGAGGAACATTTGGCACTACTGTTAAAATAGAACTTCGAATCATGAAAATTAATCAGGGATTTATGAGGCTTAAAAATATTTTTTGTAAGGGTTCAGTAAATATTTCACATTTATCCTGGGGTGAATGCTACATTTTTTGTAAGGAAATTTAGGTAAGTTTTTAAATGAGGAGAACAATGTCTTAGCCAATAGTTCCGCACCTTTCTTTTATGTATAGTTAATTTGCGAACTGCAAGAGAAATAGGAGGTCGAGTATTACGTTTAAGTGGAGATGGGGCGATTAAATCAATAGCATCAAAAAGTAGTTTTAAAATAGAAATGTAATTATCAATTTGAGTTATTGTTCTTAAAGGTGGGACTGAGGGAAGAAATTAATAAATTAGAGATTGAACATACTGCCTATTTACTTTGTGAAAGTTAAATCGGTTCTCAGGTTTGTTATAAGTTACGGAAAGAGAAAAGGTAAATGATGACGGACGGTGTTCCGAAGATAAAGCATCGAGAACATTAGTTGTAATATAAAAACGTGTTTTGAATAATCCAAAATCAATTATATCTGGACATATATTACAAATATAGAAAAAATGAATTGGCAAATCTTGGGAGATATTATTTATGTGATTCAGGAGAGTTGATCTAGAGTTGGTGTTATGTAGTCGACTTCCTCAAGCAGAATGTTTAGCTTTAAAATCACTTTCAACAAAGGTATGGGAATATGATGCGATGAAGAGTAAAATATCTACACTTTTGTATTTGAATGTATATTTTATTCGAATGTATATAAAGAGAAGAAATGCAAAAAGAGTTTAATTCATTTGATTTTATTATTTCTCTTACATTTTCAAATACATTGCTAGAAAGAGAATTTAATTGATTATGTTCAATTGAATTTTTAATCGTGAGTGCTACTTCTTCCTTATGGCCGAAAGTAGTTATATTTTTACGATTTGATCTGTATATATAATAATAATCAGGAACATAAAATTTATTGGAAGGAGAGAGATTAGTTTCTTGAATACATGCTACATCTATTTTATACAGTGGTAGATAATAAGTAACAAATGGTATTTGATTTTTAATTCCATCTGCATTCCAGAATTTTTAATTTCTGAGTAATATCCATTTTCTTTTGAATTTACTAATATTTATGTCTAGGATTGTAAGGTATTTTTAATTGTATATATTAAGTTTGACATCATCTTGGTTATTAAAGTTTGAAATTGGTTAGCAATTGTTAAGGCAAATGGATTTATTTGCTTATTAAATGAAGAGTTGTTATATAAATTTTCATTAACTTTTTCTGAATATAAAGGACGACGAGGAAGATATTTAAAAATAATTCTTAATTGTGTTGGGGAAGAAAACTTTTGATTAGTCAAGTGAGTAGTAGTTATTTTTAAATTTATTCTGGGATATTGATAGATTACCTTATTAGAATGATTAAAAGGAATTCTTTTTTGTTTCAAAATACTGATAAAAGTAGGACAATGTTTACTGGAGGAAGTTTGAGCATGCTTATAGATTGCACATGCTTCCTCAGAAGAAATACACATCCAGTTAATATGATATGCCGAACAGCGTCCGCAGCTTTTAGGTACAGTTCTTCTTTGTGTGTCGGACAATTTCTGCTTCTGACTGGGCGATGTCGATGCCTTGTTTCTTCGACTTATATTATGGCACTAAATAATGATGACAGTTCGTTTATTTTTTGGGGGAACTCGTTTTTTCCTTATCGTGACCGTTACCAACGACTATGCATCAATGATGCATGCTTCAATGCGACCATGCTTCAATGCATCGGTAAGACTAATAACAGTGAGGACAGGGAAATTCAGACGAAGGAGTTCATTTAATATTTCAAGATCTGAGTAGGATGTTGGAACATTCCGTATAATGACTGAAATTGTTGGCTTCGTAGGACCATTGTAAGTGTGATATAATTATATTTTTTCTGTCAATTTGCTTCTCTGTTGAGAATAATCTTCAATTAATTGTTACAAGCACTTTTATGTATACCCCTTGAACTTTAGTTTGAAATTTCTTATGCTGTAATATTTCTGTTAATTTAGATATTAGCTCTGAATGGTTATTACAGTTGAGTATGAAAATTGGTGGTATGAGAATGTTGGTATTAGTTTCTTCACCTGCTGTAACGTTACTTCAGAAGATAGATCTTGAAATCTATTGCTTGTTGGTAGATTATAGGGGCTGTGCGAAGAACCAGGGGCAGAGAAGCCACTGCATTGCCTCTTAGCGGGCTTTTCATGGCTTTGCATTTGTTCTGGTTGTGAACTTGAAATAAAATTGTAGTTAATTGAAGTATGTCCATTGAAAGTCCATTGAGTTCAGTAGTCATATCACAATTCGTAGT
The DNA here is from genome assembly GCA_011170035.1 of Teleogryllus occipitalis. Classification (NCBI taxonomy): domain Eukaryota; kingdom Metazoa; phylum Arthropoda; class Insecta; order Orthoptera; family Gryllidae; genus Teleogryllus; species Teleogryllus occipitalis. The sequence goes on from BLKR01000932.1 coordinate 84,613, forward strand.
AGACAGCATGAAAAAAGGTTATCGGCATGCTGCGGCCGATTCACATTTTCAGCAGATACATTCTGATGTAAATGCTGGCGCCGTAATGCCGTAAATACAATTCTCAAGCAATGCTCAATGCAATTCAAGGTGTCGACAAGATAGCTGCAGGTAATGGTGGAAGGTGCTCCATCTAATTTGAATATAAAGTGCAGATAAATCCCCGTAGTCTGGCAAAATGTTGTCAACCTCTCTCAGAACAAGATGATGCTTCTTCAATAATCAGCTCTTTACTTGAAATCAGGAAAATAACTATAATATGAGGGGCCGAACATAAACCATCCAACACCTCAAGGCCTCCTCCAGCATTTCCTTTAATTTGTTTTCGCCCGATCTATTGCAACAACGAAACGACTACAAGACAAACTACGCGTAATTGATCTTGAAAATGGCGTAACGTATGTAAATGTAAATTTATGGAGATGAGTGTTCATTCAATTCATTCAATTTAAAGAAATTATTAATACATAGTGCCTATATTATAAAACTGGTTAATAATAGCAAGCGACAACACATGTGAGGCCAATTACCTTTCATTTACAAAACAAATCATAAAATGTGTTTGAATAGAAAGCTCAAACTTCTTTCTAAACGAAAACACACAACGTTTTAGATATTTAAATGATTCACAAAAGCAGGCAATTTTTGACGAGGAAAAACAGAACGGTGCCGACCTGGATGGCCGAGGTGGCTAAGAGCGAGTACCAACTCAGCGCTTCGATCCGAAGGGTCGCGGGTTCGAGTCCCGCCTTGGGCATGGCTGTTTGTCCCTTGACTTTGTGTGTGTTGTCGCGGAGGGCCTCGCGTTCTGCTGACCCCAGATCAGAGGAACCCGCAAGAGTTTGTCTAGTGTAATGTCGAATATGCGTCCCTTCGGGACGTTTACAGGGCAACCGGCTGTCGGCTGCATAAATGCCCTAGGGAAAAAAAACAGAACGGTGTGTAATGCTTTGTCGTTGTGCAGGGTGACTCTGGCGGCCCGCTGGTGGCTGGTGGCAAACTGGTCGGCGTCGTGTCCTGGGGATACGGCTGTGCCCGCCCCAACTATCCCGGCGTGTACTCCCGCGTCGCTGCAGCCCGCGACTGGATCAAGGAGAACTCCGGCGTCTAAGATGCTGGATGCAAGCTGCCTCAGCAGAGGACCGCAGACGGCGGCGCCATTTTGTGAAGGTTCATTGCCATTTTGTGCATGTACCATCCCATGTACCCTTTTGATATCCGTCATTATGGTGTGGCGTCGAACGTGGCCGCAGAATAGCGATACAATTCGCGTTTTTGTGCGGCAAAAATAATAATAAAATACTACATTTAAATTACTCTGTTGTAATTATTCAAATTCGTTTTGACAGAAATGTCTGCTATGAATTTTTTTTTCCTGACCTTACATTATCCTAATTATAGTATGTATTCTATTGTGAAGTGGAGGCTCTTCTGTGTTTATTTATATGTTACTGTGATTAGATTCGTTACATATATTTCTCTAAAGTAAGACTTTTTAAAAGTTAATACATCGTAAGCTTTGAAGGCTACAGGTCGATTATTACCTTCATCATTACTTTTTATGATTTCATTATTTAAAATAAAACTCAAAAAAATATTTTATAATTATAATTTTTATCAAAAAAATATAGATTTTAAATTTGATTTAATATTTTACAATCGCTATACTATCCTTTTTTCTCGGATTCTCAAAAGTATTCATAGCAACTTTATGATCCATCGGTGCATTTAAGAGTTTTTATTTATCTTACACACACTCACGCGCATTTTTTATATATTAGAACCAGCTATTTACTATTATTACTATTGGTATAATTATTTATCACCCTTCATAGATTGCGTTTACTCGCGTCACATCGTATGTCCACGTCTCTCCGAACTGAAGGGAAGGAAAGAAATAACTACATACAAATTTCATTTTTTCTTTATTATATAAATTCTATAGCGAAATATTATTAGCTATAAATTTATTACATTATTATTGAGCTCTTTCATCATTTTGAAAGAAAAACTTGGAGTTAGAGAAAAAGGGCAAACGCTATTTCATAAGAGGGGAGAAGCAATTAAATATTAACTAGAATAAATGGAATGGTTATTCGAGAACTTTGTTCATGGGTCATATCCGATATTTTCCCTTGTTTTGTAGTAGAGTTCGCGAGAGATATCTGTGCGAGCGAACGGTCATTGAAGTCCGGACAAACTTATTTTAACGGTCATGGAGTGCACAGAAATTCTCCTGAGAACTGTAAAGTAAAGCAAGAGTACGCACACATTCTCGAAACTGCTTTTTAATAAGGACATCCAACAAATATTTTTCGTCTTTGTGTAGTAAAAAACACAGAAAGGATCCCATAAGTTTCAAACCAGTAGAGGTTATAAAATTATAAGGGAACTCTTCTTCAATTTTCTCTATCAACCATTGACCAAAATTTGCATTGCTAATATCATGATATCAGATAAATCTGAAGAGGCTTTAGAAACGGAAGACCACGTTCCTGTAGTAACTAGGACCTATGAACCAAACCCAGGGACCTGACGTAACAAGAGAGCACCTCAAACCTTACTGTAATTGATGATTGATGTTTCCGAGTAAGTGAATTGCTATGGTCATTAGTCCGGATAGTGTAGTAATTGCCTTTAATCTTGGGAGGTTCCGGTGTTCTTCCACACTGGATAGAAAGATCGTATCAGGTTCCTTGAAGGAATATTTTTAATTACATGTTTTCCTATGTTTCCTTTATATTACTTATTTTTGGCTATTGGGAAACCAAAATCATATCCTTATGTCATTATGCTCAAACGGTCCCTGAATTGAATAGTGTCTTACAAAATTTTCAGGCACCTAAAGGAAAAATATCTCTTACGAGATGAATGAAGAAAATCGAAAAAAACATTGCATTACTAAATATAGCCATGATGTAATGAAATGAAAACATAATTTGACCGTGGTATTTGACAGTGAACGCCTTCTTTGGATACTGTATACTCTCAAAATTTATTGATTTCATCCTAGACTTACTGAGTTTTATGGGGTTAATATACCGTCATGTAATTCATTGTACACTGCAGAGAGCAATTTGAAGAAACAAATAATAAGATAAGCAAGGGGATTTTTCACTCTCCACTCTGCGATTGCACTAATTTGAAACTATGTGGGCAATTGTCGTAACCTAATAAAAGTTACAAGCTCCATTATGATGAATGACGAACAACGTTTGTTTTATATTAATGATCTTAATCTGTGTGTTAGAAACAAAAAGTGGCGGATCCAGGGGACCATTGGAGCCAAACCCTCCCAAGCTACAATTTTTGTAATTTTGCTCTGTTTATTCAAAATATGCATAACTGTTTATAGATCTTATCAGTTTCAAAGTATTTTTATCATCAGTCAATATTTGTATTTAACTACAAACACATCTTTAAAAATTAACTATTTAATCTAACTAATTAACTATTTATTTTAACTATTTTTTCGTTTAGTTAAGTAAATATGCTGATTAACTCCATGAAAAATCGTTGATTATCTCTATTTTAATAGTACGCATGCAAATAAAATTCCACCGTGAAATTAAAAATTCACACTTACCAATAAAAATTCAAAAAAGAAACCAAATTGTTTAATTAAGAACATATAACACAACCGTAGCCAAGATATTTGCAGTCGGCCATGAAAAGAACAAAAATGTGCATTACATATTACGTACCTACAACTACATTTAAACAACGAAAGAATATAACTAAATTGGAAAAAAAAATTAATTTGGCTGACTTATGGAACAACATAAAATATTTAAGATGAATAAATTAAATGTTTTACGTGATAATATTTGGTCTTAGAATTACGAATGTAAAAAATGTAAATGTCAGTTGGGTTTACCAGTTCTGAAAAGTACGCCTTAGCAAAACTGTGTCAGAAGTGACTAGTATTTTTTCAATATTTATATATCTTGTATTCTTTCATAACTGTCTTTACTTTTCGTGCGAAGTAATGATTTCATGACTTTATCAGCTTCTTCAAATATTTTATCCTCAATATTTCCAGTACCTTCCATTTGCAAATATTTCGTGGAAAGAAAAACAATGCAAGGTCACTAAAATAGATATTTTTCAGAATCAATATGATTTCTCAAAATTTAAATTATTCTTAAATGGAAACGAAACGATATTGAACTTAACATACGTATAAAGGGGTACAATTGCACTCATGGTATATACGAAAACTCGCTCTTATCGTCGCTCGTTTTTTTTGAAGATTCCCCCTCTTGCAATTAGCCCCCTCTTTATACACTATTTCCTTAATTACTATGATATGGTTTTGAACTGCCTTTAAAATACATTGTTGTTTACAAAATCTGAAAAGAACTGTGAGCTCGAAAAACTCTCTAACTGATAATTCATTTTAAACTTCTAACCCTCTTAAGGAATTTTCAAGCACCTCTCAGAAGAATTGGATATACACGTCGTTCATTTTTATCTCATGACGTGGATATTCAGGAGTATATAAAGGAATCTTACTGAGCTCTCGGCATCCTTTTTCTAGAAGGCTTTAGAATGTTCAAGCTCGCGATCATTTTCTGCATGGTGGCGGCTGCCTGCGGTAAGAAATCGAGTTCCATTCAATGGACCTTCATTAGCCAAGAAATGAGATTACTCCAGAACCACTTGCCATGAAATCCTGAAGTGTGTGTAAAGAAAATTTTAGGAATTGAAAAATAAAATATTTTCTTTGTATCAATGTATCAATGTATCTTTGTATCAATTTTTAAAACTGGTGGGGCTAAAAGAGCATGTATATTCTCGCCCATGTTTTCACGCAAAATTGTGCGAAAAGTACTCAAATTTTCAAATAATTGTACATGGCCTTTAAAAATCTATCTTTAAGAAACAGATATCATTAAGAGAAAAATCTCTATCTCCATAAGTGTAGTTGTAGGAAGAAATCGAAAATATGTTGAATTTTTGCAATTTTCGAAATATCAAATTTTTCAATGAAAATGAGATCTATACCATTCTTATCTCGTCCTTCTCTCTATCAACAAAATTTAATTAAAAATAACAAAGCAATTTTTTGAAAAATTTTGAAAATGTCTCACGAGCTAAAATTTCTCAGAAAGTATCCCTAAAAATTAAAAAAATTGGTTCTGAAATCAAGGAGTCGTGACAGCACCTACATCGATTGAAGAATATCAATTTTGTTAACAGTTTAAACGCTAGCTTTGTTCACAGGTGGACGGACAGACAGATGGACAGACAGAAAGACGTTTTGCCGTCGATTTTTCCCTTTCAAGAACTCAAAAAATACGGATTGTTTACCCAACGAGGATTTTTTCTCAATCGAACAAGTGGATTTATCCATTTTCCCGTTACCATGATCCTATAATAAGAGCTTTTTGCCAAAAATTTGCCGTTTTTTGTGTAGCATTATATAACTTTCTCTCTACTGTGTAAGCAGTAACGAAAAGTAATTAATTAATAACATGTAAACAGTAACTCTAACGGTAATGGTAAACGGACCCACGGTATATTGTAATGTAATGACGAAACTATTCGATCCTGAATATTCAGTTTCAGTTTGGCGACAAACAAATTAGAAAACCTGAGATTAAATGTAATTTAATTTTAATCAAATGAACTACCTTTCCAATTAACCTTTATTACACAGTATTCTTCTTTAATAAATGTGCTAAATAATTGTCACCTGCCCGTCACCTTGTTGGATGCCCTTACGATCAGAGAATATGTTCCGGTGACGTACAGCTATCCAAATTGTGACCATGTTACTGAGTAAAAATGTACTTTAATAATTAAATTAGTTCAAAGAATTGGTCGCCCTGACCGGGATCAAGCCCCGACTGGAAGAGCAGCTGGACGTAAATCAGAAGGCCTGGATTTGTATTCTGGTCGGGGCGATCAATTCTTTCAACTAATCGAAATGATTGAAGGCGTTGTCATTGTCAACAATATTAATATTGTTGACAATGACAACGCCTTCAATCATTTCAATTATGTAAATGTCACTTACAACTCACCACTAAACCAATATCTTTCAACTAATTTAATCATAAATGTTCTAATTAAAGATGCACTGGAAGAAATAGACTAAAAGTGTACATTTTTCACATAAATATTACTATTTTATTCGTGAATCGCAAAGAACAAAGAAGTACATTGTGTGTATACGCTAGAATATTGTGATGCATCCTCTCTAAAACCATCGTCAGCTACTTCCCCTCTGGAGTTCAGTGTGATGACACTACAGGTTTTTTCATGGGTGACCATTGATAGTAATCTAGCACCATTGTCCCTAATCGCATAGGGCCACAATGGCATGGCAGGTATGCACCACTGCATACCCCCAAGGAACCACAAATCAAAAATTCACGATCGAATAACCACAGTGTAGAATAGGTCCCATACGTCGCGAAAGAAAATCTATACCATTAAAATATTTTTCCTATCTGTACATCTGTGGAAATATGTTCCCCAAATGGTGCTTGAATTCTTCGCGCAAAAGATGAGCTGGCTCTAATGAGACGTTTTCTCCTTTGCAGCGGGCACCATCCGAACCACCGCCCTCCCCCGTCTGGATGGGCGCATCGTTGGCGGTGCTGACACCACCATCGAGGAGTATCCCTACCAGGCACGTAGCCCTCATCCACTTCTCATGTTTCCAAAAACATTTACTTGCCGTACGGTTTAAGCAGAACTAGAAACAGGAAAAATGTCGGTAAAGAATGTGGATAATAAAATTGTTGGTAACTTCTCCAAACGGTTCAAAATTATTTTAAAATCGATGCACATTATTTTACCTTATTTATTTTTACCTCTACAAGAATGTTAAAAATTTGTCACAAAGACTTCTTATGAAATGTCTTGTACATATTTATATATCGTCATAAACAGGAAAAAACTGCATGTGATATACGGTGAGGATTTTAATCTGAGCACTTTTACTTGACCTCCAGAATATTTACCGATTTTTTTTAATGTAGTTGATCAGATAAGCATGTTCTAGTAGAAATTTTGATCGGAAAACCCTAGTATACTTGTTAGAAAACTCTTTTTTGTTTTTCAAAAGTATATTTTCCGTCAAACTATCATTTTATTGATTTTTTTTTACTTCAAGTTTCAGTTTTGTTCTTAGGTTTCCCTGCAGTTCTATGGCAGCCACATCTGCGGTGGTTCCATTATCAGCGAGAACTACGTTCTGACTGCCTTCCATTGCGCTGGCCAGTATGTATTTGGAGATTTATTTCATGATAAAAAGGATGATTTCAATAGATGAAATTTTTCCCGGTGTACTTGTCGCAAGTCTGGGAGTTAACAAATTACATTTACAGATAACAATCAATCATCTTATCATATCTTAAAAATTATTGAAAAAAAATATTGGTAAAATATTGCTCTATGTAGGGCAGGTTTGTAGGAAATGTAATGACTAGCATTTTTAATAAAAAATACTTTAGAGGCGCTGGAGAGAAAATTTGCTCAACGAAATATTACTACGTACTCAGTTTGGTCAAAATAAAACAGCCACAGCCCCAAAGAAGGATATTCCAAAATAATCATAAAGTTGGACTCTGAATTACTTCATTAAATAAAATATGAATATATCTTGTTTTTATAGCTGGTATAACAGACTCATTTTATGGTTTAAGTTACTTGTATACCATTTCATCTATACTCCCCAGACATTTTTACTTACTCAGTTTGGAGTTACTCTTTTTAAGTTAAATATATGAAATACGCATTCACAAGTTGTTTTCCTGCAAGTAATTAATCCTCAATAAAATATAAGACGGTTCAAAGAAGTTAGATTACTAACACATGTCTGTGCGTACTCAGCACCGTCTCCGCCTTAACCATCCGCGCTGGCAGCACCAACCGCGACTGCGGTGGTTTCGTCTACAGCGTGTCCTATGTAGTGCGACATGCACAGTACGACGCCTGGACCATGGACTACGACTTCGCCCTCATCCAGGTGCAAGCTCATCTAGCCTTATACCCGGAAACATGATTCAAGAGGAATTGTGCGAAGAGTAATTGGATTCTCTGAACTTGTAGATCCGAGGAACTTTCTCTCTCGGCTCCTCCTCCCAGGCCATCGTCGCCCTCCCGGAACAGGATGAAGACGTCGCCGCTGACACTCCCGCCGTCGTCACTGGCTGGGGCGCCCTCCGCGTAAGTACCACCGGCAGATCAACGACATTCACACCGACGCAGAACATCGTTTTATTTTCAAAACAACTTGGTTGATGGTGCACTTAATCGTGTACAATTCTTGATCAATATTTTTATTTATTAAGTATGACTAACATATTTTAAATAAAGTAAGCTTTAACGCCATTCCATAATTTCATGAGAAAATATTGCTGCCAATCCATCAATGTCATGTGGAGTAAGAGAAAGAACTGATATGCGTCTTTTTTCGTCTCCAGGAGAATGGCTCCTCCCCCACCATCCTCCAGCAAGTCGAGGTTCCCATTGTGGATCAGGCTGTGTGCAACAAGTCCTATGTTGGTGACATCACTCCTCGCATGATCTGTGCTGGTCTGCTCGAAGAGGGCGGCAAGGACGCTTGCCAGGTTAGCAATCACGAAGTACCACGGCAGTCGACAGGATTGATCGAGAATTCAACTCGTGAAATCTCATCCTAATATCTTAATTTCTTTCTAATGTGCTGAATTTGCGGGATTACATTTCACGAATGGAAAAGTAGAAAAGTTGCAGAAAAAATCACTATATATTCACAAAACGTAAAATCGAAAATCCCAAAGAAATTGTTTCGATCCATATCCTTATTCTGCTAGACCGATGATATAAGAAAAGCATGCAAATTCTGAAAAAAATACAATGCACACATGCACATAAAATTTTAAAAAGTGTTCAATCCGAAAGATTTGACACATGTTATGTCTTTCGACGCGCTGAAGCCATAATTGAGCCACAACTCTCCTTTTTGTTTGTTGGTTTTTCAGGAAAATCACCGTGACATTGTATTTTTTTGTTTTCGAGATTATTGTCAGACCCAAAGATTTGACACATCTTTTTATACGTGTGTCAGCGCATTATATCCGAATCCGAAGCCAGAATTGCGCCACCACTCTCTGTTCCTTTTTTTATCGCGAAAAACACATGTGAATGCTAGATTTTGATGTCTTGTATCATACACTCTACAGAAGCTAAAGGTTGTCAGTCCCAAAGACTTGACACACATTTTTCTATGCAAAACGCGCTGAATGCGAATCTAAAGCTAGAACTGCGCCAAAATCCTCCATTTTTTTAATCGCGAAAAAACTTCCTGAAACATACAACTTTCGTCCTTTTTTGCGAAAAAAAGGGGGGAAATAGCGCAATTCTGCCTTCATATTCGGATTTAGCGCGTCGACATAGATAGAGAAACATGTGTCAAGTCTTTGGGTCTGACAACAATCCCCGAAAACAAACAATACAATGCCGTTTATTTTAAAAACAACAACAAACAATAACTACAAAACAAACCAGAAGGATTGTGGCTCAATTCTGACTTTAGCGTGTCGACATACATTGAGAAACATGTTTCACGTCTTTTGGCTTGACAACTTTTGTTATTTTGTCTGCCTGTGGTATTTACACTACTTATCTCGGAGAAAACCGGCTCAAACTTATTTCGAAAAATATAATTGCCATATTTTATTTATACCAATTTCTGTACATGTTTATTTGTAGTGGATCTTACCAGACAATCTTGGTATTCATCTTATCTCTAAAAAGTAATACATCCCAAATAATTTTAACCACTTGTCGTTATTGGGAAATGGATGGAAGTATCAGACGACTGCCGGTCATTTTGTGTATATTCTCACAGTATTCTTCGCATTTAAGAACAATTTTCGAACTCCAAAATATCCCCAAATTTGAGTGAATAAACTTAAACTTCTTTCTTCTTAAACTTAAACTTCTTTCTAAACGAAAATAAAGTTTTAAATATTTAGATGATTCACAAAAGCAGACAATTCTTGAGGAAATACAGAACGGTGTGTAATGCTTTGTCGTTGGGCAGGGTGACTCTGGCGGCCCGCTGGTGGCTGGTGGCAAACTGGTCGGCGTCGTGTCCTGGGGATACGGCTGTGCCCGCCCCAACTATCCCGGCGTGTACTCCCGCGTCGCTGCGATACGCAACTGGATCAAAGTGAACTCCGACGTCTAAGATGCTGAAGCTCGCCTGCGATGCAAGCTGCCTCGACCGTGAACAGCAGATGGCGGTGCCGCCATTTTGTGAAGGTATCTCATGTACCTTTCTTGACTTTAGCCATTATGACCTAACGTCTAATATGGCCGCAGAATAGCGAGATTCGTGCTTCTCTGCGGCATAAAAAATAAAAAATAATACTTTTTGTAAGTAAATCCGAACAATTATTTTAACCTTCTTTAAACGATAAGTTAACCTTTTTCTCCCACTATAATGTACTCTTTATTTGTGGGATATTTTTGGAATTGATTTATTTCCTTTTTTGAGACTCGCTAAAAGATTAATATTTATTTCATTTATTTATTTCTCTATGGTCTTTAATCAACCTCAGTCCTCAAACTCAATCCGAAAGCTTTCCTAGAATCCTAGAATTTCAGAAGTATCTCTCTTGATAATTGAATAACTCGTGAATACATTTTTCTCATTCATTCGTTGTTTAGCAATTGAAATCAAAATGAATAGTAAAAATGTTATTATAAAAATAATTATCCATTTTATTTGCTCTACATAATTGCTTAATTTCCAATGTTAAAGCTTGGTAAATAAAAAATGGAGTAGCTGATCTAGATAAGTGCAATGACGCGAAGAATTGAATTGCGTAAATCGCAAGATAAAAACGAGATCAAGAAAATTTGTGCATTTCATGGGAATTCTTAAAATATATGATTTCATTATCTCTGAAGTAGGTGAGGTATTATTGTGAAATTTTCAAATTAATGACAGGCTCGCTTAAATTTGAAGAAATAGATTGAGCGTAAGATTTCATTGACGTTATTGGAGTGTATAATATCAATAGAAATATAGTGACCTCTGAGATTTTCGAGTACCACTCAGAACTGCTTCTTATCACTGACGTCAATATTGACTACATATTGACCTCATACTCAGCATTCGGCAGCCAGTAACTAAAGACTTTTTTCATGTTTAAGCTTGAGAAACTTTTATGCGTTATTGCGTTTATATACGTTATGGTTTTGTAAATATATCGCCATTAAAAACTCTGTACTGTTTCCTTACATGAGACAGAGAGACCTGTAGAAATTCTTTCATTCTTTTTGAATTTCGTCGCATTCTGTACTCTCTGTGAACGTTAGCAATTTTTAAAAGCGAAGTGCTGCCGATGGACCCGACGTATTACTTGAGGAACAAAAACAGGAAATTCTTGGACTTCTATAGTATGTTCCGATTGATGAGAACCTACGGAACCAATTGAAGCATTTATAGCTATATTATTTTTAATCTGGTGTCAGAACACTTGAATGACTCTTAATATTTACTATACGATGCATATCTTTCAGCAATGTGTGCAAGTAGCAAGTAGCAAATCTGATGTTTGATAATGTAATACAACGGGTAACCACTTTATATCATTTAAAAGTCAGGAAGAATGACGGTAAATCTGAATCTGAAATCTCCTGGTTCTTGCTATCTCACAAGTCTCGTTCTCGCGTGATATTTTTATCGGATGAGTATCTGATGTTGGCTATAAATTCACTTCACAAAAACAACTCAGTGAACACAAAAGACAAACAAGGTGATGATTGTCAGGTTGGTGAGGTTTGTTTATCTGCAACTACTTTATCGTTTTTCAGTGATATTATTTACTTTAAAAATATTTCCAGTTTGGGAGTAACTTTATTAATTTGTTTACTTTATTCTGTATTGTTTTAATCTAAAGAATCCAATTTTAAAATGCATTAACATAGTTCACCTTCAATTTTATTATATTTATTTTTTAAGTTGGTTAAAATTGAAGATTTCTAGTTAACTTGCACTAAAGGGCATATTAGTAAAATTGAAGGAATGAGTGTGATTTCAAGGCATGTTTCCCTTTTCATCAGCTCGTGAGGTTACTAATATAAAATCCCAAACAATTTGTGTTTACAACTTTTGTCCGTCTATATGAATGTCGGCTAGTCCTGGCTTATTTCGGAAACGAATAAAATGGTGCGAGTCAGCTTTCTTAAGCCATATTGTATAAAATGAAACTCTTTCAGACATTTATTATATCTTTGAAAGTTTAGGTCTTGTGGGTACCCCTTCTCCAAAGTATGGGTGGCAATCAATATTAAAGTACTATTTCATTTTCTGCTCATGTCTCTGCAGTGCCTCTAACTGGAGATTTTTTGGGATTCGAGTCCCGACAGTGGCAGGAATTTAGGATTCATGTCCCGTCTGGGGTGGAACCCCTCTGGTGGGAGATACCTGGTTGGGGAAAACCCTGCTAGTCGATGTGTAGGTCGGCGCTGGATCTCTTCATTCAGCAGAAAATATCACCTTTACCTCCCACGATAATGCATGTAGTACACTTACGGGTCTAATGACCTTAGCAGTTGACGCTCCCGGAAACACTATTCAATCTCTGCAATTGAATCGCACGTCTTTCTGCTTGATAATAAACGGTTAGACCTTTCAGAATGTTTACCCATGCACAGTACCGACCTATACAGCTGTGATGGTTGAGAACCTGACCTCTAGAATTTGGGATTCAGTGTGAAGCAAAATTTTCAAGAGTTCCATTGAGGCAGCCGACCGAGACACATCGTGCTCTGATAGGGTGCAGTGAAACGTTGTTATCATACTGTCATTCAGACAGTAAATTTAGTGACATTTACGTAGTGGTAATACTCTTGTTCTACGAGTTGTGAGTGTCTGAAATCAAGTGCATGGTCAGCCGTTGCAGCAGTTACTCTGCTTAAAGATGGAGACCTCGGGCATCGGGGCTCCCATAACCTCAACACTACCACCTCAGGTATCTACTCACTCAAATCTGAAAATTTACGCAAATGTCATGTCAACTGAAGTGCACCAAGGACCAGGCCATAATTATCGACTTACAAGAAGGTATCACCATTAAAGATTACATAAACAGTCCATCCGACATTACTGACCCCAGTGAAATAAGGTTGATATCAAGAATTGAAACAACAGGGTGTGTATTTATCTAAGCTCTCAAACTGTAGACGACAACCTTACGAACAACCATAAAGTTATTAAAATCAAAAACCATGAACTGAAGTTGAGACCACTTTTAACAAAGGCCAAAAAAATAATTATTTCCCACGCGTGTCTCATCATCCCACACTCAGTAATAGAGAATGTGCTCACCACAAACAACATCAAATTGGCAGTCAAAATCTCATTTGTTAAAGCTGGTATTCCCGGTCAGCGGTGCTCCCACTTAATGAGTTTCCGCAGACAAGTGTGTTTCCCCTGAAGATGTGGGTTTACTGAGTGAATTCACTTCTGTGTATTATGATGGCTCAACATGTAGAATATTTTTCACAACTGATGAAATGTCACGCTTTAATTGTCACAAAACAGGGCACTTAGCTGGACAGTGCCCATCACCTAACAATTCTAATCGACATAAGCATACCAATTTAAGCAGTGCTCCCATGAAATCTGAACACATTAGGGAAAAATCCTGTGGCTTGCCAGATCCAGCAACCAAAGAAAACACTGAAGTAGCAGATATGCAAGTCATCATGACACCACTAAAGAATGCCCCCAACTTATTCTTCACCAACTTCTAAATCTGTGCTTTGTACTAGTGAAGCCAAAACAATAAATAAATCCCAACTAATGACAACATAGTCTCCGTTAATGCCAATAAAAGATGCCTCCAGACTGACTCTTACTTACCCTCCAAGTCTGAAAGCAACACAACAAAAACAAATATTATGGAAAAACTTTCAAAATAACAAAAAAACGAAGAAAGATAAAAATATGGAAGAGTTGATAACCCCTATCAAACTCATCATGGAAGACTCTCAAAATACCCCCCTATAGTTTAAATCCTTTTTAGACAACTCTTTCATTGCTGAATTCCTATATTTATAGCTACTGATAACTCACAAGACATATCATCCATCACCAGTATGGTACATGGTTTATATCCACATCTAACCAACAAAACCATAAAAGAAAAATTCACCAGAATTATCAGGAAAATCAGCTCAGTACTTCATGGTGCAGATTAATCAAGTATTGGAACAGACTACAGTAGAGAAATGAACACCAGTCAATGAAAATTCTTCAGTGGAATGTAAATGACTTTTACACCAGACTAGAAAGTACAGTCGACTCCGGTAATAGTGAACTCGGATATAGTGAACCCTCGGTTATAGTGAACTTAAGCCACTGGTCCCGTTTTACTTATATTACAAATAAGCATAAGAAGGCTCGGTTACAGTGAACCTGAACCTCGGCTATAGTGAAGGTAGGAAATACAACGTCGTGTAAATTAATTTCCTCCTGGAAAATAAAATATAGCCACAAATTCCAACACTAGGCAGCTTCAAAAAAATATTGTTGGCCAAAGGTCATAATCGGAGAAGTATCCTCTGAGGTAAAGATAGAGGATCTGGAATGGAGACCTTACTGATGACCTTATGCCACTTAGTTTCACTGTGGAAATAAAGGCCTGGGTGGGCCTTTATTTTAAAGGACCACTGGGGGCGTTGACGCGCGATTGCTTGCTTCGGTATCAATCTTGGCGTTACTTGATATTTATTTATTTTACGTCAAAAAAAACAGTTAAAAACTGCGTATGACATGCTATGGGGAAAAGTGAATTGTGTGCACATTTTCAAAATTCTGTGATCCCTACAATAAGTCATATACTACTTAAATTTTGAATTTTGAAAGGGAGAACAAAAACAAAAAAACTCCCATGTAATAAAATCTATTTTCAAGGATAAATAAGCAATAAATTTTGAATTTTGAAACGGAGAAAAAAACAAACAAAAAGACTCCCATGTAATAAAATCTATTTTCAAGGATAAATAAGCAATAAATTTTGGCTCTTATTACTTCCTGCCGCGACAACATGGAAACGATAATTTGAATAATTGTATTTCCCCCTGAATTCTAGAGGACGTGCACAGAAAATGAAGTTACATTTATGTCCAGAAGCAAAACAAGGGACATCTCAGCATTTGCTCAATGGACCAGGGAAACTGGACGAAAAACCTGATCGAGATGGGGGTCATTGACCCGGAAGCTGTGTTACAATAGTTTTTACAGGTTGTTTATACTCATTTATACAGTCCAAATGATATTCCGTTGAACAAAGTGCGATGAGTTCTATGTAAGCAACAGGAAGCATGCTAAAGCTTCAGTCTGGCGATATCCGCCGTACCGCGCGGAAAAGCGATTAGTTACATTCGCCGCTCGCGCCATCCTGCTACCTAAAACATCTTGTATGTTATTAGGCGAGTAAAAGGACCTTTAGAAAGTGAGATGATATTCCACCTGTGCAAGAGGCATTATGATACTTAAACACAGAGGACAATGCAGAATCAATTATAGAGAGAGTATGGAATGTGGAGAAGGATCGAAAGAAAATTAAAGAAAAAATACGAAGCAAACAATTGTAAAGGAATTATTTTTTTATGGGCAAATAAAGACATGGAAATGATCAGTTCATGCTGTTAATGTATTCTACCATATCTTTATATTACTAAAAAAATCGTCATGGAGAAATTCTCTTTAATATTGATGTCATCGAATATAATGAATCTCGGAAATAGTGAACCAAAAATGTTACTCCCCGGAAGTTCACTATAACCGGAGTCGACTGTACACAGTACCTATGTAACCTCACACACCCTGACATCCTCTAGATCCAAGAGACCAACTTCAAAGATTCCAAGCACGTGACATAAAAGGGTATAATTGTTCCTTCAAAAACAGATTTAACACCAATCATGCCAGTGGTGGTGTAGCTATATTCATCAAAGACCATATTCCATATCAAGAAGTGATTCAATCAAATCAATCAATTCAATCAAACATTGAAGTTAATGCTATAAGGATCCTGTCACTTGTTCATATTAATATATGTAATATTTACCTACCAAATAGATATAAGTTTGCTGAATAAGTAACTGATATTATTAACAAGATGCAAAACTATTTCTCATTATGGGGGATTTCAACAGCAATAATCCAATTTGGGAATCCAATAAAATCAGCAGCAGAGGTTTTATGCTTGAGGAAACCGTCAGTTGGTATGTGTACGACTATTTCTCTTTGTTGAATAACTCTTTTGACTCTTATGACAGCAAAAAACATGTAAAGGTTACGTGCTTGTAATATTCTCTATGGAATGACGTAAGAATTGTTCTAGCATCCACACGATGCTTCGCTGTTAATTTGTTGGTTTAATTTTCTAATTTTCGATTGATTGATTGTTAGTGATTATGGGCGCGTCCACTACGAGAGCCATTAGTCTCGTAAGAGTAGTGCATGTTTTTCTTTCGGTAGGTGGCGGTATTCCTCCCCCGCTGGATGACGATCCGGCGCCGACCTACCGACGGCGATTGGGTTTTTCCTCAACTAGGTATCTCTCACCAGAGGGGTACTGTCCCAGCCGGGACAAGCACTAAGCTCCCGACCGGTCACCCGGCATATGTGGAAGTGTAATGCATGTAAGTGCAAGTGTGTGTAAAGGGGGGCATAGGACAAGGAAGAGGTAGGCAAGATCGCGCGCGGTTCGTGACCTCTTTGTTATGGTACTGCTTCGGCACTTGCCTGGTGTTGATCAGAGAAATCACAGAAAACTACCGATCGGAGCAGCCGGCCCTAGAATTCTCCGCCAGGCAGCGACTGAATTTGATCTAGCTGACAAGCGTGTCGAAAATCCTGCCACCGACGGGACTCGAACCTAGAATCACCCGCTCAGAGGAACTGCAATGACATCAGTTGATGCCCTAATCCATCTCTATCGTTTCTAATCTTGGAGATACGTAATGATATTTTATCCAAAAGTTTTGCTTTACTGCATTATAAAAATGAATTAGCATCAGCTAGAGGGATTTTGACGTGAACGGCCGCACGCATTTAAATGAGCCGTCGCCGAGTGACGTCAGCGGGCCGTCACCGCCCCTGGCGGGAGAAGAAGGCAACTGGTGCGAGCCGGCCTGGCCTGTCCGCGCGCGGCCGTCACGCCCGAGCAAGCGGGTAGGGACTCGCCACTGCCCCTACTCCGCAGCTAGTCGGCGGGCCGCTAGCCCTATCGGGCTATAAGAGGGCTCCGACCCGACGCCAGGGCAGATAGCGAGCGGCGGTGTTAGTGATTGGATCCTGGCGAGTGACTTGGTGAGAGAAGAGTGGAGATCAGCTACGACGACGACCTGTGCAACGAAAGTGGAACTCTCTTGTGGATATTTGACGGCTCGGCTGATTTTGGGACTTCTTCTGGACTACGATAACACGGCTTCACTTTTGGTACATTCTTGTGGTGATACGAAACTTCAGCAATTGTACCTGATCTTGAATAAAAATCGTTTTATGAATTCTTGCCTTTTGATTGGATACTACAGATATGGTGTCGTATTTATAATCACAAACTTTAAAGGCGCAGGGACGCTTCACTACACATATGCAACTACACTCCGAGGTTCCGGCATACGTTCTTTGCGACTTACATCCTTTAGTCTATCCATTGCATAAATTTTAACGCATTTTATGCGGAAGTATTTTTTGTCGAACACTGTTAACTTGACGTTTTGAAGCTTCGCTACGCCTGTCGAAGTAGGGATGCGACATCGGCAACGAAATATCGATGTTTAAAAATATCGATGCATTAATACATCGATGTTTAAAAATATTAGTGTTTTAAAATATATTCGTTCAAAACCAAATCATCAATGTGAACAATATACTGCCCCAAAAACATCAATGTTTTTAATCATCGATGTTCAGGAAACTGGGTAAATATTACATCTCGTAACTAATCTAACACTAGCGTTCTTTCTGGAGCAGAGTCATTTAATTCGAAAGCGATAGTGTTTATTAATTTAAAATGATTTTATTGACGAAAGTAAAAAATTAGATGATTTAACACAACTGAGTCTGAACGCTATGGCCCATCTCAAGACTTAGAGCTTCCTGACTTTGCCATAGAAATGTACAGTAAGGTGGCCCTATGGTTGCGGCGGCGTATGCTTTTATGGCCTCCCCTGGTGGGAAATACGAGGAAATGGGTGGGAAATGCTAAGGCATGAAGGTCATCTTTCAGTCAAGAGGTAGTTTGCTGGATGAAGATACTTCGAACAGCGTTCAATTCGTTAGAACTCATTAACTGGCAGTATTTTAAGTTGTTTTTTCATACTTTAACTCATACATAATTTTGATTATGGGAGGTTTTTTTTAACAGACATACAAAACATTGAAATCGTAAAAATCATCTCACACGAAACGTGGGTGTTGAAAAAACATCAGACTTAATACATCTATGTTTTTATTAATACAAGCGATGTTTTGAAAACCTCGACATCAATGTCGCATCCCTATGTCGAAGTTGGGTGTCAGCCTCCGGTCTTCGTGATTAATATAAAAAACCCTTCAGCCTATGCAACGCATAATTTACCATTTTGATTCGAAGTACGTAAACCGAACATTTTCCTTCGCGCCACTCGTTCTTTGCTTGTGTTCACCGACCTCACGACGTCGGTGTCGAGTCGGTATGATTAGGGATAAGACCCATTTAATATTACACCACAATTTAAATTGCGTATGAAATCTCCTCAACACACTTTTCTAAAGCCTTAGCTTTCGGCCCACCGTGAAGGTAGAAGGTAGAGCAGGTTTCATTGAGAGTGAAAATAAAGTTCTATAAAAATATAGCGTATGCAATTTACAGGCATTTTACGACACCTTCGAAAAATAAGTGAGTTTTCAGAGATGGAATATTAAGTTTTCAAGTTATGATAACGCATATGTAGAATGTTATGTGTCTGGAGAGTACGAGAAGTATGGATGTGCTTTGTAAGAAACTTTTGCTAAAATAATGAAAGAATGTATTAGCTTAAAACTTCCCAGGGTTTGACAGTATAGTTGTTCTTAGGAATTTGGAGAACTGTACTTATTATGTGAGATAACTTAACTTGTGTGATTAGTAAAGTGAGGAATCTAAGAGCTTATTTCAATAGTTTAGAATTTAATGAAGAAAAACACCAATACTCACATGTGACTTGTTTTATATGAGATGTCAGATAAAGAGAATATTGAATTGAATTGAATTGAATTTGCCTTATTTTACGTGGCGAGACTCAGGCCATGAGGCCTGCTCTTCCGTCTGACCATGCAATATTAGAAGTATAACAAAAGCAGATTAAATAGGGAAGTATTTGCGTAGACTTGGATGGCCTGTGAAGATAGAAGACATAGACTTACCCGATTTTTTATTGCGTTGTTTATATAATTTGGCGGAGAAAAAATTCAGAAATGGTGAGAAATCTTGACAATTTGGGAGATTCAAAGACATGCAGTGAATATTGAACTACGATAGTCACAGTTGCTGTTTGTATAATACTTCGGTATTTCAGGTACATTGGGGCGAAATTGGGAAATTTGTGACCACGGTTGTAATTAACCTAGCATGATCAATGGTGTTTTTACGTCAGAAAGAATGAAGGCAAATTATTGATGTCAAAATTCTCGTACTATTCTCTCTAGTAATAATACTTAAAAAAGCTTTTTTCGCAATGTTGAATTGTTTGCACTAAAGCGAGCAACGCTCGTTTGCTGTTTCCTACAATATTATCGACATTTTAAATCTAAACGCTTTGCCATTCGCCAGTTCATTCCAACGCCAGAACTCTGTTTTGCAGAAGCAACGCGAAGTTCTGGCTTGTCACACGAAGGCAGCAGCCGTCACGTTTCTTTCGGTCTCGGATCTAAATGTGGATGCTCGTTAAGTCGCAGAAGCCCTCTTTCCTGCCATGTGTCGACTCGTTTATGACTTTCAACATTGCATTCGGCCACTCCCATACCTACCACCCACGCCACGAAGGATATTGGCGCCATTTGATGACCCAGTAAACCACGATGATCGTTTCAGTTTAGATTGCAGTCGAACATTGACAGGAAGTTCAATAATCTTAGAAAGTGTGTGGTCTTCAGCTCTTGCCTCTAGATAGGGTGCGGAGATGAAGTCCGTTGCTTTCCAATGGACATGGGAAACAAACATTCAAATATTAGAAGTAGTTCGTGCTTTCACCCGATCGATCTATTTATGAGGTCTTGTATGCTATGGAACTTTGCCATTGGAACATAGTAATAATATTTGTAAGATGTTTCTAGAAATGTGTACATTGAATGCTTTTCACATTGAAGAGGAACAAAAATCGTTTCATTTAAGTATAAACGAGATTCGAAAACTTTCATTTAAAATTCAAAAAACAAACTTGAGTTCGATATAAATGTATAAGAAACGTTTGTTGATTATTGAGTTTGTTAATATTAATACTATTTAATACATTAAGTAAAAAGATCCATGATACAACATAAAATTTTGCACCTGACCTTTTTAACTTAAAACTTTTTTGTATGCACTCCACAATTCCAATCGTATCATATAAAGCAGCTAATTCTCAACAATCGATATAAATTGATCAATGAAATATAAACATGTGTATTAACAGTCGATATTCATCTTTTAAGAATGAAAATAGGTCTAAAACTCTTGTAAAAGGTTTTTAAAAATATTGGCTATTTGTTACAATGATTCTATGTGAATGTTTCCTATTCTACTAATGAAATTGTTTGTTTTAAACACTTTGTTGTTCTACAAAGATTGTGCACATCTTCAAGGAAAGAATACCAAATTCTACAAACACAATTGGTTGGGGTAGTTAATTTGACAAAATAGACCATAACCAACTGAATAAAAGTGGTATTCAAGTGAATTTACGAAAATTTAAATAACTAATTTAAATTACATAAATTGAATAAATAACTTAAAAACAAGTTGAAAGGAGCGTCGCTATTTTGAAATTAAAATTATGTTCCTAATATCATAAACGTTGCCTTGTGATACGTGCGTTGAGATTTATAATGCATAAAATTCGAATTCACAAGTTTCAAAATTAACGATCCTAGACTAAACAAAGTGAGTCTACGCCAAATAAAAATTTACATGATGTAACTTAATATTTGTTATTCAGATAGACAGTTAAAAAGGAAAAGTGACGTTAAGAAAACTGTCACATGAAATTCTTCATCTCCTCTATAGGAGCCCACACTGTAACATTTAGCTTTCACGTTTTCCCTTTCCGAGTAAATAGAAGCATCTGTGAACTCAACTCCGTGGACAAAACTGAGAACAAATTTTCCTGTTTTCTCTTATCTTAATGAAACGGGAAAGGCCGTATCCCGTCCGTCTGTGTTGACCCTGTACCGAGCTCTTTTCGTTAACACCTGCAGGCCAAACTTAGTCTGCGCAACTTCAGAATGCACATACTCCCGAGACGCCTGCAGATATTGCAGCTGCAGTTATAGCAGCTGCAGATATTGCATAGCAAATTTTGATGATTTTTAGAATTTCATATTATTCAGCAAAGAAGGAATCGGCACTTCAAGTTTTGTACGTGTTTTTAGCAGTCTTTTCTTTAATAGAATATAATTGTTTGAATGGAAAACAAACATTTTTTTAAATTTTTAACAGGACTTCTTTAAAAATGTTGCTTCTTACATTTTCCAAATAATTCACCTGTAGTTCGGTTTTAAGATTTCGTAATTGTAGAGAAATGTGGTAGTACGTACAGAATCAATGAGGATTATATAAATTTTAAATCATATTTATATTCGATAAATATTTTTTACTTTAAATTACCAATTCATCTCATTAATAAAAACGATTTAACCACTTTTTTGTTATCAGGGTCCGGTAATAAGAATTTTCCTACAAAAAAAATCCCCGGTTTCCGACGCACGATTACAACACATTCTCTTCTTACGAAGTAAGGGGAGATAGTTGAAAAATAAATAACTAGTATAGACTATCTATTCATTCTAGTTAATTTTGTAAATTATGTTCAATATGATATTTCGTGAAAATTATCCAAGTGTTAGTTTAAAAATGTATCTTATAATTAACTCTATTAATGCATGATTAAAAAAATGTTTTCAAAATTCATTATTACGTCCGTAAACACCCAGTGAATTTCAACAACAACGGTACATAGTTTGTGTATTGCTATTGTTATGGCTGACAAACTGGCGGTCCACGGTACCATTCATTGTGGCCCGCGAAAGGTTATTAGTCAAAAAGGAAAGTCTCTTGCTTCGATGTCCACATTGCCTAGCACATGCGACCTGTCAGGAACAACACCCCCTTACTGTAAACATAGGTTAATTTTAGATAAAGATTTTTTTAGTAAATTCAGAAATTCAAAATCATCCCAAAGTTTTTTCTTGCCTTGATCGGCCTGATATCACGCATGGTTCCATATAGAGGACCCTCTCCCTCGTTTAGTGGTCAGGTGTGGATCGATCGAGTACTGTGATCGAGTACTGTACCCTGTAGGCTCGCAATCATGTTAAAGGTTTTGGTTGTAGCCCTTCAGGCCTTGCAAGTCGGACGCTACTGATTTATACGAATCTACGATCATTGTAAGGATTTCTGCTCCTGGAAAGAATCTTGTAGGATAAAATTCTGAAATAGTTTGTAGACTGTAGTTTTAAATCTACAATTTTGAGTTGGAAGTGTGTGGTGAAATTATTACAGAAAACCTGTGTGATGTCCGTGTGAAATTCAAAAAACTAACATTGAAAATTAGTACGAAAACTTCATCGAACGTTCTATACAACTGCTCCATATCTCCTCAGTCCCGCTAGTGTATAGGTCAGTGATTCGCGAACATTACAATGAGCTGAGAAAACAATGAGCCTAACGATCCAACAACAAATGCTGGTGGAAATGGGCAGCAATGCTGTCGACACAAGGATAACAAAAAAGGTGTAACGACTGAAAATCCGTGGAAATGAATAAAGCTGAAAACGATTGCGGTTTGCTAGAGAGAATGCCAGCAGCGGATGCTGACGTGAACGACGATACAGGAGTAGCCAGATTGAGTGAGATTACAACGAAAGGAAGGCTGATGGTGGCGGTGGCGCGTTACACGAATGGTGATAATACGAGGCATTTTTGCCCTCATTTACATCAACTTATTCGCTGCAAGGTGTGTCGAGTATTGGAGAACCGTTTAATTGATTATTTTATGTTTCTAGACGCGTCAAATACTGTGTTTATTAGCCCTGTAGGCGGGTTAAATCTCAAGAGGTGACTAATCAGCCACCTCTCTCTAGACCATGAAGTTGGGCGCCTACCTACAAATTGGCTTTCGAACCGGATTCTCCTGAAGGTATATTCGCCAGGCGACAGTGCCCCATCCGGGATAAGCTCTAAGCTTCCAACGGGTATCCAGATATTGTCGAATGTAGTGCACATAAGAGTAAGTAAGTGTGTAAGGGGGAAGAGGGACAATGATGAGGAAGGAAAGATCACGTGCAGTCGGTGGTCCGTTTGTTATGGTTCTGATTCAGCATTAGTCTGGTGTTGCTCAGAGAAAAAACGAAAAGCTACTAACCAGAGCAGCCGGGCGCTAGAATTTTACACTAGACAGCAGCTGAATTCGACCTAGTAGCTATGGACCTAGTTGCGAAAACTCCACCACCTTTGGGACTCGAATCCAAGGACCTCACGGTCAAAGATACTGTTATTGATTCCATTAACTATCTCAGAAGGTGGGGGGAGAGTCGAGCAAAGTGGGAGGATCAGTGTGTGCCAGGGACAGCCTGGCATTGCGTGGAGCAAGTCGGAGGCAACCTTGAAGATGAGGGAAGAGGTGGCTCAGGACATCAAATGATGTCACTGCGGTCCTCTGATCGGGAGGTCCTAGGTTCGTGTCTCGACGGGGGCAGGAGTTTAGACACTAGCTTGTCAGCTAGGTCAAATTTAGTCGTTGCCTGGACGAGAATTCTAGCGGCCGGCTGCTTTGATCGGTAGTTTTCCGTGGTTTCTCCGATTAACACCGGGCGAATGCCGGAGCAGTACCCTAACAAACGGACTGCGCGCGATCTTTCCTTCGTCTTCCTCGTCGTATCCTCACCCCTTACTGACACACACACTTCACGCACTACACTACAACACATACCGGGAGACTGGTAAAGAACGTAGAGCTTGTCCCGAGTGGGGCGGTTCTCCAGTGGTGGGAGATACCTTGTTGTGGAAAAAACCTCGCTAACCGACAGAAAGATCTCACTATACAGCGATGGAAAATCACAACCCCTTCCCAAGGAAAACGTGCATTACATTCACGTTGCCAATGACCTTAGCTGTTGTCGCGCCCGGATTCACTACTCAATCCATCAATGGTGAAGGTGAGGAGGGCCTTAGCTGTTGTCGCGCCCGGATTCACTACTCAATCCATCAATGGTGAAGGTGAGGAGGGCAGAGAAAGGCAAGGTGGAAAGCCAGCCCAGCAGAGGAGGGGATTCAGAAACGGACGGCGAGGCGTGGGGACGGGCGGGGTGGGGCGTCGGCGGTGGGGCCAGGAGCTCGTGCCCGGCCGCCGCCCTCCCCAAGTGCTCCATTATCTACTCCGCGTCGGCTGAGAGAGCGCGCGCGTTTTAGTGCGGCTGAAGTGTGATCAACATGTCAGTCAGAGCGCCGGCCCGCGCCGCCGCTGTCGCGTCTGGGTAAACAGGCGCCCTGTTTGCAGCTTAATAGTTCTTCCTTCGCCGCCGCCGACTTGCATTTATAAAGTAAACCTCGCGGCCTTCCCTTTTTTATTCCTTCCCCTCCCCCTCCTGGCGCCCGCATGTCTTCGCGCTGCCTGCCTGCCTGCTTCGCGCGCTATAAGCGAGTTCACACAAGTTAGACCCCTCCGAAGGCAAACAGGCCGCTACGGAGTGAGCTCTTTGGGGACGCCAACCGACCCCGTGGAAGTCATGCTCCTCAATGCATTGAGTGTTGCTACAGTTTGTGGCGGCTGTGTGTGGCAGCGGCAGTGACGCCGTAGCAACGACATTACGACGCTATTGCATCGGAGCAACATTATAACCAAGTAACATTTTAACCACATATAATAATTGGTCTGGATTAGATCGTATTTTACTATCAATATCAACGACATGGTGCTGTCTTCTCGGTGCTCACGGCTCCCTGTCGCTCACTCTTTGTCAGCTGCTCTATAGCTAACCTCTCTTACGCATAAGCACAGGTAAATACCGTGGGCGTGCACAGAGGGGAATGAAAGGGACGTGTTCTGCTGAAAATGTTGAAAAGAACCATGAAGGTCTACATAAAAAATATTTTATTTCTGTAAATATCATTCCTGATTCCCCCTTTTTTTAAGCTGGCAATTTGGGAACTGATTCATGGCTTTTGGGGGAAAAGGTCGAAATCTTTTGACATCCTGCAAATAGTTCAACATCAAACTAGGTGTATTTATTAATTGTATAATTAAAGCTATTTCATTCTTCTTATATTATGTTTTATTTATTTACTAATAAAATGTGTTATTTCTAATTACAAAAATGTTTAATGGAATAGGAGGCTAGAGAGGCCCAATGTGGAGTTGCCCTCCCATCTTGTTTTATCCTGCACACACCTACGGCAAATATAGCCTGTAATACATTTATAACTGTAATTTACATTTATAAACGTCTCTCAGATATTTTTCCATTTTACACATAGAAATATTCACCCAAAATCTCACTAAAAGTTGTATGTGAACATTAAAGATGCAAAGCTTTTTTATTGGGCGATGTTCAATTCATGGTGCTTAATAAGTGATCTTGCTCCTTTAATAATTAAGTGCTTCTTTTAATATGAATTTAATGAATTCATCAAAGTGTAGATGACAGAGGAATCCGACAAGGATTATTGTAATTAAATTTTAAATTTTATTGATGTGGAAATAAGTCAATGGAATTCACTTATTAGAATGTGACTTACCGATTTCAGTGTTGAATATATTTTCATTTCGATGTTATATTTTTAGTTAGTTTGAAATGCTTTATTTACAAGTTTCTGAGAGGTCTCAAAAAACAGTAACACACTTCTACAGCATCTAAACATCAACACTTAGAGGCTGAACGTGTTCTCTTATCCAATTCCTCTTTCAAAACACTACAAATTAAGTGTTTTTTTTTCTTCCAGAAGGAACTGAAGGAGAAGTAAATGTTGTTAATATACTCGTACTTGGGAGAATTATATTATCACACAATAATTTTTTTAAGTTTATCCATTAATATAATTTATTCATTTTTTAAGTGTTGGAAATACGCCTCTACACAATAAATATCCTAAGACTTAAATATTTGCATATAGTCTTATTGCCATCTCGTGCTTAGGGAAAGTACTGTAGTTTAAAAAATAGGTAAGTCTAAATTACCATTTTTTACTTAATACAGAATATCTCGTTGATCTTTTACAATAATAATTAAATTAGTCATTTGAATAGAACATTATCTTTATAATCTCAGGCGTTCGTGATTAAGAACTGTTAATAGTCTGAAATACGTCTGAAACACTAATAAAGAATATTTCCTTTAGTCTTTCCAGAATAAAGATACATGGCAACCGGATGTTTAAATATTTATTTCATCTCCACGCAATGAGTAGTGTATTAAGTGAATTTACGTTTGTAGCAGGGGCAGATGTTTTGTGTATTTTAGTTCTAATTGTATCCAGAATTTAAAAAATTGCTCCAATGCAAATGTTGTACACTTTTAACGTTCTTCTCAAAGCGCAGTAGGACAGAACGAAAATAATTTTGTAAGGCGTTTGTAAACCTAATAGAAATTGGGCAAATTGATAGCATCCAACATTTCTTTCTTGGGCATCCCATATCACCGATACTGTAGTGACACAAAAACAAATATTCTAAAAAAACTCTCAAACGTTTTGTAATGACATGCAGAATCGGTATAAGAAGAACAATTAATGTAGAACGTGAAAAAGTAAAGTGATCTAAATTGATGTCAATATTATTATATGTCTAATGGTTCCTGAGTTTGGGTCACAGGAAAGAAAACAGACACTTTACATTGCCGACATTTCGGCCATATATTTGGCCTTCATCAGGGCTACAGAACAGATAACACATTTATACACAGAAATATGTACAGTGTACCATTTCATTAGAGCTAAAATTACAGTTGGTTTATTAACAATATAGTTTGTTTGCTTTTTACCTGTAATGTTATGAATAATATACGTCGTACATTTTACATGTCCCTATTGTCTACGTAGTTCCATCTCACATAAATTATATAGGATTCAATTGTGATAGGCATTACGTGTTGTGCATCCGCTTTCGTTAGCATGTGTTAGGCTACAATAGTGATGCCAACTTATGAAATATGAAATTGTCTATTTACATGTACAACATACTTAGTACACATTGAGAAAAAAATAAACGTACAATTTGGATACAGGAAAAACAAAACCACAAACAATTTACCAATAATTATATAAAAAATAATTTTCTCTATAGATTTCATAATTGTAAGTTCTTAATTCATGAGTTGAATTAGGTAATAGAACAAGTTACAAAACACGTATTTTTGTGAATTTATTATGCGTCTAATCAAAATACACACTAACGTATCAAAATAAACTTTGTTAATTAGTTATTCAAATGGACATATTACTTTATTTTATGCACGACACAATGTAAAGGACGTTTTCTACTAAAAGTCTACCAGATTTATACATGCTTATATTAAAAATTTAAGGAAATATATATAATTTGATACAATACAATAGGAAGTTGTTTGAATGTTTCTCGAAAGTTTACATTTACGTAAATAGTGTTTCTCAAATGACTGATTCAGTTAGAAACATTTATTTTAACTACGATGTTTTACTGAACTTTATCTGGCTAACTTGACGGAGCTTTCGTACTATGAATTGTTAGTGGTGATACGACACTTGAAAAAGTCACAATACTACATGTCTCCTCCGACGGCTGTCAGACATCCCTCGACACTGATGGCAACTACAATGTTCTTGTGCAAATTCATTGTTTTCCCTCTAATTAAAGAGAATATAAATGACTCGAAATATGATGACTAGTTTCCATTTGAGTCAAGTGGAGTCACCATCATCACCATCATCATCATCATCTTCTTCTTCATATTTATAATCTTTTTATACTTCAAATGTTAGACTACAACGCGGCGGTCACAGTGGAGCTGATTTTGGCGGAAATTACGATAGGCTGGCGTCGCACGTTTGTCTGATGTACCGGATTTGATCAAATACGTGATGGTAATGCAAATGGCCGTAATAAATAGGGCCCGGATTTTAATAACCTAAAAATCGGCGAAATATGTAAGCATTTATGACCTAAAACCTATATAAATATGAGCTAAAAAATAAAATATGACGCTATACAAGTTTATTTTTAAAAAATTCCTTTTAATTTTGTAGGTATAACAAATACAAAATTCACTCAAGAATAGATTGTGAGTACGGTACGGCTTGTAGTCTTTGGACCTAACTAGCATTTAAAAGAAATTGCTTGTGTCTGTAAAACAAATGAAGGAGAGTACAATAAAACCCGTCAAACCAAACGACTCTCTTTACTATTGCATACTTCTTGTTTAAAATAATCCTTCTCTTTCAAATAATCCTTTGTAGTATATTTTTTGAGTTTATTTGTGACAATATCACCTGATACTACTCGCGCAACTTTTCTTGAACGATGACCTTGCTTCCCCCTCCTTTCAGCAATGAACAGTTGAAGGCAAAAGTTCGCAGCAAGCACTGATGGCAACATTCCAAGCATTAAAATTTCGTTGGCGCGAAATAGAAACTAGTTGCTTTCATAGTCGAGAACTTCTGTTCAGCTTTATTACCATTATCTAAAGAAATGGTTGAGGCAGGTCCAGGTCCTTCAAGGGAGGCACCTAAAACCTTTAGTGTCACTGCCGTTGCCTTCCCAGAGCGATGACCTGGCCGCACACATAGCAGGTTTGACCCTGATTTTCCAGAGGTTAGCATTATTGTAAATACTCTAATGGCCGGCTTTCAAACTAGTACCCCCACTCCACCCACATTTCTTCAATCCATCGTTCAAGAAAAGTTGCGCGAGTAGTACGTTGTCATGCGAGACATTTTCAAGCCTTTTATTCTTGTGTCCTTAAAAATATGACCTATCTATGCATTTGGGGCAAAATATGACCTTTTACTAAAAACGGTCCTTAAAAATATGACAAATATATGCATTTATGGCAGAATTTGGCCCCAATATGACCTTTCACTAAAAATTCTGGAAATATGACTTAATATGCACAATAAAAATACGTTTTCCTGATCGACACTACCTGGATTCGTGCATAAATTGTTTTAAAATTCACCCTAAGGCTCAGAAAAAATATATGACTTGTCATTAAAATCCGGGTCCTAGCAATGAACCCTAACAAACTCTTCCAACGGCGTTCGGAAACATCGGGTGTGGGACAAAGATCTGTCTTCTTTGGTGTTGTCCGTCCGACATCGGACGACCGAAATTTCGGTCGAAATCGTATGCATGCTAAGATTGTTCTCAGGAGATATGACGATATTCATGTTAGCCCTTAATAATGTAGTTAGGGTTATTTCAAGTCCTAGATACAGCGTTTTAGGGGATAGAACTGTCGCCACAATGCTATCATATGTAATTCACGAAAATGTTCATGAAAGTAACATGAATAGGTATGTGTATGAAAACAAAATAGATTTATTACTAATTCTGCAAATAAGTTCCAGAACTTGGTGGCAGAATACACTAGCTAAACATTACAGAACTTAACAACTATACAAAAGTTTACAAATTTTACACCCTTTACAAATTAACATAAACATTTCACCGTGCAAGCTTCCATAGCACTTCATTTCACTTCCCTTCATTTCACTTCACCTCGCCTCGTCTCACCTCACCATACTACCAATCACTTTTGCCAATCACGTTTTAATGTGATTCTGACACACTCGTTTCCCTCAACTTCACATCACTGCACTACACGCCACTGCACATAATAATAATAATAATAATAATAATAATAATAATAATAATAATAGTAATAGTAATAGTAATAGTAATAGTAATAGTAATAATAATAGTAATAATAATAATAATGTTATAATAATAATAGTTATAATATAACATACTTTACATAGGAGATAATAAGACACATATAAACATCTAGGAATTTAATTTATTTTTAAATTTGCTGACATCAAAATATAACATGTTACTGGCTTAGGAGGCTCATGGCAACAGCAGATATCACTGCGATGTCTCTGACTGAGAAGTTATATGGTTTGAGACCCGATTGTAGCAGGATTTTCGACACCAGCAAGATACCTAGGTTGAATTCAGCAGAAAAATTCTAGCGGTTGGCAGCTCTGATCGTCAGTTATTAGTGGTTTCTTCTCGCGAATGTCGAAGCAGCACATTAGCAAACGGTTCAGGGACTGCGTACGATCTTTGCTTCCTCTTCCTTGTCTTATCCTCACTCCTTACATACACACTTACACTACATCCCTACGCACACACTTACTCTACATCCGTACATAGACACATACTTCCACACTCATACATGCACTACACTACCACACATGTTGGGTGACCAGTCGGGAGATTAGATCCTGTCATGGCTAGGGCCATGCTCCGCTGATGGAAGACACCTTGGTGAGGATAATACCCAAGGTCGACGTGTAGGTTGGTGCCGAATTTCACCTTCCAGTGAGAGAAGAACCTCTCCACCTCAAGTAATAAAATATGAACAACACTTACGGGTCTAATGACCATAGCAGTTGGCGCGCCTGGTAACAGGTAATAATCAATCAATCATAACACATTATTTTGCTCTGACTTCCTTTACTCTGTGGAACTATAATTGTGTAAGGAGGAAATCATGAACCAATGGATTGGTATTACATGTAATTATTTTAAACGCTGTGAATTTTTAATTAACATTTTAGAAAAAAACGTAGTACATGAATGTGAGTTCGTTGATTTTATCATTCAGTCGTGTGCAAGAGATATTTTGATAATCTATGAGAAATGAAAACAAATCTCCAAAAATACGTCGTTATATATAAAATTCAGATAAAGTTCCTCTGACTTCACACACGTCTCTTTTATCCAACGAGAGGCCACAGCACACACACTCTTTGTAAGAGAACAACGGGTTAGTTACTGCCGTTGCCAGAGGGAAGACACTTTTTAAACTCATCTTTAGTGGTATGGGCCTCTCCGTAAATATTGAAGCTTGAATGAAGTCTAGTTAATTCACCATCGCAGATGCTTCGGGATAGAGAAACTTTCGTCACTGAAGGTTTTTAATGCAGATTGTTCAAAGGGCGCGTTTTTTTATTGAATATTCTGTTACTTGGGAGACAAATTGAATTATTATCTTCCAAGATAACAGAACCTCAACATTAAGTCGAAAAATGGCAAGATGGCAAAACGACAATTTAATTTCGGATCTACTGTCAAGTTAATTCACTCCACAAAATAAGAATAAAAAACGACTAATATGTAATATGCAACAATTTCTTCCAAAATTACTTGTTGCTTAGGAGTGAAAAATACAGAATTACTTAATTTACAAATGAGTTATGTTGCTGTGTAAGAGGGGCCAATTTTCTCAAGAAGGGACAAAGTCTCCTCTCTTAATCTCTCCCCTTAATTGGAAGATCCTCACCCGGAAATCCTCGCAATACAAAGTGTAGTACAACGCCGAATCTCACAAACGACGTGGAAAGAACACTACCAGCTCCCGCGATAAAAGCGTGTACTACACATACGAGACTGATGACTTTATCAGTAGACGCGCCCGGAAACATCAATCAATCTAGCAACCTAAGTATCTAAGGAGGACCACCTCCCAAGATATAACGTGCAATACGCTTACGGGAGTAATGGCAGTAGCAGTTGACGCGTCTGGCAACAAAAACAATCTAATCAATCTATGCAAAAACGCAGTCAAGAAATAAAATGACTTCAAATTTCTTAAGACAGCTTTTTGAAGTAGTCGATTTCAAATTGTATTACGAATGAATTACTTATTCTACAAACAAGCAGTCTGTTGGATTCAACATGGAACTCAAATTAAACTAGCGATGCTAGAGAATGGCACAAAATTGCTTGTACAAGTAAATTTCCTTTTATCTTGTGTCTGGACTACCTTTTTGATTTTTCCCCCACCTCCAATTGGTTCATTTCAGCTACTTTCTATCGGAATTCGAAGTTGGACGAGGACCTCTCGCGAGATTTACGGCTGTCTGGGGACTTCAGCAGTGAATAGTACGTGCACCTTCCCGAAGATTCCATAGACCTATTGTTGGCACATAGGCGGCCAAAATTAATTCAACTTTGACGCCATACTTCAAATTAAATCATTTATAACAATTCATTGGCGCTAATTAACAGCAAAGAGTATACCTTTCAAACGTCCCGCGTTGGACTTATAATAATTCTCCTGCAAAAAACGCGGGTGGGCTTCCAGAGAGAAAAGGCAATACATTCTTCATATAAAGCTCTTTGGAGCGGCCGAACTGCCTTGAAAATTTGAACTGCTTTCAAAGACGTCCGAGAAATCGCGTTCGATGTCCGAGAGATGCCCAGTCGATTCCCAGCAACTGAGGAGCATATTGTCAACATTCCGAGAATTAAACGCCTTTCCAAATAAGATGCGATTGAATCGCATTGTTTGAAAAAAGGTCGCCGCAACTGTTTCGCGGTGATTCGCCTCGCTCGAGTAAAAAGCTGTTACGGTGCACTATCTAAGCTATCAATTTAATTATGTAGCGTTAGTATTGCGACCCCAGCTGGGAGGTATTGGCGCACAAACTTAGCTATTATGCCCGCATAACGAGAGAAAACGATTTATTTTCGTCCAGGTAAGGTAATACTGATCTTCATCACTCAATAATCCTTATGCTGAGGTAAACTAATAGTTCTTAAGTAATTGCTTTCAGAATTTTTCCTGGTGTCGAGGGTAAAAAAAGACGGAAGGAGTCTTGTTACCAATCCGAATCATCATCAGATACTCTCCCAAAAAACCCAAGCTATTTTGCAGCCTCAACACCTACCTTGGTCCTGTACATTTAGACATTTGCCCATGGTATTCTTTGGACACATCTTGATGCTTGTACCATTGTTATGAGCCACTTTCGTACTTACAGATATACACATCCACACATATCATCCTCTTAAAGAAGAAGATAAGAGCATTCGAATCTCTTGAGACATTTAACGGAAGTTTCTCAATCGCGCACTCTACAAAGTACCTACCATGGTGGAAATAAAGTAAATGTGACACAATGTAAATGTGTCACAAAGTAAATGTGACACAATGTTGCACATTGCAAGAAGCAAGATTATTTTTGTACCTTCAGATTATTTCTTCAGTACTTATTCAGGGACAAATTGTCTCAAAACGCCCATAAATAAAGAGTGACCAACGTGTGGAACACATCCCCCAAATAGTAGAAAACATAAGTTTAAAAGAAATGAAATAGAAAAGTGATTATAATAACGTGGCCAGATATTGTAGGTTAGGTCAGGTCATTGTATTTGTTCACACTTTTGTTCACAAGACCTGAAATATTTAAACTGCGAGCATTTCATGAATATCACCAATGAATTAATATTGAAGGTCTTCACAAAATTAAACGAGTAATTTTAATAACAAATATCGTTATTTTAAATAATTTTCAAATGTCCGCGCCTGCGTGGAGAATTTGAATTTGGCGCAGTTGGTGGGACATAATATTATTGGTCCACAGTCGGCGGCATGCGCACCGCTACACCTTGTTATTTCCACCATGGTACCTACTATTTCACTTCTGTCTGTCTTTCAGCGCAACAACATCTGACGAAGACTGGGTCCCAGGCTTGCGGTCATGGGTCACAGGGTACGTGTGGTTAGCACATAGGCATTCCTATGTCGTTTTCTAGTCTTCTCAACCTGAGAAGTGAGTTTTCTTATCGTCACACAGCAACATATACTGGGACATTTCAAGGAAAGCGTTCTGTATAATCTTGTCTGATCGGGAATTGAATCCGAGGTCGCGTCATGGAAAGCAAACACGCTGATCATGAGCTATTCCACTAACCTAGACAAAATTAATCAGGTGAAAAATTCTAAGAGAAGAAGAATTGACTATGTATTTATATACGATTTTGTTTTGTTCAGAACCACTTGAAAAGTAAAGTTTTAAATTTTCCTGCAAGAAATCAATCTTTCCTTGGCACCTCTGCATAAAATATTTAATCGGTTTTACGACGATTTTAGAAAACGGTTGTGACGATCGATCATTACAATCATTCAATCTTTCAGTCGATCTCTTGGAATTATGTAAATCCTATTTTTTTAAAACATCGGAGCAATACATACAAACCGGTCTCATCACTAGTTTGTTTTTCTACCCCAAATTTTTCTTTAGGGGGTGATGACGCTACGATCCGAAGGATCGTAGATGATTAATCTCTGTTTTTCAGTGACTTCTTATACTGCTACGAGCTTTCAGAGGCTTACATGTTCTGAATGGGCTCGGCCGACACAGATGTTCGTGACGTCCTTGTGGATGCTGAGATCATTTCAAACGACTGCATCTGTGGCGTGCACACCAGGGACAACAACGCTTTTAAATAATTGTTGCCCATTGCACCTAGTGGCGCACAAGCGAAATATTTCTTTTACGCAACAAATTATGTAAATTAATGGAGCAGTAATAAAATATTGCAGAAGACAACTGGTCGCTCAGTACACCAACTTTGTAGAATGTTGTATAAAATTTAATTAAGAATAAAAATTAAAAAGAGGTTCTGATTAAAGTCACATTTTACTCTTTTTGATATAGTTCAAACATTTGATTTTGTGTGTCGGATACGAAATAGTTTTAATTTATGATTCTTCTCATCTGAGATGTATTTCCGTATTAAGTAATACGCTCAAAATTTCTTTAGTATCACAAATGTAGTTGATAAAATGTCATGCAGTGATGATTCAAGATTCACAAATTTAGAAAATTGATGCAAAAGAGGTATTACATGTTTACTAAACTTGAACTTCATAGACCAAGATTTATCTTCATAATAATTATGGGCAATTTTTCGAATATTCATTTTAATCGATTATAACTGTTGCACTCTAATTTATGCATGTTTTCGGTAAAAAATTCATACTATATTTGCACTCATAGATTACAAATAAAGCGAAAGTTTTCTTAAAGGTTTCTAACAAAAATGTACATCAGAGTATTTCAAAGCTTTACAAAAAACTACAAACTTAATTTACTTAACAAACTACAATTCAATAAAATATTGCAATTAATATCATGTATTTGAACACAATAGGTTTCAGTTTAATTAAGCAAACCTTTTTATCTGATATTGCAACGCGCACTTACTAAGTTTGGCTTAGTAGTGGTGAATCCTAATCTATATTCATAACCAGAAGCCACTCTCTACATTACATGCGATACATGTGATCAATTTTCGTACATGTAGTTTTTGTTAAACTCATTTCTTTCAAAAGATTTTTTTAAATTTAAATATTCCTATCTGAGTGTTAAAATTAAATATTAGTCGATTCGAACGTGTTAGAACTGAACCAGTTAAGAATTCCCGCGAAAAGTGTGCGTTCGGTGGCGCAGAAACTGCGAGTTCGGTGAATTCATGCCTAAACCTCATTTGTTTGTGGGTTACGCGAGCGATCCGTGTCAATTCACTCTTCGTCCGTGATACTGGAGTGTCTTTCCCCTTGCAGTTCGTATCGGATGATAGTTTCTTGCTGTGATACTAAAACTTTCGCGCATGAATTCGACAATAGTTGACTGTGTTAATTGCGTGTGTTCGGGGTCAACATCAGTTCACGCTGCTTTCTCATTCAGAAGTATACTGTACTAGTAGACATTTTCAGGATCTTCTGATGGCGTAGATATAAAGCAACATTGTATTCGGGTTTCCATCATGTACGATTTTGTAGTTACAAAAGAAATTGAGTTTAAATAGCTGATGATCGTCATCGGTAAAAACACAGAGTTAATTAATTCAAGATCAGAGTAAGTGTTTTTTTTTCAAATCAGCTACCACATGCTATGCGCGCACGTTTTCTTGCTCCTCCAGTTCCCGACTTTTGGTCCAGCCCGGCACTGCACGGCCCGGTAGAAAATGTGAGCTTCACTCGGAACGTCACGGCTCATTTTGTAGTGCTACCCACCTTCGTCTTTGACAATGCGGCGATTTCAGTTTTCGCTGTCTTTCTAATTACTTGGGCGTACACTACTCCTTGTTACATAAGAGTTTCTATAACTATTAATTATTCTTCAGAATTTAAAAGAATCTTGCTTTGTTTCTCATTGTTGTGTAGTCCAAAGTGCGCTATTACGTTGAGTTTTCTGTCGATGAAGTTGACAGCACTGCACTGCCGTGACGTAGACAGAACCCGCCGCACTCCCCTTCTATGGAGTATCAAGAGTACGCGATTAGTAGAACGTATACCCGGCAGCTTAGCGAATTCAGAACGTACGAGAAATGTCCCATCGAAGATGACTTGCCCAAGACTCCGCAGAATCCAAGCTCAACACGAGCTGGGACATCCGAGCTCCTCTACGAAAACCGGTGGGATCGTTCGAGACGAGAAGTTATGAAATGGATGCAAGGTCAGTTTCTCTAAAACTATTTTTGCAAGAAAGGCAACAGTCAGTATGATTTGCACAGATTCAAGAATGTTCATTGTTAATCCCCAGGACCGAAGGCCTGAGCCTCATTCTGAATTTGGAGCGAAGCTTATCTTGGCCTTAAAAGTAATTTGGCAAAATTGCGAGGGAAATTGCGTGTTTGAAGTGAGGGACATTACTGTCCATGACTGTACGGGACAACTCAATTTATCCCTTTTATTATTCATTGATAAATCGTTCTGACTATTGATATCAGTTACGACACTATTATCATTAATGATAAAGACAGCATAAAGCATGTAACGATTCACAGGAGAATAGAGCATTACATACCAAGAATATAAAAGAAAGTTACTGTTCCATAGCGAAACAATTGAATTGCAAATATACAGGTAAGCCACGTAACTTTAGCACCTTCCATAATTTTTGAACGTTTGAATTTATTGCAATGCAGTTTTCACGGAAGTGCATCAGGAAATGGGGATAACTAATGCATTTGTTCGTTTTGATTTTATCACTTGTATTTTAGGAGCTATAGAAGCAGCTTCATTTTTTTCAAACGGGACTATACTTATTTTTTAGTCTATCATGAGCGTAAAAAGACGAATCCAATGATATACATATTGTAATATGCTAGATAAGCATTTTTTTGAGTAATTTTGATTTTTTGCAACTCGTGTTTAACGTATATTTTAAATGTAACAGTTCACCAACCAAGGTCGCGCAGCGCTCTCCTTGCTAGCACGTGCTCGGAGCGTCACAATATCCATTAATTCCATTTGAAAAAACCAATGTTACCTCAATATCCCCTATATCCCCTAAAATATAAGTGATAAAATAGAAATGAATACATGTATTATTTGGCCCCATTCCCTGATGCACTTCCGTGAAAACTGCATTGCAATTACTTCAATCGTTCAAAAACTGCAGGAGGTGCTAACGTTACGTGACTCATCTGTATAATGGAGGGCAGCCCCTTCCTCGAAGTATTAAGGTCGTATTACGTCAGCTGTGCTTGAAAGCAGTGGCGCATTCTGTATGACATGTGTCGGTACGTGCAGTTTGAGAAGTGTTTTAGTCTGAATCGAAAGAGTTCAATTGATCTGGAAATTTTCCCGTGGTTTTTTAGTATCTCACGTAATCGTGATCACTTCTCAACAAACCTGAGACTGCATAGTCCCCTTTGAATTTTTGCGCACATTGGAAATTAATAAATAGGTTTTTACTTTCTTCCATTCTACTTACGTGGTTTAGTGGGTATTGTGATGCACAACAAAAAACGGCTAAATGTAGAGAGAAAAACTTGATTTATGGATCCCTGATAACCAAAAAGCGGATAATTTTTCTTCTGCTCCTACGTGAACTAAAGAACTTCCTCTAAAACTTTTTGTAGTTAGAATTCATGTTTTCTGAGACCTTGGTACCGAAAAATCGGTTTACAACGAAACGTCTGTCCGTCCATCTGTGATCGGTTTAACCGTAAGTAAGAATTTCACAAAAATTGATGTTCCGCAATGGGATGATGTTCTGATGTTCAATCCCGTGAATTTGAAACTGATTTTTTTTTTTTTGCGGATGCTTTACATGAAGTCTAAAGGAGATTTCCTCAAAAATGTTTCAAATTTTTTCTTCGTTTTTTTTCTTCAGATAGAGCAAAACACGCTTATAAGAACGGCGCAGAATCCGATTAAAATCTCTGAATTTTTGAAAATTTTAAGTTTCAAATTTTATGATGTATTTCTACAACTACAATATTGAAGATAATTTTTAAAAAGTTTTTAGAAAATAGAATTGGTTCTATGAAGATAGATATTTAAATGAGATCACTTACTGATTTTTTTCTATATTCGAGTAGTTTTTGCTTAATATTTTGTGAAATAAAAACAATTTTAAAAATACAATTTTGAAAAAACTGAATTCAAATGATTGAGTTATATTTTTCCCTCGAATAATGTAATTGACGCTTAGAAATGGCGCAGGTGTCATTTTCGTTGAACTCTGAATTTTCGAAAAGTGCAAAATTTCAAAATTTTCGGTCGTCTTCCTACAACCACAAAATTGAAGATAAACGTCATTTTTCCTTAATGCTTTTACTTCAAAAATTGTAGCATGTAATGAAAATTAATGTGGATAAGTTCACTGCATAATTAATATAATATATAATTCTGAACATCGTTGTCAATGTTACTTTCATTCAATCACAATCGCTACGAAACAGTTTGTTTTTACTGTTTTATTTAACAGTACTGAAGTTTGAATTGGAAGCAACCTTCTTACATTAACCGCCCCTTGGAGATTGCTGTTCAGGGTTCAGATACAAATTTAACAGAATCTATAATAATGAGTTATTGTTTGCATTGTAGCTGACCGATTGTCCATGACTTCTACGAAGTTGCCGTCATAAATTAACACACAAAACAAGGAAATCTGTTTATTTTTACCGTTACATAGTATTGTGATATTGAATATTAAGATCACATTATATTGAATAATCATTACAATTGTGTTCACTGCTTTCTGCCATACCCAGTTTCTTCCACATTTCTCACAACCAGTTTTAGCAGAAAATTCCAAATTTCATTGTGAAAAAGGGCTCGAAATGTGAATTTGAAAATATCATCAAAAGGTAAATGCTCGTTCGGGCCGACCTGGATGGCCGAGGTGGCTAAGAGCGAGTACCGACTCAGCGCTTCGATCCGAAGGGTCGCGGGTTCGAGTCCCGCCTTGGGCATGGTTGTTTGTCCCTTGACTTCGCATGTGTTGTCGGCGTTCTGCTGAACCCAGATCAGAGGAGCCCGCAAGTGTATTTGTCTAGTGTATGGTCGAATATGCGTCCCATCGGGACGTAAAGGGTAACCGGCTGTCGGCTGGAAAAAAGCCCTAGAAAAAAAATGCTCGTTCGGCATCCAACATAAGACATTGTGAGTATTACCATTTATTTCCAAAGCCACGTCATGAGTCAACGTGCACAATTAAAAACTCCAGATTCCCCCGTGAGAATACTCTTGCCCTCTACTGAAAGTTTCTAATTTATAGATAAAAGAGCAGAAGATAAAAATAGTGCTTCGTATCTTTTGTCGTTCTTAAACCTTTATCCGCCGTACAGCGGTCACTATAACCTCAGCAAATTCGAAATCGTCCTTTGGATGCCGAAGTGTAAAGGATTGTATCCGGACACACCACTACTTTACTGTAAGGCTCTCGAGAGCTATTCAACTTGATTCTAGTGGCTAGTACGTGTCATTTGTTTTATTTAGATGAATGACACTTTGGCACGATCAAGGTGAACGCACTAGAATGTTTGTGCAACTTTCGACACAGCGTATTTTGTAATGCTTGTCGAGCAAAGAACAACTTAAGTTCTAAACATATTTCGGACTTCATATCCGGACTTTGAGGAAGTTGTTCTGCGATGTCATAATGTAATTAGAAGCAATTTCAGAGATAAATCCATCATCCTAGGTGAAAATTGTGATAAAAGTACGTATGACAAGAACTCCAAAACGCATGTATTGCGATTTTAGTGTATTGAAGTTATTTATCCCTACAAGTCTTTTTTTTTCGTATTCTTCGATGCTTTTATTTAAATCTCATCCTACATTTCATTTTATTTTCTTAAAATGGCAGTGTGCTCGTCTTTTTTCAGCTCATAATCTAATTACTAGATGCGGCAGTTTTTAAGAGGAAAATGAAGATTTTTTGCATGATACAATTACAATTATTGTAATTGTTTACCGAGTAAGCAATCACGATCATTTTCCTTTCATCTCTAAAAAATATACTAATCGGGCGGTCATAGAAACAGCACTACGGTGTTCGTGTGACTTCATACATCACCATGGTGGTTAAAGGTTAACCATTGACATCACCATAACTAAGAATTGTTGATTAATTGGCATTCGTAAATTATTCATTGTAATAAGAATATTAATGCTCTAATTAAAAGTTATTAATTTGTTTTAATACAAATATATTTACCAAGAAACGCAGATTACATAACTAATTGAAATTTAAGTGTAAAAGATAATTGTAGAGTGGCGAGCCCAATAGAGAACTGTTTCTCGGAAAATTAGAGAAATAGTCCAACAGCACAATTTTGGGCTTAGCACTAGCACCATTTGATGATATTTGGTGGCTTTTTACAGAACTCCAGCGGCGTGGTATACACAGTGAATATAACACTTGGCGAGTAAAACCTCAAGTTCTCCAAGGTTGGAATATTCTTGGTTTTCGTTTGTAGTTTTCGCAAATGAAAAGTGGCAAACGAGAAATTGTATACGTGTATGAATGTAGTAGGCATGTAGTAGGTACGTTTGTTTGTTTGTATGTTTGCTCCTTCCTCCCCCTCCCCCAAAAAACAACTTATTTTTGCTCTCAACCATCAAGATTGTCTTGATGCTCTCCACAGTGCACTTTGATGTTGGTGTAAACCACCGGACAAGCAAAGTAGAAGTAATTGAATGAAGAAATAAAAGAAGTCATCTCCGACAGCTTAATAAGTTGACGGAGATGACTTATTTTATTCTTCATGTAATAACGTCAACAACACCATATCAGAATTTCCACAAGTAATTGAATAATTTAAATGGAATGTAAGAGTATTGTAATAATTGAAATCAAGGTAAGAAGACAAAAATAATGCAAAAAACCTACCTTCCAAGAACGTAGATTATAAATGTGTTTTCACACAATATCAACTGATTATAACTTAAAATAAATCGCTGTTTACTTTCAATATTCAGTTACCCTATGTTCTGTTATTTGACTCAACTGTAAATCACACGAATACCCCACGTATCCATCTACTTGTGTAGTATTAATGTATCCTTTCTGGAGTTAAGGACCTGAGGGATGATTATATTTTAAATGCGAGTAATATTACCTGACACGATTGAATCAATAATTTATAACGTTTTCCTCTTTGTTTACTATCGCAAATTATAATACAATCATAGTTTTGAACTTGTCACCTTTTAGATTGTTTGCGCTTGTGTCGGTATTCATCCAGTCACAACTGAGACAACATTGTAATTCATATCTTTCATTCTCTTGTTGAATGAATATCGATTTTCAACCTTGTTTCACCATTGTAGAATTCACGACAATTAATAAATTGTGGGATACGGATCACGGGGTTGGCCAATTAATAAAACACATTAGTTCGTCAACGTTTCGGAATACATAATTCCTTCCTCAGGGCTATAGTAAACACCAACACAAGGAATGAAGACAACTTATTTAAACAATATTATTCATAATCACACCATATTTATCTAAATCTACATTTGTGAAAACAAAAGTAATACACAACCGAAGTAATATAAACTATAAACACCTTACCAATATAATATGTATGTTACTGTGTGTTACTTAATATAATAATATGTTTTGTATACTGTAGCCCTGAGGAAGGAATTATATATTCAGAAACGTTAGCGAACTAATGTGTTTTATTAATTGACCAATTTCGTGATCCACATCCCACAACCTTAATTTACTTTAAAAAGTGACGGTATTATACCAGTTTGGATAATAACAGCCTTTTTCAACCCCCTTCTTTGCAGATGAACATTACTTCAAAACATAATTTCCTTTACATTGTCATTAGTACAGAATTAGTCTTTTCCGAATTCACAGAGTTATCCCTATTTCGTTGCACATCATTGTGTTAATTAAAATGTAAATCAGACATTACTGCAATGAATGCAAGTTTGTATATTTTAGGCAAATTTTCTTTAAAAAGTCCCTTCAACACTCGAGCAAGGTTTTCAAGCATGCTTGTAAATCTTCATTATTCCGACCGTGGAACAACCGAAGAAAATAATGCGTCGACGTATATGTGGCGTAAGCTGAAGAGTGGATAAGGCCGTTTTTAAAAGGCACAAACCCGTAACGCGCGTTTTCTTCATTATGAATGTTTCACTGAGGGTCGGAAAGCTTTACGTGCTGAACGATGCTTGGCCAGGCTTGGGCTTGTTTAATCGTGTCACTCTCGCGTCATTGTCCTTGGTCAGCCGGAGGGAAATGGAGGAGAGACCAAACGGGAGGAATTCCCACTTGGCTAACAGGAAAACCTCTCTCACTTAAAATCCACA
This sequence comes from Teleogryllus occipitalis, assembly GCA_011170035.1. Classification (NCBI taxonomy): domain Eukaryota; kingdom Metazoa; phylum Arthropoda; class Insecta; order Orthoptera; family Gryllidae; genus Teleogryllus; species Teleogryllus occipitalis. Next base: position 127,457 of record BLKR01000932.1, read on the forward strand.
CTTACTTTATGCAAGGGTTAAAAAGGTCTTTTTAAGGTGCAAGGGAAGGTGGGACTTTGGTTTAAAATGGACTTTTTGTTAAAATTGGTTTTGTATGCTATAGGTTTTTTTTACTTAAATCAGGTTTTTGGTTTCAATTTTTAATTAGTATCTCACTTTTACATTCATATTTAAATATAACTTTTATTAGAAAATACATCATAATACCGTTATTTTGGCGTTTAGTTAAATAATTCCCAAAAGATAATTTCTTTACCAAAATTAAAACAAGTCTTCATTCAAGTGAAATGATGTTGCCCTAATTGTAGACATCTAACAAACTAAAAAGAGTTTTGTAAAAAACGTAATACTTTAATTGTTGGATAATGAAATGAGAGATTTTAAGATGTAACATGTCATAGTTCTGACTTAAAAACAACAGTAAATAAAATTGTTTCGACTGTTCTTGTAAAATGACTACAAAACAAATAAAACTAGATACTTGTAAAATGAATGAATACTGAAACCAATATTTTAGGAATGGTCAAATCAATATAATAAAAGTTGAGTGTAATCACCCTTAAAAACTGCATGGCGGATTAGGAAGAATAAAAAAAGATGTATTTCTCGCTTACCCTTCAACATACAAATTCCTCACAGCTGCTGTGAAGAATTCAAATAAAGTTTTTACGCCTTATCCGTTCCTATTCCCTTGCGTAATTTTGACTGCAGTACACCGAAGGAAGACAAGAAAAAAACGTGCCTCACATTTTCCAAAGAATTTGCCTTCTTAATCAGCATAAAAATGTCACTTAGGATTTTAATGTCTTATTCATTTATACTCGATTGACTTTCCCACCATATTAGTGGAAACTCGGGATGGTGCATTTTATTTCGAAGTTACCTTTCTATAATCTTCTTACAGACGTAACTTTTAGCAATTGCCAAAAATTCGAAATATTAACAAGCGATGGAAAAAAATAGTAATTGTATGTTTGAGGTCGATGTGGTATATTTCTGAATATTTTCAATCTACGAGAATTTGCGATATAAATTTCAAAATGCATAAGTACCGAGAGCGGTTGCTCAGTACATCAACTGATGTCACTGCAGCGCCTCTGACCGGGAGGTCCTAGGTTCGAGTCCTGACAGCAGCAGGATTTTCGACACTAGCTTTTCAGCTAGGTCGAATTCAGTCGCTGCCTGGAGGAGAATTCTAGCGGTCGGCTGCTCTGTTCGGTAGTTTTCCGTGGTTTCTCCGATCAACACCAGGCGAATGCCGGAGCAGTACCTACCAAACGGGCCACGGACCGCGCGCGATCTGTCCTTCCTCTTTCTTGTCCTATCCTCTCCACTTACACACACACACACACACACACACACACACACACACACACACACACTAACATGCACTACACTACCATATATTCCGGGAGACCAGTCGGGAGCTTAGAGCTTGTCCCGGCTGGGGCGGTGCCCCGCTGGTAGGAGAGTCCTGGGTAGGGGGAATATAAAACCCCACTAGCCGACGGTAGGTCGGCGCCGGATCTCGCCATCCAGCGGGGGAAGATCACCGCCATCTCCCGAGAAAAAGCATGCACTATACTAACGGGACTAATGACCAAAGCAGTTGATGCGCCCGGAAACACGAAAAAATCAATCAGTCAATCAAAATGCAAAGTCTCGTAAAAAATGCGAAATGGTAGTGAATCTGTGATATAATTGCGAAATTGCATTTTAAAGTTTCCTTCGTGTTTGCTCTCTAACTAGGGATGACACACAGTAACCCATCGACGTTTCAGAGCATTTAATTTGAGATTTGCTGGGTTTATTAAATTATAATTAAAATTTAACTGACATAAAAAAGTAAAAAAATAATAAAAACTATATAAAAATCTCTGAGTCATCTTAATGGGTCTCAGCTTCCTGGCTGTACGGAGAAGGTCATGAGAAGAAGGCCCTAATCCTACGGCACACGCGTTTCTTTATACCCTTCTTAAGATTTTATATTTATGTTGAAGTTCATAAGTGGTGAAATCTTAAATTAGTTTCCTCACTTTCTCATTTTAATGAGAAAATCTGGAAACTATCAATATATTTTTTATCTCAGAATCTTCCCTTAATAATAGTTTTCTCAACAAATGCTACAAAATGCTAAATCTTAATTTGTATAAGGCTGTAAAATGCTATAGCATTGTTTTCTAAATGCGATTTTTTAACAATTTAAAGTGCTAAATTTTACCATCACTAAATATTGTCATTTCCTGTAAGCACTATAAAGCGCTTTCCCGCTGATCCGGTGGCCGAGATCGCTAAGGCAGTGGTGTCATAGTGATCGCGGACCGAAGGGTCGCGAGTTCAAGTTCTGACTCGGGCATGGTTGTATTTGTGGTCGTCCTTTCACCCCTTATCATCACCATTTCGTTTCATCTTCCTAGTTACCATAACGTTAACTCCAATAGTGGTCGCTAATCACCTAGATGTTGATGCGATCTTAAATAAAAAGAACAAAGCGCTTTTCCGTGTTATTTGCACCCTTGGGCTTGTGCGTTTGCGCATTTCCTCCGTCCGCCCAGCTCAATCCCGCCGAGAAAAGCTTGACAACTGCCGCGGCCCTTTCCGAGGCCGTCACAAGTCCTACTCAGTGAAATAAATTCAATGAAATGTTAGTAGACATTAGATATTATTCACTGCGTTTTGGCATTAATAAGCAATTATTAATTTTTTTAAATCCTGTTTTAAAAAAAGAATATGATTTAAACTGCTGTCAACATCAAATAGGTTTTTCCTCGGTACGCCTCAACACTCAAAGTAACCGTACGGAACATAAATGTACGGATGTCCAACATTTGAAGGCAGAGTGGATACCCCCAAGGTTTGTCCACCATTCAGGATAATACATATTTTGAAATATTTAGAAATTGAAATAATTGGCGGTGTGGTTTTCTCAGAAAACCAATAAAATGGTTTTTCAAAACAAATAAAAATCAAATAAACAATAGTTAAGGAAAATTAAACTATTTTCTTCAAAACTGTAATTGACTTTGTGCCAGAAGAGAAGCATACGTAGTCATTATATCGTGGGTTGCAAGACTGACACAACTCGAAAAATACGAATTTTAAGTTATGACACTTATTTTAAAAAAAATATAATTGTTAATATTAACAATACGTCAATTAAACCTTTTGTAATTCTTACCCCTTTATGCACTAATTACCAAAGCATGTGATACCTGTAATTCAAACGCCTCTTAAAACTTTAAACGCGTTTTCTCATATATTCATTTTTTCAAGTTGTGCCAATATTGCAGGCCATAAACGATATGTTTTATAGAAACGGAATTTTCTACGAAAAGTTCTCACATCGTTGCTGTACTATCCCATTGACAAAATACGTATTTAATTAGATACTATTTAATTGAAAATAAACAATTATTAATTTGAACAATTACACTTGTGAACGATATTTTGTTTACATATTTACACAATTTGCGACATATTAGCAAACGAGACGTATTTTGTCTCTTGGAATTGATGATAAATCTTATTCACTGCAAATACTGGTATAATACTGACATAACCTGTTTGGGTGATCAAACTGGCATAGCCGCTCTAGAGATTAGATTTACGCCACAATGTTAAATATATGTTGAAGCGTCTGCTCATTGATCTATATATTTTGTAAAATCGGGACGAAAAGACCAGAGGCTCTTGTCTAAAACACACAGCATGAACAGACAACGTTTCGCAAAAAAATTGCCCCCCACCCCCAACAAATAATTTAATGTTCATAAAACCGGTTCTGTTCATTTATTATTACATTATTAGTTGCGGTTCACACAATCAAAATTTGCATAATTTCTTTGCTTATATTCAGTCTCTAAAGAGATAAAATTTTTAGTTTGATGAGACATCAGAATAAAAATAAAATGATCATCAGTTCATCCTGAGTGTTTCAGACAAGTTCCACGTGTTCTTTCTCACCAATTTTGCTACACTATTAAGTTCGTTTTTGCTATTATACAGAATGGTCAGACATATACACAAAGCAAGACCATGTTACTCATCACCTGCTGACAGACAAGAATGCATAATATGTTAGAGCAAAAAGCTTAATCATCACACGGAGAACACTATTTTTCACTCAAGAAGTTATGTAGACGTCCTTTGGTCATCATTGTACCTTGCTCGAATGTAACTAGGAACTGTGATGTTCGGCAGTGTTATTCGCGCTAATTGCTGCGCGATGTTGCGCGGCTTCCGTTCTTATAGCTGAGAGGCTCCTGAGCGGGCGTATTCCGACTGCATCCCGCAGTAAACTTTTCCTAAGCCGTTTACGTATATCCCTGTAAAGACATATTGATTGATTGTATTTGATCTACTTCTGCCTAGTATTTTCAAGAAACATTTGCGTGTCCTTTGAGAGCACTGCCAATGTTTAAAATCACGGCTTAAACATTTATGGGAACAAAACTTGATACCTCCTATTATGAGCATCTTCTTACCTCGCTGACTAAACGTACACAATTCCCAAAATTCTGCCATGTTCGTCCGAGTTCGAGGTGGTGTGAAAACGTCTACGAGTATTTGCGCCTTTTATGAATGCAAACTTTTAGTCCTTTCGAAATATCTGAACAACGCAATGGAATGCACTCAGGCGATGCCTTTTCAAGTAACGAAAAATGAAAGAGGATTAGCTGGGAAGTGGGGATGAGGGAAAACAGACCGGGGGATGCTGTCGGGTCTTCCACACTCAGCAAAGCACTAGGTGGTTGTTCAGCCGGGTCCCTTTTCCGCAATCATGCAGAAGACAGAAACTTATCTGGGAATCGACTGACGGTATCCCGTCGTCGGGAGGTTCCCCACGTTTGATCGATTATGATCAATCAAAATAATACTAAATAGACCATGGCAAAAGTAGAAATCAGTTATTACGCTAAAGAAGAAAACGGACGGAATGCAGTCGGGATATACCTTTAAGGTAAACGACTTAGGAAAAGTTGACCGCGGGATGAGGTCGGTAGCAACATATTGCTACAATGACGACTGTTAGGACCAGCGACCGGTGGTACAGATGGCTACAAATGGAAAGATAAGCATTTCCTTGCCGCGCAGCCTGCGACAAATATGCTTGTAATATCAAATAGCCGTCACGTTTTCAAGCACAGTAAGGTGTAATAGGCAGTGGATGTCTGCCTCTTGAGAAATGTGTTTAAGGGAGTTTGCCTGGAATATTCGTACATGGGCAACTGCAAAAACTGTGCAACTCGTTCTGTAGCGTGTCGAAGTTTAAGATAATTATTGACGTCGTTGTTTGCGGTCATCACAACACTAGATTTCAATTTCGTGTTGATAAGTCTGGACACCTAATATATAACACTACCTATAGCTACTTCAGCTATAACGGCAATAGCATTGGAATTCACATGCATTGTAAATTAATATATTCTCACCTCCATACGGTTAGTATAGAGGAAAGTAAATACAACGTAATAAAAATATAAAAAATGAAAAAAAATACAAGAAAATATAAAAAATAAAATGAAATAATATAAAAATAAGAAAAGTAAAGCAAATAAAATAAAATATAAATAATTAAATTAACTTAAAAGAAGCCGATCCGGATAGCCGAGATCGCTAAGGCTAGTAGTGCCGTGGCGATCTTGGACGGAAGGAGGGGTTCGGAAGAAGGGTTCGAGTCCCGCCTCGTGCATGGTTGTGTTTGTGCCTGTGTGTTTGTGCCTGTATGTTCATAATTGTGCATTCACCCTTTATCCTCCTCCTCCTCCTCATCATCATCTCACACTTCATCCCCCTCAGGGTTAACAACCCCGGGGTGTAAAAATGGATTCGGCATAAAACTTTGATCCCCCCCCTTAAAGATCACGTGCACTTGTTCCCCGGGAGAATATGACTGCACCTCAGTGGGGACAAGTGTCTCGTTCGCGTGGTCCTAGAAGGGCCAATTTCGCGACCAAGAAAAGAAACTGAAAGAAAAAATACTTAAAAAATTAAAATAAATTAAAATAAAAATTTAAAAAAATTAAATGGAATAAAATATGTAAAAAGGAATATTAAAATGTAAAAATAAGAAAAAAGAATTAAGATTTTTTCTCTTGTTGCAAAGAACGTGGTGCGAAGCGCAGCGTGCACTCACCGCTGAGCCGCGCGACGGAGGGTGCCTTGCGCGTCATGTCGAGCGCCTCGTCCTGCGGCGTGTGGCCCGCGCGCCCGGTCAGGATGTCCGCGATGGAGAAGGGCGTGACGGCCCCGCCCACCACTCCGCCCCCGCCCCCGCCGCCGCGCGTCGCCGTCTCCATGCTCGGCCCCGACGCGCGCCTCGCCGCCGCCGACACTACCATCCACGCGGGCGCCGGCGGGAGCTGCTGGTAGTAGCGGTGGTGGTGTGGGTGGTGCTGGGCGGGCGGGCGACGGGCGGCATCGCCCGCGGGCGACGCGGCGCGAGGCGACGGAGGCGCTTCAATCGCGGACAGCTCGGGGCGAATGCTACGACACGCACCGCAGCGCTTCGGGGAATGTTCTACTCTCACGAATGGGTTATCAAGAGATGTTTGATAACGTGGAGTAGTGGCACGAAGAGACGAATGTTCTGCTGTCGTGGTGCTGATGGGTGGCACTAGGGTTGAGTTTGTGAATTTTAGTTTGTTTGTAACGTCGGTAGGATCTTCTTTTGTTGTTGGTGTAAACTAGGTGTGACAATGATACCTTGCTTCACACGTAGTACAGCTTTGAAGGTTTTTCACAGTTAAATTCCATTTGACAATCACATGTATGTCTGTCAAAATTTCAGTAGGTTTGGATTTTTCGTCGAAAGAAAATATTTTTGAGAAAATAATTAATTTATTATTCGCAACACAAATTAAACTTGAATTGACATAAAAGTTGAAACTTTTTGTAGACTGGCCTTCCAATACTTGGGTCACAAAATTCAAGGAAATTGATGTATTCCGTCACCAATATCTCGAAAAAAAAGCTGCTCGAAAGATATTTTCCTCTAAAAACTAATAAGTGAAGAACACCGTTAAACGAATTCAGTCATCTCAAGTTTGTCTCGAACACATGCGATAAAGAAACACCTCCAAGAGGTCCGATTACTGTCATTTTTATATGAAAATGGTAATCACATAAAAGGAGTTTCTAGAAAAATCAGTCATTATAGTTGGAGGGTACCAGAGTAGACTAATTCCTCACAGTCCATCATTCGAAAATATGACGCATCACCTGTTCTCCAAAATTCCTACAACACGCTTCGTAGCAACTGTCACTTATCACACACTCACCATAAACCCGCAGATGTAGTCCAAATGTTATTCACGGTTCAAAGCTTTGTCATTTATCACATTTACAACATCAGATCACCAAGAAACAATCAAAGACAGAAAAACGTTCGCAATACACTGGAAGTTATGTAGCAGCTCGTTTCAGATGATATTCCCTACAAATATATCATCAAATCACTGCGGAACAATACAGTACGAGAAAAAAGCATTGTACTCCGTGTCCTGAGGAACTTCTCACTTCTCAGCAGCCTATCATCACCAAACGATCCAACGCCAGAAAATCAAAGCAAAATATTCCATGATCCTTAGCAGCTAGTGACAGACATTCACTTTAATCCAGAGTCAGATCACTAGATAAGTACCCCCAAACAAACAAAAAAAATAGATGTGTAGAGGTGTTGTTCTCCGTGTCCCCGAGATATCATGGATGGTTTCACTTCAGCAGCAGATCACTACGAGACAGATCCAAACGTATTCCGTGTCCCGTGACAGGCGTCACTCGTAGCACTAGTAGCCCGCGAAACGGGGAACGAAAACGCAGACGGCTCGTGCGCGACTGTCGTCCGCGTGGCCGCCGTCCTGCAGAGGTCGCGCGCGTGTGCGGGGCGTGTGGGCGGCGCTTGCACTGGGGTCACCACGCGCGCCGGGCGGACGCTCAGGACTAGGGGCGCCTCCGCGGCCGGTGCGGTGCGGCGTGGCCCGGCGCGGCGGCGGCGGCGGCGGCGGCGGCGGCGGCGGCGGCGGCGGCGGCGGCGGCGGCGGCGGCGGCGGGGGCAACGCCGTAGGGGGCGTGGCTTGGCCGTGGCGGCGCGCCCGCGCGCGGCCCCGCCCCCGCGCCACGGGCCGCGCCCGCCAACCCGCGCGCGCCGAGCTCGTGACGTCACGGCGCGGACGCCCCCACGGCCCGTCCGCACGCGGTCGGCGCCCGCCGTGCCTGGTGGTGACGCCTCGGGCGGACTGTGATACCTGCTGGAACGCGCCACTGGGACGTAGAGCTGCTCTAGACAGCGCAGCAGAATCAATACAGTTGTATCAGATTTGTTGACTATTTTAGTACTAATTCATTAATCTCAAAAGCATTTTTTACCCTACAAAATGTAATGTAATAATTTACATTACATTTTAATGTATTACATTATTTTTTCTTTCATTAACCGAATTAAAAAAAACAGAGTTCAAATTCTAGAGGGCCTAACTGTTATTTCAGAATTAGTTAAGAGTAGTGGTGGGTTGGCGTTTATTGTTGACTATTAATTAACACAAAACCATTTTTTCAAGTTGAACGTTTTCGAAAATAACGGACAATTTATTTCCGCAAAATTAGCGTTATTGCTAATCACCTTTACAAAAAAGCTGGGTTCAAGAACCCAGCCCTTCATAGAGGAGTCAAATAAGAGCAGTGTATGAATATTTATCTATTTACTATTATAACTAAATATTTTATGTAAAATCAGGTTTTCAAAGTAGTAATTGCAAATTCTGACACTAGTCATATTTAAGGATTGTGTTGAGTAAAGCTGGCGTAACTCGTCTTGTTTTAACACGAACGATAAAAACAGTTGTTACAGTTAATAATAACTTATAATATATTCCGGCACGTCTATTGTATGTTTCTGCTATAGTGCTAGGCCAGAGTGATGGACATGAGACATAAAGACTGTTGAGCATTTGTGATTGCCTAAAGCCCTACGCCTTATGTAAGGCATTTTGTCAGTTCCCCAATAACTGTTCGCCGAATCTTGAGTATTCCGGATGAGTTGCTTACTCTTTGTCGAATACCAATCTTTAGGTATTCTTCCTATCACCAGTGTGTCCGAGTTTTCCGGCACATTCAAAGATAATGTAATATTTGCGGAGCATCTCAATTAATCGGGATTTAATGAACAGTCTCTCCGAACTTGCCGCATGTTACATGTGTAGCGTCACATTAATAGTTCTACAAATAGACTGAATTTAGCTCAGAGGCAGCATTGCCGCTGTCTGTAAAGCGACTTCGAATGGGATTTCCTAGAATTAGCTCTGACGGTGGCCGATTTCCGACGCTAGCTAAAGAGCTAGGACGAATTCAGCTAGGAAGAATTGTAGTGGTCGGGTTCTCCGATCGGTAGTTTATTATGGTTGCTCCGTTGAACATCAGCGAATGCCGGAGCAATACCCTAACAAATGGGCCAAAGACCGCGCGCAATCTACCCTTCATCTCCCATGTCATTTACGTACATACGTCCGTCAATGCACTACACAACAACACATGACGGGAGCCCAGTCGAAAGCTTAGGGCTTGATCCGACTGGGGCGGTGCCCCGCTGGGGGAGATACTTGAGGGGAATCCCCACAAACGGACTATAGGCCGGCGCCGGATCTGACGAATCAGCTGGGAGGAACCCCGCCACCTCCCACAGAAGTCGGCAGTTTTAAGGGTATTTTCCCCAGAGGTTTCCTGTCGCACACAGGAGTGCCTGTGGCAGAGCGCACTACAATTTGCTACGTTTCCGTTGTAGGAATCTTCATAGAAATCCATTTGCTCTGGCCGGGTAGAAGCATACTTGGGTTTACGTAACGTGGTAGCTGAGGAAATTATCTTCAAGATGGAATAGGGCACGACGTTTGGCGTCTTTCTCAGTCCTGACGCAAGATGTCGTATGACCGCGACCGTATCAAGCAGTGTTGTAGATCAAGCGACCCTGGCGACACGACCGTGAAAGACGCGAAAAGCTGTGCCATATTCCATCTTGAAGATGACACTCTCAGCTGCCACGTTACAAAAACCCAAATACAGATTGCGGAAACCCAAGAATTGAAAACGATGAGGAGCCACCGGTCACTTGCACCATTTATAAAGTGGTTTCAAGAAATTCAACCTGCATGTGTATCTGATTCAATTGCACATCGTGCTTTTTACAGTTGCAGCCAATTCTGGGGATATGTTGACTTTTGAAATGGTAGAATTGAACTAAAACTCTTAATAAAAAATAATAAGCAAAAATTCGTTTTTCTGTCAGTTTAATGTCGCAGTCGCGTTTCGATAATTTTTCCTGATGTCTGTGTTATATTGAAGTTTTCCCTGTTTAAAATTTGATTTACAATTTCTAATAAATAATGTTTATATAATTTAAATTCTTAATTTAACAAATTTGATTTCTAGGAAGTAAGTGGCCGTAAATTCACGATGTAAGGTAAAAAAGAAGTTAAAATAAGTTTTTAATATAATTGAATCTGCCATGTCGAGAGATCCTTGTATCGTTTTGTTCTATTCATTGTATTATTAGGAGTTCAAAAAGAACACTTACGAAAAATAATTGCGTACTTTCCAAGTATTTCATTTATTGAGTATACTTCTAAGTCATTATATTTGTCACTATATTTGCAACTTTTAATGTTCCGAATTTTTCGTTTAAATACAATGTAAGGTAATAATAATTTTCTCTTCGTTCTTTCCACGGACTCATAGACTTTCAAATTGACTAAATACAGTTCCGTTGAATAATATGTATAAAACGTAACTTCTCAAGTACTAAACTCGAAGAAACGGATTACATGTGTAACATGTGTAATTCATGGATAACATGTGTAAAAACATTAAAATGTTGGAAGTTAATAACAAAGAAGCCATCTCTTGTTTTTTCGACTTTATGAAATTATAGTTTAATGGACAGAAGAAACCAATGACGAAGAACTGTTTAATCAAATGCGGAAACAGTAACTAACAATTACTAAATACAACCAAATCGCTTGTAGTCCTAAATAGAATCGTACTACAGGACGAACCACGCCACTTCGCCATGTTACTGTCCCGACATATTTTCTGCACAAATTTCTCTTCCAGAATAATTATTGAAAAGATTAACTTAATATTAAAAGATTAACATAATTAAGATAACATAATTTTTGTAAAAATTACTTTACAATCCCATTAATATGAAGATTACGGTTCTCATGTTATTGCATTTTAAGATTCATTAACATATTTATTTAAAATATTCAGCGTATTTATTTTTCCATATATATGAATAATGTTTATTACAGTAACTACAAAGAATAATTGTCATAAAAGGTATCACTCTCTGATTCTTTGTTTCATGTAAAAATGTTTCGAAGTGGCATCACGAGCAAAAGAACATTCCTACTCTTTTCAAATGTATTTGTTACAAGCTCGTTTGCTGAGAATGAAAGTACATCCCTCATAAGCATATTGTAGTTTTTACTTGTAGCGGATGTTATTTCTGGTGACACTTGATAGATGAATATATGACCAAGTTTCACCTCTTCAAGACTTCCCATGCTCAAACGGATCTCGGTACTCGTTTGTTTGATTTGGTTGTTGACGAAACACATGGAATGGCATGCATTAAATTCGAAGAAAAATAATCTTCCATTCTTAATGTGAAGATCAGAAACAATGCAGATACGCGATTGCTAGACGCGTATGTTACAAGTTCGGAATTTTGCTACTTTCATTCCAAGAAATGGATATCTAACTACAAACATAATGGAACAGATTAGCCTGTATACGCAGTAGTTTAGAATACAAACAAATCTGCGTCAAACGAAACGCGAACATCCAATAGTATTTTTCCATTTAATTGGTTGCACTTAAGTTATGGTTGAATTTGATTAAAATCAAATTGATGACACGCAATAAATCCCCAGAGGATCAAGAGAGAAACAAAATTTGCATCGCGCTAATAAATTACATGGATTTCTTAACTTACAATATTACATTCATTGGCTACTCTCCTACAAAATATCTAGTAACCTCTATGTTTCATAACTTCCTGACTTACGATTTTTAAGTGACAGGGATTTACATGATTTACTTACTACATCTAAAAACTTTAATTCATTTTTAAGAAAAAAAAACTTCTATCTGAATTCTGACTTATCAATCTGCGTAAACGCATGAGGATATTAGCTATAGAGGCAGAGGTGCATACGTAGAAAATCTCGTTGTTTCTTTCTCAAAAATTTGTTTGTGGCTATTTAAGCTTCAAAGTTATATCAAGTTTCTTTATAACGGCTTAATTCCAGATAATGATATTGACGAGAATAATAATAATAATAATAATAATAATGTTAATAATGATAATGATAATAGTAATAATAATAATAATAATAATAATAATAATAATTTATAAATTAGAAAAATTCTTTGACGAAGATGGTATTATTGGAGAAAGATGACACTCAGCGCAAATAAGATTAATACGATTTGTAGTCAAGATGGGAGTGGTAGATTTCAAAGGAAATGGTTATTGATGGGGTTCAATATGGAAGAGGTTAAAGAAAATAAATACCAATGCAATTTTATAAGGAGTATCGGTGAACAAGAGGGAAATGTCAAAGAAATAACATGAAAATATAGATGAATGGGGTAGGGGTGATTGGTTTTGGAGAGCAGTGATCTGGGGATGAAAGGAAAGAAGGAAGGAAGGATAAGGATAGGTTCCTAAGATACAGATTGGGATTGAAAAGGAGTACGCCGGGCTGCATGGTGAGAATAGGAGAGAGAAGACTGGAAATAGAACGATGCGATGAAGATGATGGGGATTCTCCAGAGAGAAAGAGGGTACGCGAGAGAAGGAATAGGTAGAGGAAATAGGGGGCGAGACTGGAATGTGAAAAAATCTCAAGGGAAGGAGCTAAGGAATAACAAGGGTGGTCGAAAATTGAGAAAATTGATAATTTTGGATATAACGAGATGTACAAAAAAAGAAGTACGTAAAAAACGAAGATATTTAATTGAATAAACAAGGAAAACTGTAGGATAAGGATAACGAGATTTAGATTAGGTATTGCTGTAAGATGCAGGAAATACTGAGCGGACTGGACGAAATAGAAATGTAGGATATGTGGAGGAGGAAGTAACGTACATGGGAGAGTGTAATGTAAGAGTATAGTAGGGGGTGGGAAGTCAGGGTAGAAGGAAATGATATTAGATTCAGAGAGAGTGAGTGAAGCGGATCTTTCAGAATGAACGGGGGAGGGGCGGTCGAAATTAAAAATGAAAGAAATTGAGGAAGGAAGGAAAGCGCAGGGAAGGATAACATGAGGGAAATATGATTTAATGGAAGATATTCTAAAATCGTTAAAAGCATGAATGTTGAAACTAAAATGGGTTAATAAAGCAGGTGGGGCAGGAACAGCTGATGTAGTTGTAAAGTAGAACGCTAGTTGTAAAGAAGTCGTAAGTTGAGAAGGTGAAGCACTACTCTTATCTCTGTGAAGGGCAATGCTGGAAATAAATTTGTACTGAACTTCCACTTGTTTTAAATAAGATACTAACACTGATAAATGCAAAGAGTTAAAAACTGGGCATTTACAGGATTGGACAACGGCTCAAATAATCGATGGGTTTAAAATGTATGGACATACTTTTAAAAAACTTCTTGAGCAATTTGAACACTCAATTTTTACTTTCACGTTACAGCTTACTCAGTGGAGAGAAAAGTACGTAATGCTGCGGGATGAAATGGCGAATTTTTTCAGAAAAATTCAGCAGACAAATTCTTATTGCCGGGGACTCTCTCGAAAGAGTGAGAACAATTCAGTCGTAGAAAAAAAATTAATTAATTATTCGCCTCATATAGAATTTCAGTAATATACATACCTTTTGCGGCTCTCACACGCAACCAATCATTATTAATGAGGTCTCTAAAAAACGAGCGTTTCACGGAGACGTGACGAATTGCACTTTCACTGTAATAATATGAAGTATTTGTTTTAAAAAACGCATCTAAATATTCATGTCAGATGCAACCCGCAACACATAGCCGTATTTTTTAATCTATATTATTAAATAAGTCCTAAACAAAGTGTTTTGAAGCCTAAACAACTAAAATTTTGAGACATAAGGCCTCAAAGAAATGTTCCTCACGCCATATTCTACTACAGGACAAGATCTTCTGAAACATTCTATTACAGTTTTGTTGGTTCGACGCTTCTCGTTTCTACCTCACCTGTTCAGAACCTGTAGAATCTCCAACTATATGTGAAATTAAATTAATTTACTGGATATCTTGATTTTGAAAACAATATTTTTATTTTTGGTGCCTTTACATGGAGTCACAAGGATATTTTCAAAAGTTTAAAAACATGGTCAAACATTTTAGATTAAATTTTGTTGTTGGATAATGTGAAGGACATTTAAGAGAATGGTGCTGGTCTCATTTTCTTTGATATAACTGATTTTTCAAAAATTGCAAAAGTTCAATTTTTTTCGGCGTCTTGCTAGAACTAAAACATTGAAGATGAAGGTTTTTCCTTACACAAAATTTGTTTATCATAAACAGATCTTTAAATAAGGTCACGTTCAGAGTTTCGAAAATATGAGTATTTATTGCAGTAATTTCGCGTGAAACATAAGTGCTTTTAAAACCATTTTAAACAATTTTGTAAGAAACGACTTCAATTTTTTTCTTTAACTTTTCCCTCGAATGTAGAAAGAAATGTAAAGATAGTGGTAAAAGTAGTGGTGATGGTCCTATTTTCGGCGCACTCTGCATTTTCGAAAATTGCAGTTTGGAAATTTCAACTTCAAATGTAATATACGTAGACTTGTATGGAATTATTCTTGCTTTTCTGTATTATGTTCTGTACAAACTGTAAGAGTTAAATGTATTTATGATTGTTTCATTTCTTAAAGTAAGAAATGACTACTGTTTCTGACAATCGAAATACATGAGATAAGCACGAGAGGCACTTCGTTTGAATTAGATTTTTTTGAGTTATACCTGAGGTTTTAGTGTGGTCGAAATTACAATATTTTAATACTACGTAACTAGTTTCAATCATAAGAGAAAGCATATGTTATTGTAGCACCTATATTTTGAGTGTGCGTGTTTTATTAATTTTAAAAAATAAAAAAAAATCAAATATGCGAAAGTCTTTTGCAATAAAAGTATGAATTGTCTATTCATTAAATAATATTATTATTTACCTTTTATTTTCCAGTATTTTTACTGATTGGTATGTCGACCACTCACGGGTATGATGACTAGGTGTGCGGTTGTTTAATTGAGATTGAAATGATTCCTTACGATTCAGCATGTATTCTTTATTACTATTATTATTATTATTATTATTATTATTATTATTATTATTATTATTATTATTATTATTATTATTTTATTATTATTATTATTATTATTATTATTATTATTATTATTATTATTATTATTATTATTATTAGAACGTGGCTGGATTGCGCCGTTCCAGAGACATTCTTGGAATAAAACCTGTCATAAAAACATTAACGTAGGTAATTTAAGCACTACACTTAAACAGTCGCTCCCCCATTTCCTTATACAACGAAACAATTAATTTCAGTTTCAAGTTTCCCCCTAACAGCTGTTAATCCAAAGGATAAAAATAGACACGATACTCATATTTACAAAACAACATTCTTTTCACGCCATCCAATATCTCAAGCAACAAAGTCTTAAGACTTCCCTCAACACCCTGATCATCTCAAAGCACAGTAAGCGCTGAGGGAATGACTGTCAAGAACAAAGGGACAAACATAAAAAGCATTAGGGGCTGCCGGTAAAAAACTCGCGTTTAAAAATACCTCCGGGCGCAGGTTGAGGGCCGCGTCCTCGCGCCGCCCACGCCCGCAGATGTCACGTGACACCACGGCCGCACGCCGCGCAGGCAACCCCTCGCCCTAACGACGCGGCCAGGCGGCGGCGGAGTGGGAGGGGAAGAGGCGGTGGAGGGGGGGGCGTGGAGACGGTGGAACTATTAGTGGTGGTGAAGTAGGAGGGAAGACTCGATGTCGATAGGATTGGATTGATTGATTGGTGATTCCGGGCCCGACTACTGATTAGGTCATTGATCCCGTAAGTGTAGTGGATGGTTTACTCCTCGGGAAGTGGCGGTCATGTACCCCCTCTGGATGGTGAGATTCGGTGACGACCAGCCGTCGGTCAGCGGGATTTCCCCAACCAGTTGTCTCCCAACAACAGAGTAACATCACAGTCGGGACAAGCTCTAAGCTCCCGATCGGTCTACCAGCATGTGTGGTAATACAGTGCATATAAGTGAGGAGTGGGGATAGGACAAAGAAGAAGGAATGAATGCGCGCGGTCCGTGACAGGTTTGTTAGGGTGCTGCCTGGGTATTCGCATAGTATTGACCGGAGAAACCTCGGAAAACTGTCGATTTTACCAACCGGTTGCTAGAATTCTCCTCCAGACTGCGTCTGAATTCGGTTTAGCCCTCTAGCCAGTGTCGAAAATCCTACCACCGTCCGGACTCAATCCTTATATCTCCCGCTCGAAGGTAATGCAGTGACATCAGTTGATACACTGAGCCACCTCCCCTTGTTTTGGGATTGGAGTTGGTAGCTACAGGAAGATCGGCCTGTGTGAAGATAATGGACGTCATCATTGCTGACAATGGGAGGCCGAGGTGGTGCTGGTAGCAACGATGTGGAGGCCGGGGCTTTTTGAAACGGTAGGAGCAGGAATGGAGGCAATGGTAGGGCAGAGAGGGCAGGGAGTTAGTCAATGAAGGATCAATGGAAACGGTTTGATTGATTGATTTTTTCGTATTTCCGGGCGCGTCAACTGCTTTGGTCATTAGTCCCGTTAGTGTAATGCATGTTTTTTTTCTCGGGAGATGGCGGTGATCTTCACCCGCTAGTCGGGTTTCCCCCTAACCAGGACTCTCCCACCATCGCGGCACCACCCCAGCCGGGACAAGCTCTAAGCTCCCGACCGGTCTCTCGGAATATGTGGTAGTGTAATGCATGTTAGTGTAAGTGTGTGTGAAGGGGGAGAGGATAGGAAAAGGAAGAGGAAGGAAGGATTGCGTGCGATCCGTGGCCCGTTTGTTAGGGTACTGCTCCGGCATTCGCTTGGCGTTCATTGGAGAAACCACGGTAAACTATCGATCAGAGCAGCCGGCCGCTAGAATTCTCCTCCAGACAGCGACTGAATTCGACCTAGCTGAAAAACTAGTGTCGAAAATCCTGCCGCTGTGGGGAGTGGGAACCTAGGACCTCCCGGTCAGAGGCGCTGCAGTGACATCAGTTGATGCACTGAGCTACCGCTCCAGGTCGATGGGAACGATTGGGACAACATGAGGGTAAGGGTGGTTTCAGGGGTGGCAGAGACTGCGTGAACAATGGTGGTGACGATAAAACTCATGACAGTGACGAGTGATGCTACCGATGATTGTGTCAATGTAGCGAGGATACAGGGAAGAGTACGGATGAGAGGGGAGGTCAGGAAAGATGAAACCAGCATGGGTCGATGGAGACGATGGTAATGGTGATGTATATAGAGAAATAACTACAAGAAGGATCGCTCTGACAGCTACTACTTGGCCACTGCTGTAAACATAACTGCAGGTTACCACCATGCAATCATTTTGTCAGTTCATTTATTGTTAGTTCCATCGTAAATGGCTTCATCACTATCTCTTGCAAAGTCATCGCCCTGCATGACGTTCAGTCGTTTCCCGACTTGTAAAAGTGTTTTTTTATAGTATGGTATAGCATGGCATTTTTATTGCATAGTAGCGAGGGAGTCGAGGTAGAGACAGCCAGACAGCTACGTTGCACGTGCGGCAGAAGGCGGCGTGGCGGAGACGCGGGAATCCCCTCCGATCGTCATGCTCCAAACATTCCCAGCTCCCACCGGCACGGACGCCACGCTGTCTTCACGTAAATAAGCACAGGGTTGCCCTCCGCCTGTTCGCTGCCGCCGGAATTATGTTCTTAACGATCTGGAAATTCAAGATTTTAACAAACACAGTAGCAACAAAAATGTTATCGTCGTCATCACCCTTAAAATTAACAATGGTATATTTGCCAATTTAATATAATTCGTGAGAGACTGTTAAAAGACTTATTTATTTAATTTTGTCTTGGAGAAAACGACATTCTATTGTCCAATAAATGAGTTGTATTTAAACGTAAAGCAATAAATTTTTTGAGTCTTTTTATTTAATTCATTGCTACAAAAAAGGCATTTTTCGATATCTATTATGTCAGTTGTAAACAATATTGAAAATTTGAACCTGATATTAGACCCGAGTGGCGTTCTGAAGAAAGAGAATCCCCGAATGAGCACGAAGAATAGATTCAACATTTTCAAGAATATTAGACTGAAGCACTTCATTTCCTAGTTTACGTATATAGTAATCACTTGTAAAATATTCGTACATTGACAATAGAGTGCTTTTGTATCAAATGATAATTGTAAGAAAATTCCAAACCTCGTATTTTGAATGCAGAACTACGGGCAATAATCATTGCAGGCTCGGAGTTCCGACGGCGGCAGAATTTTCGACACTAGGTTTTCAGCTAGGTCGAATTCAATCGCTGTCTAGAGGAGAATTCTAGAGTTCGGCTACTCTCATCGGTAGTTTTCCATGGTTTCTCCGATCAATACCAGGCAAATGTCGGAGCAGTACCTAAAAAATGGGCCACGGACCGCGTGATCTTTCGCCGCGGTCGGCGCCGGATCTCACCATCCAGTGGGGTTCACCGCCACCTCCCGATGAAATAACTACACTACACTTACAGGACTTATGATCTGAGTAGTTGACGTGCCCGAAATCGCTAACAATCAATCAATCAGCATGGTCGGGTAACTTAACTTATTTACCATTTCCATTTCTACTCACCAGAGTTCAATTTAAGACGGATTCTTTCTTTTACTTAAGTCAGTCAATTAAATGGTCAATGCAACCAAAACTGCAGCTAGGCTAATTGATCATAAAAATTGGTCATATTATCATATTCTTGAGATAAGCGTTTAAGTATTTAATAGTTAGACAATATTCTTACTAAATTTACGCCACGTATGTAAAAACATATTCCACATAGAGATAACCTTCTTTCAATAACTCAATTACATTGCACTTGATAACGAAATATTTACGCAACGATTCTTGAACAAGAAGTACACTGTCATCAAATGGCAGTGAAGTAAACAAAGGTGAAATACATTTCTTGAATGTGCATTTTCAATTATTGTGTGGCTCTCAGCGTGGATGAATGATGTGAGCAATGTAATGAGGTGATATTTCATACTGTCCAGTACCCTACGATAGTTCAGTAGAGTTAATTGAACGGGATATGAGTTGCGGAATCCTTCATACAATATTCACACGCATAAATGTGATTAGAACACATAACATTTATTCACTTCCAACGACCCAACACCTGTACAAGAGAGACACCTGCACTTCGGATATAAAATGAAATTTGAAGCCTTGATATCCTGACTAGCTGGCTGATAGAAGTTCTCGCACTGAGAGAGGCAGAGATCATTGTAGTAACTGGTCAGTATTACATACACGTAAGCACTTCAGGAGTTTTTGCTCACGCACGAAACTCCATTTCAAACACTAACACTGCAGTTAGGACGCGACAGATTTTCAGTTCGTGCCTATGGTGAAAAGGCACACTTTGTAACATTCTATGCAAAATACAATGTTAATTATTGTTCGTGTACTCGGCGATTACCACACTATTGAGATACACATTAACATCACTTGCAAGACGTTCTAAAGCCAAAACTGCCTAACAGAATTTCAATTTGCACAAAGGGAATAAAACTTTAGGTGACACCCGAACCACGTCCATGCACCCAGAAAATTCTTCTATTCTGAATTAACTGAATATTTGCTGTGGTGCAAATGCGTTAGGGCATAAATGAAAGCGGGGACTGTCTCTTCCAATTGAATTAACTGATTCAAAAGCTTTCCAAAACTAGGACCTTGTGGCTTTGATCGATTGGGAGGAAAGGCGAAGCGGCCTCTAAGCGTAGACTTCCCAGAATCTGAGTCTGTGGCCACACACGTGTATGAGATCAGCAGAGTGACCCCTCCTTTCTGCTTCTGCAGACTTGCCGAAAGTTGAACGATTCCAACTCCTTTAATAAGACAAAGCTAATGGCTTAGAAATAAAATGTTTGTACAAAGTATGAAATGTGCGTAGAAATACCATCGCTGAAAAGGTTTTCACTAGATTTGGAGTTCATAAGGAATTGAATGAGACATTTTTCAATCTTGTAGGTGCTACGGTTTCTCAAAATTTTATCCCATTACCAAACGTAAACATTGTTTTCAGTCCTAAATCGTGGAACCAATCTGCTAGCAGGTGATAAGTTTATTCTCAGTGCGATCAAGGAAAACGTACCGCAACATGTCACATTTCGTCGACCCCTAAACTAATATGTAAGAAAACATATTGAATCTAAAATAATGAATAATGAGGATTATACAATGGTGCGAATCAAGAAGTGGAATTTTATCAGTAAGGAGGAATAAAATAAGGAACTGAGCAGATAATTATGCTTTCTTGCATAATTATGAATGAGAATGGTAAATATAATGAGAATGGTTGGAACGACAAGAGAGTAAGAGCGGTTTCTGGGGTGGCAGAAACTGCGGGAACAATGGGGAGGTGATAGAAACCACGACGGTAACGAATGACGGGACCGATGATTGTGTTAACGTAGCGGGGATCTAAAGCGGCTGCTAGCGCGCCAACTTCGAATGCTTTATACATTCATAATTTACTATTAATCACTCGTTTTTAGAAGAGAACGTTATCTCAAGACATTTGTGGCATGCAGTGGCGGCTCGTGGTCATACTATTAGGGTGTGCAATGCCTCTCTTCTCTCTCCCTTCCTCCCCCTCTCCCCCCTCCCTCTCACTCTGTCTTTCACACACACACACACACACACACACACACATGCCCATACATACAGGCATACCTTACAAGCATACACATATATTCATTAACATAGATAATGACAATTATAAACAAGGCATCTTATGAAGTTTGATAACATGTTGAATACTTCCTTTTATCACCAAAGAGGGTTGCCCGCATTTCTTTTCACAACATTCGTTTCAACTTCGCTCGGCAAGGACCCCTCCGAAATATTTGCTATTTGTGTTACCGCATGATTCGGCGCTTCCAGAACGTTTTCCAAAGGGTGTCAAGAAACACATTGATTCGAAACGTTTTTACTCGCACTTTTGCTATGGAGTATTTTCTATAAACTCGCTGTTAAAATTTAAGCTTAAAAGTACAAGTTTCTATACCCAATACTCAAAAAATCTAGATAGTTTGCCGTCTACACTGACTGGCGAAACACAAAGTCTGTGTCGCTTCAGTAAATGCTGTTTCTTTTCAGCAATTTTGTCTGTGACTTTTCCATTGATGTTATTTTAATATATTCGACGACGACAACAAGGCACTTCCAAAGGTCGCGCCTGCGCAGTAATATCCGCACGCCCCGCAGTGTGCTCCCAGCGCCCGTAAGCCACCATGTTCCCCCCTCTTTCCCCTTCAGCCTCGCGGGAGCCACCAACCCCGGCTGCTCGCTCGCATTTCCCGAGTGTGCTCCAGCCTGCTGTCATGAAGGGCATTGGCGGCGGACTGTCAATCGCAGCTTGCGAACGGCGCGTATTTTGAAATACCATGTTTCGGAAACGCTCTGAGAGGTCTTGTATTCCCCTAATGTTAAGAAATGTTTAATAAACATTGCACCCCAGTTATTGGGGTGTGCACATGCGAACGTGCGAATACCCACGAGCCGCCTGTGGTGGCATGGACACAATTTTGCCAAAATTAATGGTAGTATGAATTTGTGATGAATTTGGGATTTATCAGAAGAAACAACATGATTCTGCAGGGGTGAGCGTACAATATGAAATGAGAGCTGAAATATTGAGAATGTATTTTACGCATAATGAGGGTAAGAAATCCAGCATATCCGATTTCGGCTTTGTGTAGCCAAAGTGATGAAAAATGTGAAAATAATTTGAAAAATTATCGTTATGAAGTCGGATTGTTTCTTGTCGTGTAGTCTTCCTTATTCAGCTATTTCAAATATGTTGGTTATTTGCTACACCAATAAATAAGATGAATTCGGACACAAAAGGATCGCTGTGTGTCACTCATAATAATTTGTATGAAAGGTCATCTGCACTCATGGAATTTTCAAAATTCCATGAAAAACTTCCAGTGTGAAATGCGTGATATCTGCTGTTCTAATGTTGTGGTTTGCTCAATTGGATGTTTCTTATTATGAGTTTTGCGCAATTTTGAAATTATGTGTGGATCCTTGAGCTATATATCCAAGAAAATCATTGTGTCATTAATACATCATTAATCCCTCTTAATTATTTTAATAATGTTGAAGATACTAAAACTTTTCTCTATTTGTTTACTATACTTAGCTTACAATAGAAAAAGGGTTTGGGAACAAGTCTTCCTGTCAGATAATTAGCACCTTGAAATGTGTTTCACACTCATTGAGACGTTTCTTCCTCCACCAGTCCTTGTACATCCAACGCATGAACGCATTTGCCGGCTCTTGAACTCATCTCGTCATTCCATCGCCTTATTCAGCTACACCCACCCCTATCCTGGGTACTCCAACATACATACTTCATAAGCCACCCCCCCCCGCCGGCAGCCCCCGCCACCGCTGCCCGCCGCCGCCCGCTGTCGCCCGCTGCTGTCGCCCGCTGCTGTCGCCCGCTGCTGTCGCGCGCTGCCGTCGCTTGCCTCCGCTCGCCACCGTCGCCCCGCCGCTCACCCCCGCCGCTCGCCCCCGCCGCTCGCCCCCGCCGCCCGACCACGCCGCCCGACACCGCCGCCCGACACCGCCGCCCGTCCCCACTGCCCGTCCCCACTGCCCGTCCCTGCTGCCCGTCCCTGCTGCCCGTCCCTGCTGCCCGTCCCTGCTGCCCGTCCCTGCTGCCCGTCCCTGCTGCCCGTCCCTGCTGCCCGTCCCTACTGCCCGTCCCTACTGCCCGTCCCTACTGCCCGTCCCCGCCCCCGCCTCTCCCACCACCCCTGGCGGCCATATGTCGCCACCAACCCCTCCACCCTCGATAACACCGCCTCCGCCCTCGATAACACCGCCTCCGCCCTCATTTTTTCCTGTTCCCGCTAACGATCCACCCCATTATACACACCACCTCCACGCTTGCACTGTCTCCGGCTCACTGTCCTCACCTCCCTTTCCAACCACGATTCCCCTCAATTCCACCGCAACCTTCGAAGTTCACACCGACCCAATTCTCCAGCTTCCCCGCCGTCCTTTCTGTCCACGTTTCTCTTCGCTAGCACCGCCGCCCTCATCAAACCCCCTCATCCTGCCACCCACTTCCCCTCATCCTCCTCTGACCATTCTTCTCTCCTCCGAGCACGCCGACTCCACATTTCTGCCTCCATCCGCCTCGCCCGCACCGCCACCACAACTACCACCCCCGCCCCATTCCTCCCTCAGCCTTCCCTTCGCAGACCCTCTCTCGGGCGCCCGGCCCTCCCGCTGTCCCGCCCCGAGCGCGCTCCAAACACATAAAGCGCTCTAATAAACGGGCTACGTAAAATATACAGAGCGGCGCGGGCGCAGCTGCAGGGCGCGGGCGAGCGGCCGACATGCGCGCTCGGGTTACGCGCCTCCCCCCCCCACCGGCACCCCTTCGGCCCCAGGCACCCTCCGGGCGGCCCAGCGCCCCACGCGCCCGGCCAGCGGCCCTCTTACTTCCTCGCCCTACGACGAGCTCACGTAAGGGAAGATGCTGCGTCGCTGCAGCAAAAATCGGAAAACGAGACCCGATTTTCATATTAATTTAGGCGATCTACACTCCTCTATTCTTCCTAGATGACCATACCACAGGAAGCGTTTGGTTTCAATTTTGTCAATAATATTTCTTTTAACGCCCATAATATCCCTTGTTTTCTCATTTCGTACGTGTTTCAGGTTGGAAGTGCCACTGCTTCTCCTCGAAAAATCCATTTCAAGTGCAAGAAGTCTGTCTCGTTCTCTTTTATTCAGTTCCCACACTTCTGCACCATAGGTGGTGATACTTTCAACCACTGAGGAATAAATAATATGTTTTTGTTCTTTTTTTCTTTTATTATCCACAGAATGGGGGGAAACCTCATATTCTGGGGCCCTGGTATTTATATGTGAGAAAATCTTTTATTTAAATATAGTCAATAACTTTCTTTAACACGTGGTGTAATCAGAATTTACGTTTGTGACTCGTTAATACATAAAAATTGGTGATTGGTTGCCTGTGTTCAACGCTAGATCCTAAATCGTTAAAACCATTTTCTCCTAAATTGACACTCGCTGATTCATCTGCCCGAAATAGAAGTTCTGGGAATTTAAAAAATGGAACTTTGATTTTGAGGCGTACTTTACATGAAGCCCTAACACTTTAATTTTTTTTAAAAACGATTGCAATTTTTCTATTAGTATTTGTTCTTGGATAGAGAAAAGGAATTTTGGAAAATTTTAATAGTTACAAATAATGAAAGAGATGATGTGATATTGTAGCTCCACTAGTTGTAATTAAAGAGCTTATTTTAATGTGACGTATCTCATTGAAACACTCTTTCAGGAAAGGAATGTGTTCATATTTAGTCTGATGGCTCTGATAGCTTCAACCTTTTTCAGACACCGTTTACCGAGAAACGCAATCGTTTATCCCAATATTTGGGAGCACGGTGACTTAAAAATATTTTGAATGCTAAAACTCGAAAACAAATGAATATGGAGGTACGACACCTTGGAAATAAGCTGATTTTCACCCTAGTTTCTCTGGCAGCTGGTAGTTTATTATCTTTAGGTCCAATAAAATCCGCGCGCGCATCGTAGCCCTATTTGGCTTTTGCAGCAAAAGTGAGAGATGGTTCCTTATACCTTAGCTAAACCTAATCTTACATCTATCTTATTGCTACCATTTCTGAACTAACATTCATAGAATGCCGTTTTGGCTGTTTGCCTAGCTCTAAAAATGCTTTAATTTTTAAACCAGAAAAGTTTCTCCGCACCTAACCGAATCAGGGGCTCTTATTAAAAATTGCAATTCTTTTCGTACTAATCTGATTACAAGGAAACAAATGGGGTGGTACATCTACATCTGTTATGATTGTGGTGAGAACGCACTTTACATTTTCATTTGTTACAAGCTGCAGTTGGTGCTACCAACAAAACTTCTGTGGCTAGAATTCTCATCTGGTGCCACTTTGGAGAGACTTTCCTGGATTCCAGTATTTTAACCAATTCATTTGGGAACTGACCTGCACTTACTCATCATTCACGACGTTAAATGGTTAATTTATCCTACACGACATCTACATTGTATCTACTGTACACTTCACCTTCTTACCATGGCACCTACTGAATTCAGTGTCGGAGACCTATTCACCCTTCGAAGGGGGATAGGGAGCCCCTACATCATGCGGTGCCGCGACCTCCTCATTGATTCCATCACCTGGAGGTGATTCAGCTCAACCGACTTGCGCGGTCAGTTGCTTACAGACTGCAGAGGAAGTAGCACACTGAACGAGAAGGCAACGCGCTTTGGGACTTTAAGGATAAAATGGTTTCGATGCATTGCGCTCTTCGCAGTCCGGCCAGTGTTGGAGAGAACCCGCGATGCTATTTGTCCCGGTTCGCCTCAACACGTGGTGCTTTTTGAGAGAATCTGTGGTGCTTTTTCAGCGCGGTGAACATTTAAATACGTGGTGCTTTTGGGAAGAACCCGTGGTACTTTTTGGGCCCGGGGCACGTCTCTATTCGTGAAGCTTTTTGGGAGAACCTGTGGTGATTTTTCGGCCCAGCGTCCGTCTCAACACGTGGTGCATTTTGTGCCCGGCGCCCAATACAATATGTGGTGCTTTTTGGAAGCACCTGTTGTGATTTTTGGGCCCTGCATCCGTCTCAACACGTAGAACTCTCTGGAAGAACCCCTGGTCCTTTTATGGGCCCGGCGCCCGTCTCAACACTGCAAGGAATTGGCGCTTTGGGGGCAGAAAGTTGCTGGAAAGCAGAAGAGTGATTTGAGAAATGTTGCACGGGATTCGATCTAAGTACGCAGGTTGGTTGGTTGGTTAGTGATTCCGGGCGCGTCAACAGCTTAGGTCGTTAGTCCCATAAATGAAGTGCGTGTTTTGTCCTCGGGAAATAGTGGGGATCTTCTCCCACTGGATGGCGAGATCCAGCGCCGACCTACCGTTGGCTAGCGGGGTTCGCCCCTAATCAGAACTCTCCCACTAATGGGGCACCGCCCCAGCCGGGACAAGCTCTAAGCTCCCGACCGGTCTCCCGGAATGTGTGGTAGTGTAGTGCATGTGTGTGTAAGTGTGTATGCAAGGGGAGAGGATAGGACAAGGAAGAGGAAGGGAAGATCGCGCGCGGTCCGTGGCCAGTTTGTTAGATTACTGCTCTGGCATTCGCCTGGTGTTGATCGGAGAAACCACCTAAGAACGCAGGTTTCTGACGTGCTCGTGCTTTCGGAAGCCACGGTCAAAAGTGGCATCAATGGGCCTTGAGTGTGAAGGCAAGGAATGTGTCTGCTAATACTACCCATCCAATGGGATTGGCCCGAAATATGCGTAAATAAATATTTAATATCTATAGCAACCATACAGTTTGGTAAATAAAACCATTCAATTCAGAATAATTCACAGAAAAGCAAGTCTTTAAATACAAGGTTGATTCGTAAGGATTGCTTTGACTCTACTCGTGTAAAAAGGTTTTCTTTGAATAAAACATGTAATTCGCACAAAGAATACAATGAATGGAGAGGTTCACACAGGAAATAGTTTTGTATCAAATATTGCCTTGAATATTTTTTATATAGAAATTGAATTCATTAAAATAGGGAGGTTTGATGAAGCGTTTTAATTGCGACTACTTAATCAAAATTCATCGCGCGTGCATATCACATTATAACCTTGGCTGAGACGACGCGTGGGAAATGAGCAGAACTCCACAAAGACCAAGAGTGTAGTGCAGTGTGGGAATTCAGAATCAAATCGTGTGCTATAACATTAGAAATGGTGTTGTCAAATTATTTTCTAATTGGTCTCCAAGGGCAGTTGTGGCAATCAATGGTAGCGAGACACCAATTGATGCTACGTAGACTGGAAAATTATAGTTTCTACGACGGTAACTACAAAATTAATCTTAACGCAGCTACATGAGATTCAAAATCAATTTCATTGTCTTTTGCAGAACGAATAAGTATATCTTTTTGTAAAGCAAGTGACAAGTTCCACGAATTATTGAACTTCAAAGACTTAATATAACTTCATGGAGGTATCTCCATAGGTTGTCAGTAAGAATGAGGTAATATTAATATATTTTATTACTTTACAGTCGTTTTGCCATATGTACACACTATAAAAGTATTGTGCGTATTTACATCTTCATATATTCTTCTTTTATATTTTATTATCATTTCATATATTATTACTTTTCCTTTTAATTTGTTTACAATCTAGATACCTGAACAATTTGTGACCGTTTGGTTCCTTCTATGAGCCTTCCGGTTTCTGGCGCCTTTTAGCTCCACGTCAAAATCACTTAGCTCCAAACACGTCATCCGTGGTGGTGGCGAGCAGTTGCTGGATGTGCGGATCGGATCGGATCGAAGCGGATCGGAACGGAGTGGTGTTATGGTCGCCATTTGTTAGCAGCTATTGGATAGAACGATCTGGTCTGAGCGCATACGGACGCAATGAGAATGAACATGGACCTTAGGTATATTGAACCCTACATATCAGGGTGTCTCACAAATCATTTTTGGTTAAAACTTCGCTTTCCAGGGATGTTATCGTTTCTTTTGGTCCCAATAAAGAGTATATGAGAGTAAAGAGTAGGTTCAAATTTTAATTTAACATGTTGGTAAACATACAAAATGTTCCGAAAAAAATTTAAATAATACTGACCTTCATTTCAAATTTGAAGGCTTTACAGACGAACTTTTCTATTATTCTCTAAACCTGAAACCTCATAAAATGTGGGGACTAAATGGAATGGGAAGACCCAAGAAGAGCAATGTTTGTTTAAAAATATTTTTTGAGACACTACTACATATAGTTATCAGGAAATCTGCAGGTGTTCGTCCCGTTCCATCGTCTCCCTCCCTCCCTCCTTTCTCACCCTTACTCTCTTCCTCCCACCATTCCTCCCACACCCTTTTTCTCCCTCCCTCCCATTCTCCGATCCTCCCTTCCTCTCTCCCTTCCTCCCTCATATTCTCCCATCCTCCCTTCCTCTCTCCCTTCGTCCCTCCTTTGCACCCTTCCTCCTACACTCTCTTCCTCCCTCCTTTCCCCCTTCCTCCCTTCCTCCTTCCTTCGTTCCTCCCTCCCTTCCTCCCTTCTTTCCACCGTTACTCGCTCCCTTCCTCTCTCCCTTCTTTCCTACCTTCCTCCCTCCTTTCCTCCCTACCTCCCTATCTCCCTTACTTCCACACTCCCTACGCCCACACAGTCCTTCCGTCATTCATGGTTAGCCACGACTGCTGCTTGGCCAAAAGCATGAAGCCAAATGTCTTTTCATGCGTCTCAGTCTCTTCAAATATGGAATTTTGAGTAAATAAATACATAAATAAAGATTAACGTTATTTTAAAATTGTTTAAAGCGTCGGCGGTGCATCAATTGTTTCTTACTTTCTACTCGTTCTTCACAGAAATGATTCCAGACAAGAGACCCCCGACATAGATACGCTACAAATTTTTTTGTTTCTTGGAATTATAAAATACTTTATTGAATAATGAAATGCAAATGTATTTCAATGTTTCAATTCTATTTTAGTCCTAACTGACCTTTTCACTGCTACAACGTTTTAACACAAAAATCTTAGCGTATTCAACGCAGTATCTAAGGTTCTGTCTTTGCTTTGATTATTATTGAAATTGATTATTAACTTATTATTTGAGTATTATCCGATTTTCACTCGTTTAAGCTATTTAATTCTTACAATGTTTTTTTTACATTATTACCTTACATAATTTTTCAACACTACTTATCTGACTTGTTTTTAAACATATCAATTTCAATTGTTTCATGCAATTAAATATCTAAATGACTAGGAAAAAATATTTACAGGAAAGAATTTCTTTGGTATGCCACAATTCGGCCCCACTCAGTGTCGTGTTGTCCCCGGTGGACCCTTGTCGACCAGACGAGATCTCCCCTCCCCCCCCGTGTGTGGTCCAGCTCCCCTTCGGCGCCCTTCCAAATGCCTCGACCTACCCTCATCAGCCCCCCGTCACTTACGCTTGGGCGCCTGTGTGAGGTTTTAAGTGAACTAAAATAAACATATTAGCGAGGACTCTGAACTTCATCGAGGAATGACAAAATTTTAAGAATATAAATATTGCAATAAGAATTCATCGCCTTATACTGTCATTTGGAATTTATTTGAGGGTGAAATAAAAGTGAAAAGAAAGAACTACTATTAATTTGCCAGATTAAAATACATTACATAGTCCAACAAGAGACGTATGTTCACGTCTTCAATCTAATATCCGTATGGTTTAAGAGAAAATAATTATATAGTTGAAATAAAGTTCTTAAATTTATTTTCATTAATGAAGATAATGATTGGGAACAAATAATTAACTAAATAACTAAATTAATAAACAACAAATAACTAAGTAAATAACTAAGAACAATGTACATGGAACAAATTTTCACAAATCACTCTTAATTTTTTCAGCGTATCGAAATCACTTTTCATTTCAATTGTATGTATATGTTGAAAGGAAAATACAGATATTTAGGAAAAATATTGCATACCTGTACCATCTCTAGCTTCATCTTTATAACAGGGTAGTATCAAACCGGTGAAGAATTTACAAAAGTCAGTGAAATCGACCGTTTTGTGTAAACTCAATTAAGTAATCATAAAAGGAAAACTCGTAATGTTTTCTCTGGAAAAAGTACTGACCAGTATAACCAGAAACCAGTATACTTTTAACCAGTATAATAGTTTTAACCAGTTTAGACAGCAATCAGCATAACCTTTAGGGTTGTCATATTTCCAAGAATGCTGTCATGACCAACAAAGCTACGCCTTGTGCAATACGTAGATAATCTATTGTCATTGTGCAAACTGTTATTATATCTAATGTGGGAAGAATACACTTATATACATAATGAAATGCATTGTTGATTGTTTGTTGATCGTTTGTTGATCATAATTTACATAATGAAATTAGAATTGTTTGAGAGATGATTATTTGGCTTGATGTTTAAGAAGGAAAGGTGATGTGAAAGAAACATTCCAAAGAAGTGCCAACAAGTTCACACGTTAAGCCAAATATAAATAATTATCGAGATATGAGGAAAACAATAAATATTTACGACTTGAATCTCATTTGCTGTTCCGATATAAAATTATATTAGAATTACTGTAAGTCACACAAGGGAACGTGTGAATCATCTTGAAAACGATGGTACGAGAAATAAAATTGATACTTTCTTTCTCATTTGCGAAGCTTATACTACATTTGCATGTGATAGTGGACGATTCAGTGTCAGAGTTATACACGAACTTTCACATGCCAGATTCACATTTGGTTCACCCACTTCATTTTGTGTAGTGTTGTTCCTTCGCCAGGATTTTCTTATCAGAGGATAATGCAAGATATTGAATATTATAAAATATAAGATGGGCGCGTCATACGAGAAAATGGCCTAGCGTCAAGTGAATCACATCAGCAGAGGTAAGGCTAAACAATTTTAAAATATAGTTTTCTTGTAAGCTTATAGTATAACATTTAACACAATATTACTTCTTCGTATGTTTTAAAAAACGTACAATTGATTCTAAACATTGTAATTTCAACTTTTTTGTAGGTCGGTTTTCTCAGTAAATGTAGATTCTGTAACCAAACACATACAGATTTTACTAAAAAAAAACATCCAAAACGTCAGGTTTCTATTTTTCCTTGACCTAATTTAGAATCGTTTAATTTCACTTATTTTCGTAATACTGAATTCATCATCAAGTTAATAAACATCAGTTTAGAAGCTTTACTTTGCAGACATTTGCATAGCGGCAAGGACTTTGCCAAGAAGTGAATTGACCTCATTCATATGGTGCCTCTCCAATGCAATATTCAACACTCATTTGAGAAAATTGGCTTCATTTGTAGGAGTCTCTCAGGGCTCACTCAGCGATATCCCGCGCGCGACGTCTCACCCGCCCGCAAGTCAGCTCCTCCGGAGATTTCGGCGGTAATTGCGCGTATCGAGGAGGGTGGCTCGTAATTGGCTGGGCGGGGAAGGGAGGAGAGAAGGGTGGGGGAAACGAGGGGGAGGGATGCGCGAGTTGCGTTTCTCTCGCAGAGGAGCTCCAACGCTGCTCCGGCGGCAGCTGCCATTGCTTACTGGGATTCAGTAAGAAAGGTTGGGTAAGGTTGTATTGTGGTGAGTGTTGAAATCTGCGTTGGCTTTCTCATACGCAGTATTTTTTGCCACCTCCGTGTTTTCATTTCCTTGACATTCATTTCGTTTTCTCCGTTAGAAATTGTTCTATTCTGTCCGCTATTCTGTCCAGCGTCTGTATTTCCTCCCTCTATCCCTTCTCGGATGTAGATCAAGCCTGTAGCTCCGGCAAAACAACTCCTATAGCCGCTGCTACTGCTTACTGGGATTGAGTTAGGTTTTGTTGTGGCCAGTGTTGAAATCTGCGTTGACATTCTCGCATTCCATTTTTTCCTTTTTTGTTTTCCAGCATAATAAACGTTATACGTGACAGTAAATCGTTTATAAAATACATCCTACGGCTGAGATTGTCGTATTTGCCGTTTATGGCCAGAATAATTGCGTCATCATACATTCACCCAGATTCGCACATATTTAAATACTCGCTCCCAACGTTGCTCGTTTTGAAAACGCGTACTCACGATCGATCCTTTTGCCCTAGCAAAACAACTTCTGTAGCCGTTGCCACTACATATTTGGATTGAGTTAGGTTGTGTTGTCGCGAATGCTGATATCCGCGTTGACTTTCTCACATACTATATTTTGCATCGACGCCCCGTTTCCGTTTCATTTATATTCATTTAGTCTTCCATGTATGGAATTTCTCTATCCTGGCAGTCTACCTTCCGGAATCTCCATCACCCTTCCAATGCTATTTTCTCCCTTTCCATCCCTTGTCGGGAGGACAAGGGATTGTCCCGACAAAACAACTCCTATACCCGTCGTAGGGTTGTATGTCGATGTGTCCATGCCGACACACTTGAATTTGAATAAACTCGCCCGTACGCCTCATGCCCATCAAACCCCATCACAAGGTTCTCAGATTCTGTCATGTCGCGAGAATTTGACACCAGTTTAATAGTTTTACACTGAAATTCCTTTGTGCTCAGATTTATTGTCCGAACGCGCATTAGCAGAGGGAGCGCTGCATGATCTTGTGTGGCGAACTTGATGTCCGTTCAAAATATCCGTTAAACACGAATGGCAAACAAATCAAAATTACTCAAAAATGCGTATCTAACATATGACAATATGTATATCATTGGATTCGTCGTTTTACGCTTGGCATGATTGACTAAATAAAAATGTAGTTTCATTTGAAAAATAATTACCTCAATATCTCGTAAATTACAAGTGATAAAATATAAATGAATACGTGTATCAATTAGCCCCATTCTCTTATTTACTTCCGTGAAAACCGCATTGCAATAACTTCAATCGTTCAAAAACTGCAGGAGGTGCTAAAGTTACTTCCCCTGTATATCTTGTAGTAGGTCAGTGCGGTAAGAGAGGAACTGATAACTTACGTCACCTGGCTAGCACATGTGATGTGGAAGGAATTAATGTGAAGAATGGTCAAGTAATGAGGGTCACGTGTGTGCAGGCAAAAAGAAGTGATGAGACCGTAGTGTTGTGAGGAAATAGAAGTGATGTATGTAAACGGGACGTTGGTAGGGATTCAAGGGTGAGAGGCCACGAGGAGGCGGAAAGAGCAAATGAGGAGAGGAGGGGGAGGGGAGGGGTGCAAATGGCGCGAGGGCGTGAGAGCACGCGGGAGACGGTGGCGTCGCGCGGCAGCTCTCGCGCGCACAATGGCCCCGTGATGAGCCGCGGGCGGCGCGCCACTTACACTTAGCGCCGTATGCTAATCGCATTAGACGCTCCGCCGCGGCGCGCGCCCCCGCCCTGCCAGGGGGCGACGCAGGCACCGCGTTTCCACCCACCCGTCCTTACGCCAGCCCGCCCTCGAGTCAGAGCACCCGCTCCCACACCAGCCAGCCCTACCTTCCTCCAGCCCACCCACCCACCCACCCTCCCTCCCTCCCTCCCTCCCACCAGCCCGCACGCTCTCACGCCAGCCCTTCCGCCTTCCGCCTTCCCGCCCGTCCGCCCGTCCGCCCGTCCGCCCGTCCGCCCGTCCGCCCGTCCGCCCGTCCGCCCGTCCGCCCGTCCGCCCGTCCGCCCGTCCGCCCGTCCGCCGTCCGCCCGTCCGCCCGTCCGCCCGTCCGCCCGTCCGCCCGTCCGCCCGTCCGCCCGTCCGCCCGTCCGCCCGTCCGCCCGTCCGCCCGTCCGCCTGTACACCCGTCCGCCCTCACGCCAGTCCACCCTCACGCCAGTCCATCCGCCTTACGCTAGCCGGCCCGCCCTCACGCCCGAACGAAACCGAAAACCAACCCACCCAGCCCGCACACCACACCGTTATGCCAAACGGCAACGGGGCCTTTCTCCGCTGCGTCCCCGCGATCACCACCGTTATTCCCGACATCTCTCCTACCCCCTACGCCTCCGATCCCGTCACTGATCACGGTACCGTCCCCGCTCCCATCTCCACATCATTCCCGCCCATCTTCGGCTCTCCTCCACACACGTCTCCGACGCACGTCTTCGTCAACTCGTCGTCACTTCACCGATCGGCGGTGCAGCCGACCTCTGCCCCCCCCTGGCAACAATGGCAGACTTTCTCTGCGTATTCTTACCTCCCCACGGTCCTGGACCATTCTTCCGCTTGCTACTACACATACGATACCTTTCACCCTTCGTCTCCTCTTCGCTCTTGACCTTCGCCGCGCTCCGATCTCTTTGCCGCCTCTAATCTCACTACGCCGACCTATTCATCGTCCTTTACACTTCAGCACTCCCGAACTCCCCAGCAATCGGACCTGACTTCCCCGAATTCCTACCGGTAGCGGTAGCTCAGTGCATCAACTGATGTCACTGCAGCGCCTCTGACCGGGAGGTCCTAGGTTCCAGTCCTAACACCGGCAGGATTTTCGACATTATCTTCTCAGCTAGGTCGAATTCAGTCGCTGTCTGGAGGAGAATTCTAGCGGCTTTAATCGGTAGTTTTCCGTGGTTTCTCTGATCAACACCAGGCGAATGCCGGAGCAGTACCCTAACAAACGGGCCACGGACCGCGCGCGATCTGTCCTTCCTCTTGTTGTCCTATCCTCTCCCCTTACACACACACTTACACTAACATGCAGTACACTACCACATATTCCGGGAGACCGGTCGGGAGCTTAGAGCTTGTCCCGACTGGGGCGGTGCCTCGTTGGTGGGAGAGTCCTGGTTAGGGGGAAACCCCACTAGCCGACGGTAGGTCGGCGCCGGATCTCGCCATCCAGTGGGGGAAGATTACCGCCATCTCCCGAGAAAAAAATCATGCACTGCACTAACGGGACTAATGACCGAAGTAGTTGACGCGCCCGAAAACACGAAAAAATCAATCTATCAACCCGAATTCCTCGGTCTTGGCACTTTTGCCATTATGCTCGTAGCTCCCGATATCACGACCCAGAACTTTTCCGACACTAACCTCTTTCCAGCGTCGATCTTTCTACATCGAGATATCACCTCAGGACGCATCGACTGTCCTTGATCGTCCTTCCAAGTGCAATCCTCGCTGCCGCAGGCTCATTCCTATGAAATCTCTCCCATTGTGAACCCTCTCCCACCCGCTCTGCAGCCGGCGCGATTCCGATTCTATGCTCCCGGTTCTGTCCCCGTAGCCACCCTCCTTCCCTCATATATCACCTCCGTTATTACCACTCCCACTGCCGTCTGCACACCCCAAATGCCGCCTTCTAGTGAGCTGCCATCTCCACCTCCACCTCAATCGCTCTGCAGCCGAAGTCCGTCCCTGCCTCCAACAAGTGTGTCGAACGACGGCTGCTGAAGAAGAACTTGGAAGCACGCCCCTTGGATATGAGAATATTTTTAAAACATTAAAATGACACAAATATGATGATTTAAAATGATCTAATATTTGTGATTTTATTTTAATATTGGTTTCCATTAACGCGTATTTAAATTTTAATATTTTAAAATTTAAATATTAAGTAAAAATAATTTTTATATTTTAAAATATAAGGAGTTAGAATTCAACCTATTTCTTGTACAAATATTAATAATAATATCGTTTAACGTTCATAAAATACAAACAACTTGTTCAAAATGATATTTCAATATTTACTACCAAAAAATTAAATTAAAAATATCTTTTCGTATTTTATTTTATTTCTTAGAACGGCCTCACGTTCAATATAATTAGAAGTCGGCCTTGACTGGTTGGTGTTGCTTCCACGTAGTCACCACTGCCGAGCCTGTCTTCATCCGTGTTTCCATCGATCTCGCCCTCGCTCTCGCCCTCGCTCTCACCATTTCTCTCGCCCTCGCCCTCGCCATTTCACTCGCCCTCGCTCTCGCCATTTTACTCGCTCTCGCTCTCGCCATTTCACTCGCCCCCGCTCTCGCCATTTCACTCGCCCTCGCCCTCGCCATTTCTCGCCCTCGGCTCTCGCGCCCTCGCTCTCGCCATTTTCATTCGCCCTCGCTCTCGCCATTTCACACGCCCTCGCTCTCGCCATTTCACTCGCCCTCGTATCGTCATTTCTCTCGCCCTCGCTCTCGCCATTTTTCCTCGCCCTCGCTCTCTCATTTCTCGCCCTCGCTCTCGCCATTTCCACGCCTCGCTCTCTAGCCATTTCACTCGCCCTCGCTCTCATACATTTCACTCGCCCTCGGCCTCTCGCCATTTCTCTCGCCCTCGCTCTCGCCCTCGCTCTCACCATTTCTCTCGCCCTCGCCCTCGCCATTTCACTCGCCCTCGCTCTCGCCATTTTACTCGCTCTCGCTCTCGCCATTTCACTCGCCCCCGCTCTCGCCATTTCACTCGCCCTCGCTCTCGCCATTTCTCTCACCCTCGCTCTCGCTCTCACCTTCTTCCGCATCCTCGCTCTCATTCCCCTGCCCCCAAAATCTGTCTTTCCCGCCACCCTCACCCCCCCCGCCCCACCCCCCGCCGCTGTGGAGTGCGCTCCCCGAGAGTGGTGTCCGCGCCGCCTGCATCTTTTATGCATGCGCGGAAGCCACCCGTCGCTCCAGCGCGGCTCTCGCCTCAGCCTCTCGACCCAAGCGCGAAAATAGCAGACAATCCACCATTTCCAGCAGAGGAAATGCGTTTGAGAGGAACTTGCTGGAATTTCCTCCTTGTTTCTCATATTTTCTCCCCATTTTAATTTCTTTAAAATAAGTCATTGGTATTGAATTATACATTTTACGAAGTATACCAATCATGATTTTTTGTTTGTTTTTGATAAGCATGTGGAAAAGCCTTAGCAGTCTTCTACGTATATACAATTTGTAAGACGTTGTGTTAAGATAAGATACGCACTTCGACTATTATTCAGGAACAAATTTAAATGTTTGCCATATGTATTTTTATTTGTTCTTACTATAGTAAATATGTAGTAATTTAGTAACTTCACTACTGAGAATTGTAAATAGAGTTTTCATTTGGAGCTTCTTACTCAAAACACGGAAAATTCAACGAACCATACGATCTTCGAAAGTGCTGTTGCTACACTTTCTTCTAGATTAAACAAAAATAATACGAGCTTGGGAGAAAATAGATATTTATGTAAAACATTGGTTTACAGTTGAATAAGCATATATTTTCTATCTACATGTAATGAATTTAAGAAAATGATATTCAACGAATCACAAAAATTATGTAATTTTTTTCCTAATTTCTTTGTGTTTATTTTTCATATGCCTAAAAAACTAGAGTAAACTTTGAAAATAAATTTTATGAAATTTTTATCATTATTGCAATGCGTAGTAGAATGAAGAGAAGTATCCTCTTCTTTGTACTGTATGATGTGAAGTAAGTAATGAAATACACAAATAAACAAATAATATTCTTTCTAGGAACATTTCCTATCTTCTGGGTAACAAATGCTTATTTATCTTTACTGTAACCATACCACCATTCCTTTTGGGACATCTGTCTAACGTTACAATATATCGAACCTTCGTCCAACTCGAGGAAAATCGCTCATTTGTCAAGTTGTTTCCTGGAAGAAGGACAAGTGAAGTTAGACGACATTGTATACGGGTATTGTTAAACCAAAAATACTTAATAGCCTCTGGAGGTAGGCTCGAGCAAGAACCCTTCAACGATAGAACCAGACATCTGATGGACGCGAGAGCAAACCCCTGCTGACAAGCAGACATGGCCCTCTGAGGTGCTTTGTCTTCCGGTATTATTCTGTGTATGTTTCGGTGGATAATAGCAAACTGAAGAGAGTAAATTCTAGAGAAACGAGGTATTTTTGGGGCGGAACAAAGCTCATTCGTCACGTAGTCTCGAAAAAATACTTGCGTCCAATGACGCAAGCACACAAGCATTTTAAAGGAAGGCAAAGAAACATTGTTAAACATTCTGACAAGTGGGAAACGCTTTGCAAAGCCACCTCACAAGATCAATTTGTTTGAAATGAGGAAATAAAACTATAAACGAAACAACAATGGCACGAGAAACAAAACAAGAGACCTACGGAGGTTCAAAATTATTTTACGAGGAGCATGTGAATCCCAAATGCCCCATCAAGATTCAAAATAGAATAAAATTAAATCTGACTCTCTAAAAGCATTTTGGATAATAATTCAATTCACACTTTGAAGAGTATTTAAAAATATATGAAACAAAACAAATTTGCCAAATGCAAAAAATTGTTTATTTTGATAAAAGTTACGATAGCTTTAGTATTTTCTTTAAAAGCCGAAGCTTGTTAAGCAAATACTAAAGCTAAGCTAGCTTGTAAAGCAAGCTAGAAACTTTAAAACCTGTTCTAAAAGAATAACGAATCTGTATCATAATTATTATCATTATACATTGAGCTGCGGCCAAGTAATCGGAGGATTTTACAATGGGAGTAAAAAAACACTATTAGTATTAAAGTAGTGTGAAACAATTTCGCGAAATTTTAAATGTGAAAATACATAAGAAAATAAACAATGCAGTGCAATTCCTTATAATTATTACTTTGTGTTACTGAAATTTAAAAAGAGAAAGATTTTACTAGTAAAAATAAGGATAGTATATAAGATAGCAGTAATATAAAATAAAATATTAAACAAACCTCTCCGCTCCGATTAGAATCGTTAGCCTGCAAAATGAGCCGGCTTCGAGATGTTTTACTTTTCTTATATCCCGATAAGGCATTCCGGCCCTCGCGACGCGTTCTCTCTCGTCAGGTTGACGTCTGAAGAGGAGGGGGATAGTACGTGGCGTAAGATTGCTAGCGTGGCGCTTCAGGATCCGCCTGCCCAAGCCGCGCTCCTTCGGCCAATTAAGGAAGCTGCATCGCGTGGGGCCGCTTCGTGACTCGCCTTCGCAGCAGGGCTCCACCAACCCTTCCCACATGACTAAAGAGTACATCCCTTAGCAATCGTCTCGCTCGTTTTCCGATCCCTCTCGGACTGAAGAGCATCGAGTTGGCTGGAGCAGCGAATGTTCTTCATTGAAGTTGTCGACTTTGTCAAATTCATTGGAAGCAACACCACTAAAGTCATAGAGTAACACAGCTTGCACAGCATCCCCCTCAATTATTTTTCTTCTTCTTTTTTTTTTTTGGTTATTTAAGATCGCATCAACATCAAGGTTATTAGCGACCACTATTGGAGTTAACGGTATTGTAACTATAAAGATGAAACGATATGGTAATGATAGGGGGTGAAAGGACGAACACAATACAACCATGCCCGAGGGGGGACTCGAACCTGCGACCCTTCGGTCCAAGATCGCTACGACACTACTGCCTTAGCGATCTCGGCCACCGAATCGACGCTATTTCTTTTCTTGTGCAAAAAACAAGACAAGCAAGAATCTGGGGAAAAAAATCAGTAGCAGCCTAAAATATTTTTTCAAGGAGTCGTAATTTTCGTTATGTTTTTAAAATACAGAAAAAGAGCAAAATGCGAACCCACTCAGTTCATCGCGTTTTACAAGCGTGCTTCTCATTTCCATTGCTACTGTCCGTGTTTCTAGTTTCTCTACGAAGATTTTAAAGAGAAGAAAAAAGTTAGAAATGGGTCTAAAGCCAACACATTTAATTGTCTATGATATTTCATTTTAAAAAATTACGCCCTTATTCAGAAACACACATTTAGATA
This sequence comes from Teleogryllus occipitalis, assembly GCA_011170035.1. Taxonomy (NCBI): domain Eukaryota; kingdom Metazoa; phylum Arthropoda; class Insecta; order Orthoptera; family Gryllidae; genus Teleogryllus; species Teleogryllus occipitalis. The sequence continues at coordinate 166,963 of BLKR01000932.1, forward strand.
ATTAACTTCATTTTATAACTTTGAAATAATTGCATAAACGTTACATTACATGGGTCATGTCATTTGTGACCTTTTCACCAACACTGTTCAACAATTCGTTTTTCACTGGTACAAAGTGCACTTCTCTTGAAATCATCTGAAGTAGCGGTGCATCTTATTGAACTTACTTTCTCCTTGTTTCATTTTCAAGGAACGTGTGTTGACAAATTAAATATACACTCAAAGTGTGTTGGAAATGTAAATTAAGTTCACACTCAAATAATCGTAAAGGTAAACCTCTATTCCTCGTCTAGTTGGATGAGAGAGGAAGAGAGAGAGGAAGAGAGATGGAGGAAGAGAGATGGAGGAAGAGAGATGGAGGAAGAGAGATGGAGGGAGAGAGATGGAGGGAGAGAGATGGAGGGAGAGAGATGGAGGGAGAGAGAAAGAGAGAGAGGCGTGGTGAGGGTAACAAATGAAGCTGTCTTGTTGAAAGATAACGTCGGAAAACAATCAAACCCATTTCATCCCTCTAAATAATTGCCAAACAGCAAGTTTTCAATAGTCATCTGTAAAGAGCAAGTTCCCGAGGCCGGCATCAATCAATTGTATTCAGAAGTTGAGAACAGAGATGAGACGGAATTATTAGCGGGTATTATTGTGGGCATTTTACCCAACATTATAGTTGATTTTTTTAAACATAAAATTTAAATATAAAGATAATCTCGTAAACTTTAGTACTAAGTGTATTGAGTATTTTGTAATATTAATTGTAAGAGATATCTGATTCTCGGGAAGATTTATTGAAAAGCTGTATAATTAGTTAATTTTTATAGACACAAAGGGCAGTATTTTTAAATGGGAAAGTGCAGAACTATTAGTAACACTAGAGAACTAATCTCCCTAATGTACGAGTGTTGGCAACCCTAGATTGCGTCCTCTCTGCCTTTCCATTTCTTATCTTATATTAAATTAATCTAATATTATCTTATCTTATATTAAATTAATCTTAATAATAAATTATCTTATATTAAATTAAATCACAAATATTTTATTTAAAGACGATTACGAGTATAAATTCCCCATCAGTATACTCTACTTTCAAAATTATACACTGAAAACAGTAATAATCAGGACAATTAGTGTGAGAAGGATTGACATATTATGTTGTAAAAAGTTAACATCCCTGAAAGGCAGAAATGCCGAACAGGTGGAAATAAATTTAAAAAAAAACTTCTTATCTAACACCACTTTATTATTGCAATCGAATCGTCTGCTAACCTCTTCCCAAAACTGTTTTGTTTCTTTTTTAATTTGAAAAGAAAACCGGTTCCTAATATCGTGGTTCCTCCTCGTTGTGCCGTAGCACGGGCCCGCTCCTGCTTCTTGTCCACCCCCACTTACGTTGCCTGCAGCCCGCCTGCCGGGCGCCGCCTCTTGTCTGCAGCATATTCTCCAGACCTCTCCTGGAAAGCGGAGGCAGGGACGACCCGCTGCAGACAGACAGAGAGAGAAAGAGAGAGAGTCGATGCTCAGCAGAACACAATTCCGGGAGATTCTTCGTCCATGCGTTAAAAGTGTCTTCAGCCGGAACGTGAACAATCTCCTATCTCTCTTCGCGTAAAGCGTCGACCTCCTTGTTCGCCGAATGGCTTTTTAAAGAATGGAAGTAAGACCTCTTACACTATAGTCACAGATTTAGTTAATGCATTGGAACAGATTTACGAGATACGTAGCCAAATTGTGATAGTTTCTTTTCTCTCTTCATCCGTGATTTTAAATACAAATAATCGTTAATCAGAATGTGTTTTCTAAAAACGTAATATGGAATTCTCCAGATTCTTACTATGTAAGCTATATGATAGTAATATTACAGTAATGTGTATCCCCAGATGGCGTTTCCAGGTCCGAGATCAAAATTGGACATTTGACAGCTTCCTTTCAATATCCAAAGACATTGACATGGCTAAATATAAGTTGTTACGACACAATTCAGATATTGTCATTAGTTGATTTTATTTTCTGGCGTTTAACTAAAAACTACTGAAATATAATTTCTATAAAATCAACTGAATATAATATAATGTTTTTGGGAAATGTATTTTTAAATTTTATTTTAAAATATAAATATAATAATTAATGAAAATTTAAAAAAATTAAGTGCTTTCTGATATGCATTGCTTCAAGAATTTAAAACCACTTCACTTTTATCGAACCACTTCAGTTTTATCGAACGAAAATCATTCCAAGACTCAGAAGTCGTCGAATTTATACGCTTCGTACGGCCTTTTATACAGATTCAAAATTCGCGAACATCACAAAACGGCTGAAATAATGCATCGTAATCATCTCACGTTCAAGAACTCCAAGGGCCACAAATGATAGTCGTCAGAGCAAACGCATTACATTTTCGCGGTACTTAAATTCAATGCGTCAGCTCCTCTGCGAGGGGCAATGTGGAAACTGGGCCAGAGGTAGAGGTAGTGTTTCGGGCTAGAATACTGTAGAGATGGCAGGAACGAAGAGGTTCTATTATCTAGTGTCCTTTTTTTCTCACTTTGTCTTGTGTTCTTCCTCCTTTTTATCCTGTTCATTCTATTTAGAATTGTTTTAGCTGCTCATATCTAACGTCATCCCATAGGGATCACAGTTCGTCTAGATGATTATTTGTTTCTATTTACAATATGAACTTGAAAAACATATTTTCTTAAGCAAGCAATAAATCAATTTCTTAAAAAAGGAACGAAGAGATCTCCATTGTGAGTGGCAGGGAAGGGACAACAATTGTGAAATGGTGAAGCGCGAAAATGGTCGAGAGAGCAGGAGAAGTAGCGGTGTGTAGGGAAAGACGGGACCGGAGCAGGTCAGTTAAGTTTGGGCTGTCTATGAAGAAAAAACAAGATGACAAAGAGGAAGAGTCAGAAAAGTGAATTGCATGAATATCAAAAAGGAATACTGTGAAGTTTAAAGTAATAATTGGAGTGTTTGAAAAGAACAAATACTAGTAGCTTGAAGTGGCAAAATTGCTGCTGAGAAAAACACATTTTTTTTCCACGAAGTAGTATGCACACTGCTGGAGATCATTTAATAAAATACTCTAAAATATAACCAACTCTAAAATAAATTAAATATTTTGATTAAAATAGCCTTAACGAATATTGCAATAACATTGTATATTACTCGAACAGTTCTCTATATACCAAGAATATAAAAAATTATATATTATAAATTATATAACAAAATATATAAAAAAATATATAAAATGCAACGCTTAAATAGCAAATAGATAAAGGTGGGTGGCCTTACAGTTACACTGATGTAAGCAGTAATGCATTGTGTGTGCCAATTCAGTCGGTACGCGCATTATAAGAATATGCAGAATATCACAAAATATTTGCGTTTTGAGTCAAAACGGAACTCTCTTTATTGGATTGGGGTTTTCTCGGGTTCTTGGCTGTGCAACAGTCATACATATCTCTCACATGTCCGGAGGCTGCTTTGATTCCTTTCAACTTCTGCATGCATTCAAAATGAGTAACATAATCAGAGATACAGAGTAAAACAGAATAAAGCCCGAAGTATTGATAGTGTATGCGATGAAGTGTTCAGAATTGGCAAAGAAGTATGCAAGTTCATTGAGACGGACGAGACAGTTGCAGGAAGTACGCGATACGCAAGGGCAGAAAAAATCAAGTGAGGGAGGAAACTTGATGAGAGATCACATATTAGTCTGGTAGTGGCAGTGTGAGAAAAGAGGACGGTGAGTTCAGACTAGCGAGGAAGGGAAGATCAGGAATTCGGAAGAATATGATTCAGGAAGGACGGGACAACCTGGTGGGGACGAGGAGGTAGAAAGGTACGAAGAAAGTTAATCGGGAAATATAAAAAAGGTGGGTCTCTTGGCAGAGTGGGAATATTAAATGAGCGGGGTGTCGAAAGTAAACCCGAGCACAAAGGGCCTTGAGAGGAAGAACGGAGCAAAGAAGTAAGTATCCGGTGTGCCTAAAGCGCTGAAGAGCGTGTTACGCGAAGAGGGAGAGTTTTGTTGCACTTTTCGTATTTCCGAGAGAATTGGGTAGGAAACACCATGAAAACAGTGAATTCAGGGAGGAAGCATGGGATCTGTGAGGTCGATGTCGGGATGCACTGTCAGGAAGGATTAGGCATGGAGTAGGAGCGTTCTATAAAAGAATGAAAAAAGAGAAGTTCAGGGTAAAAGTGCAAGTCGTACAGGTTTCCTGAAGAGGATGATCAGTGCAAAGGATGTTGAAAACAAACGGTATGTTCGGAAAGCCAGTAAAGGTACACAAAGTTGGTGGTTGATTCTTGGCGGGCAATTCAGGACGGGAACTCGTAGTGTATTGGGAACGTCAGACAAACATCGTTAGCTGAGAAGGGGTTAGAAAGGTCCAGAAAAATCTGCGAATTCAAGAAAGAAAAGAGAGGTGAGAACGACGAAACAGAAATGTGAACAGAAGCCGAATAAGACATGGTGAGCATAATTTTTCTGCAAGATGGAAAATTCAGTGACGACGACGAGTAGTGTAGGTAGTAAATGTAATGGTAATCAAATCTCAGAAGGAGTGTGATACGCTTGAAAGATAGATCAAGGATCAGGATTTCTTTCCATGTATCTCTTTCCCGTGCCTTCCAACTATAATTTTTTTATTCCTATGCGTTTCAGGTCTTCAACACTATCCAGCCATCTTAGGGGTGGCTTTCCAACTGTGCGGACGCCAACAGATTGCGTAAAAGTCAATTCTTTATATACATATGATTCCGTAAAGTGACAGATACGCCAATCCATCTTAGTCTAGACAGTTTGATTTATTTTACAATATTGTTGCTATTGAATAACTCATATATTTTTCTGTTGTGTCGGATTCTCGATTTGCCACTGTCCTGCTCTGGCCCAAATATTCTTCTCAAATTTTTCTCTTAAATACACCTAGTAGATTTTTATCGTTTTTCTTTCCCCGCTGGATGGTGAGATCCGGCGCCGACCTACCGCTGACTAGCGGGGTTTCCCCCTAACCAGGACTCTCTCACTAGCGGGGCACCGCCCCAGCCGGGATAAGCACTAAGCTCCCGACCGGTCTCCCGGAATATGTGGTAGAGTACTGCATGTTAGTGTAAGGAGAGAGGATAGGACAAGGAAGAAGAAGGAAAGATCGCGCGCGGTCCGTGGCCCGTTTTCTAGGGTACTGCTCCGGCATTCGCCTGGTGTTGATCGGAGAAACTATGGAAAACTACCTATCAGAGCTGCCGGTCGTTAGAATTCTCCTCCAGATAGCGACTGAATTCGACCTAGCAGAAAAGCTAGCGTCGAAAATGCTGCCGCCGTCAGGACTGGAACCTAGAACCTCCCGGTCAGAGGCGCTGCAGTGACATCAGTAGATGCACTGAGCTACCGCTCCCGGTGCAAGTACTCCTGTCACCAATGGCCGCACGAGTGACGGTATGTTAACATAGATCAATCACGGTTAATATACATTTGTGGGAATTCTGATCCGGTATTCACTGCAGCGCCTCTGACCGGGAGGTCCTAGGTTAGAGTCCTGACGGTGGCAGGATTTTCGACACTAGCTTCTCAGCTAGGTCGAATTCAGTCGATGTCTGGAGGAGAATTCTAGCGGCCGGCTGCTCTGATCGGTAGTTTTACGTGGTTTCTCTGATCAACACCAGGCGAATGCCGGAGCAGTACCCTATCAAACGGGCCACGGACCGCGCGCGATCTGTCCTTCCTCTTCCATGTCCTATCCTCTTCCTTTACACACACACACACTCTCACACACACACACACACACACACTTACACTAACATGCACTACACTACCACATATTCCGAGAGACCTGTCGGGATCTTAGAGCTTGTCCCGGCTGGGGCGGTGCCCCGCTGGTGGGAGAGTCCTTGTTGGGGGGGAACCCCACTAGCCGACGGTAGGTCGGTGCCGGATCTCGCCATCAAGCAGGGGAGGATCACCGCCATCTCCCGAGAGAAAAACATGCACTACACTAACGGGACTAATAACCGAAGCAGTTGACGCACCCGGAAACACGATAAAATCAATCAATCAATCAATCTGGTCCGGTATTGTTGACGTTCTGATGCGAATGAATAAAAGAGGTCATCTTCGTCAACATACTACTATGTACGGTAGACGAGTCTCAGGAAGTGTGGCGAGCGCGAGCGGGCAGAGAGCGCCGAGGGCCGAGCGCGGCGCGGCGCGGCGCGGCGCGGGTAGTTGGCGCTCGCGACGTGGCCGCAGGCGGCGGGGGCCAATTTAGCATTAGCTTCCGGCTGAGCGGAGCGGCGCGGAGCGGAGCGGAGCCGAGCGGCGGGCGGCGCATTGTGCGGGTGGCGCCGGTTTACAATGGCCCTCCGGCGCTGCTTGTGATGCTAAAGACGCGGTCGCTTCGTAATCCGCGCCCCCGCGGCGCTGCGCTGCGGCGGCGACGCCCCGCCCCGCCCCCGGCGGGAACAGGAGGGGAGCGACGGAGCGAAGGACAGAGAGAAAAGAACCGGGGCTAGCGAGTGGTTGTTGCTGCAGTTGAGAGTCGTGGTGTGCTGGAGGCTGACGAAAGAAACGAATTGGAGTGTCTGGATGAGGAAGAGAGTAACACCACCCAACAATTGGACCTTGAATGACGTAGTAGGAATGAGATTAATAGCTAGATTGTTGCCAGAAAATATGTATGATATATTAATATTGAGACAATTTTTAACACATCACACTTTAAATTAAGTAAGAAAATTCTTATTATGTATTATCAAAAGAAAAGTTTTCAACCTTGAAATTTTCTTTTATCATTGGAATTTGGTTTCTTAATTTATAATCCCTTAAATTTGAATTATGAAATTCTACAAAATAATTAGATTAGTTTAGTGGCGTCGAAAGCGTTACCGTATGGAGTTCTAAATCCACAATTGTAACTCATAGACACGCAAAAATGAAGATACGAACTCGTGACGGTAGCACATTTGAGACGTCCATCAATTAGTAAGGTCGCCTGGGCGAAAAGTCCAGCGATTGGATCAGCATTTTCTAAAGGAAACTTTCGAGCAAATTGAGAAGGTGTTTCTGCAGAACTCTCAACAACGCGCCACGACCGCGTGCATTCCTTATTCCCATCATGACCTTCCTTTCAAGTAAGGATTCTAGTGTCTGGGTTCCCTGTTCTGCTGTTTTGTCTTGTCCCCATGACCTTATAGAATGCTCTGGGAGAACTGCGAGCACGAGGTAGCTGCCAAAACGAGACCCGTAAAATGATAAAGCGGGTGGGCTAAATATGGTGTGGCTGTAGCATCTCTTAGTTTCATAAGAGCCTATGGTCTCAATACTTACTTTAAGGAAGAACCAGAAAAAGAATACGAGAACGAAGAGAAGAAAAGTATTAGCGGGAGTATAAAGAGAAGGAAGAGTAAAAAGAAAAAAAAGTCCAAAAGAAGATGAAGAAGCAAATCAGGAGAATGAGGAAGATATAAAGAAGAGAAGGAGGCGAAGGGGAGGAGGAAGACGCGGAAGAAGAGAGGGGAGGGAGGAAGACGCCTGAAAGAGGAGAAAGGATGGCGAAATAGGAGGAGGAGGAAGAGGAAGAAGACGCAAAATAATAGGGAAGGGGGCCCAAGACCTGAAAAAGGAGGGGAGAAAGACCCGAAAAGGGAGGAGAAAGACCTAAAGAGGAGAGGAGGAAGACTCGAAAAGGAAGGAGGAGGAAGACTCGAAAAGGAAGGAGGAGGAAGACTCGAAAAGGAAGGAGGAGGAAGACTCGAAAAGGAAGGAGGAGGAAGACTCGAAAAGGAAGGAGGAGGAAGACTCGAAAAGGAAGGAGGAGGAAGACTCGAAAAGGAAGGAGGAGGAAGACTCGAAAAGGAAGGAGGAGGAAGACTCGAAAAGGAAGGAGGAGGAAGACTCGAAAAGGAAGGAGGAGGAAGACTCGAAAAGGAAGGAGGAGGAAGACTCGAAAAAGGAGGAAGACGCGAAAAGGAAGGAGGAGGAAGACTCGAAAAAGGAGGAAGACGCGAAAAAGGAGGAGTAGGAAGACGCGAAAAATGGGGAGAAGGAGTAAGACGCGATAGAGGTGGAGAAGGAGAGGAATGAAGAAAAACATCCAATTATTTCAGCCGCTCAGAAGCCTTTGGCGTGCTCAAAGGCATCCCTGTTGCGACTCTGCTACCCAGCGCGACAAAGCGTCGCGACGAATCGCACGTGCGTCGAACACGGCCGGCGTCGCGTCGCGTCGCGTTGCGGCGTTGCTCTACGCGGTTGGGTGCGGCGCGGCGCGGCGCGGGGCGGGGCGGCGGTGGCGCCCGAGGAGATACTCGGCGCTTGCTAAAAGTGGGACGCTTGCGAGGGTGCTTGAAGAGAGCGCCTCAAGAGCCGCTCTCCACTTCGCCTGCATTAGAGCACGCCCGGCCTAACGGGCTCCTATTATAGATTAAGAGCCATGCCCCGCCAGAAATGGATGTCAAGGGGCTGCCAGGTATGTCGACGCTGAGCACCCTCCGACGCGGATTTCGTTCGGAGTGGCACATGCGGAGTGAACGCAGACTCCTTGCACCGAGTAGGCGGTGATTACATCGACGGAGTTCGTTGCATAGCAATATTAATGTAATGTACGTTTGAGGCTCTCTGTAACATTTTGTAAAATGAACACATTTTCGTTTCGACAAAGGTTTGAATCTCGGAAACAATAGTCGTTAAAATAATAAGTTAACAAAAATATTTAATAATAAAATAATAATAATAATAATATTCTATAATAATAATAATAATAATAATAATAATAATAATAATCGGTGAATTTGTTTTCTCAGCACCACGTCGCTGTCACATGACAATTGTTTCGTAATACGACTATCGGTTGCGTGAGTCGTACCAAAAAATCAGGGCAGTACAGCCCTGAAGAGGACCGCGATATGTCGGTCGAAACGTCGGCACCCCAGCCTTCGACGCGGCGTCACCCGGACAGCCCAGATCATTTTTGCGAGTACCCCGATCACTCTCCTCTAGTCATATGTTATGAGAATAATACCTGAATTAAAAATTTGTATTATTAACAATGTGTGTGGTTAGTTTATATTCAGTATCTTAAATTGAAATTTTGATGTTGCAGGATAAACTTTCTCTCTCTTGCCAGAGAACTTTCGGGTCAGTCAGTCTCACTCTTTCTTTCGTATTTACACGCGAGACATGTTTATCCTTGCAATAGGGTTCAACCTGGCAAAACCTTGCAAAATGTGTTTTAAACTCGTGTAATAAAAGGAAGACTTAAGTCCGCGTCCATTAAAATGGCAGTCAGATCGATAGGTGGGTTGCACAAACAAGCGTCTTGGCTCGTTCTCAACTCGTTCATATCAATCGAGTCATCAACGGGCTGCTTGAGTGATTTTATTGTAGCATTGTAGCTTGCCTGTGACAATTAAGGAGCGTTTTTCAAAACTCGTTACATGCAAAAGATAGTTTTTCGTAAAACGAATGTTGAGAATCAATTGATTTTTCTTAAAATCTCGTGATTTTGAATGTTTAAAGCTTGTCGAATTTTGATAAACTCGATTGGAGGGGTGATGAAACGTATCAAAAGATGTCTAAACGATGTATAACCTATACTACATTTCTTTCGCATTTAGTTTTGGAAAAGCGCTCCTCAATCAAGATGTGTAGTTCGTTGGGACGCGTTTGTTAAGAGATAAATTGAAATTGTGAGACACTTCGCGTCATCACAGCCGTCACACGTTACCGAAATTGTCACTTTCACGATACTTTTCAACCCACGCGTAACGTACACGCAGCTTGTGTGTCGTACCCCCAAGCAACTTCATTTCGTCACTTCCGGAACGACATTCCCTCTCTGCCTGGTGGGTTTACAGTAACTTGACTCTTCTATTATCCGAATAAAAGAAGAATGTGGTTGACAGTTCCCGGTAACATGGTGACGTCAGCTCCGTAACCTGGGCAACAGCGAATCAGAAGTATCGCCATTTGCCCTATGTTGTCACGTTTGAACTGCGAAATGAATCGCGTCTCCGGAGTACTGCAGTATATCGGCTGAGCGGCGACGTTTGGGAGTAATTGGCGAAGGATGAGAAAATGTAAGTTCCTTATTTATTTTCTTTCTTTTACGTGTTACGATTTTCCCCGATTTCTCTCAGCTGTTCGTCTTATTGTTCAAAGCACGTGGTAGAGCGCGCAGTACGCGGCAACGCCGCCCCCCTCCACACCGAACTGTCAACCACATTCTTCTTTTATTCGGAGTATAGCTCATAGTTAGTTTCTTACTATCTCGTAGATTCTCCGCGACTCATTGCTGTATCTCATGGTGAGCGAATATCTGTTTGAGTTCTCATCTTCACGCGTGATCAAGCCTGAGGCTTAAGATTCCTCGGAAATAATGTCGCGGAATTTTCCCGTTCCAGGAGATCTGTGATGTGCTACACTCGTAATATAGCATTCCCATCTCGGTCATAACTTTTTAAACGCTGTACTTGGCAGGCTGCTGTTTGTCTTTCATATCTGAGGGATTCTCCTTGAGGGGGCAGCATCTGCGGAAATAACCGTTGCGCTTCTGATGCGGCATCTTGGGGATTTCTCGAGATGTCCGAAAAAGTCGTAATTTATATCCAACTAGCTGAAGCATTCTGTTTCCTGGATATTTATTAACAATTTAGTAGTTCAATTTAATAATCATCTAATTGTTTAGCCCTTCCATTAGATTACACAAAAACGAAGGATTGTAGAAACTTTATAACAGGCAACATACGTAGAAACAGAACAGAACAGACAGTACAACAGAACAGAAAAATACAGTTCTACATACGCAATATACGGGAAATCGCAAATTCGAAAACTATTGTTCCTTGTCGTTCAGTACTTATTCTCCCAAAGTAATAAAATGAGGGAGGTTTACAAATTCTGGAAAAAATAATCACTATTCTTTGTGTACCCAGAGTTAAATATGTTTCAGAAAATCAAATTGAAATTGCATATTCAAGAAGATATGTATTATGGAGTGGTAGTGGACTCATGTGGTATATCCTATTATCCACATTCATTTAAGAATGTAATGCAACACACATAATTACGTTCACTGACAGTTAGTGTGAGATTATTATTGGACACTACGTTTATAAATATTCGCTAATCTTTGCACATAAAGCATTCTTCGAACTTAAGAAAACTCACTATATTTGCTTCGCTAACTATGACCACAGGATGCAACGATATCCTTGAATTAGTATGTATAACCTCACATTCTGCAGCCATAAATAAATGTTGACTACTTGTATTGCAACTCACTGAAAGAAAACGACAAAGACAACTGCATTTGCATTATAGGTGACCTAAAAACGACCTAATGGACAAATGTCTGCAGATAATTAGAGTTCATTCTATTCATTTTAATGTAAAAAAATTAATATTAAGTGTTTTATGTAGTTAATAACAAGTGCTAATACATCTTGCCTCCGTCGATCGACTGATTACTAGTGATTCCAGGCGCGTCAAATGCTAAAGCCTATAGTCCCGTAAAAGTAGCGCATGTTTTTGTTCGGGAAGAAGCTGTCAACTTGCCCCGATAGTTGGCGAGATCAGGCGCCAACCTTCCGTCGGCTAGCAGAGTTTTCCCCAATGAGGTATCTCCCATCAGCGGGGAACCACACCAACCGCGAAAAGCGTAAAGCTGCCGAACGGCCTCCCGGCATATATGGTAGTTTACTGCTTGTAAGTGTACGTGTCTGTAAGAAAGGAGTAGGATAGGACTAGGAATGGGAAGAAATGATCGTGCGGGATCCGTGGCTCGTTTGGTAGGGTACTGCTCCGGCATTCTTATGGTATTGATCGGAGAAACCGCGTAAAACTACCGACCAGAGTAGCCGTCCGCTAGAATTCTCCTCCAGAAAGCGACAGAACTAGATCGAGCTATCTGACTAGTGTCGAAAATCCTACGACCGTCGGGATTCGAACCTAGGACCTCCTGGTCAGAGGCATTGCAGAGACATCAGTTGATGCCCTGAGTCACTTTTCCCAGTCGTCTCTGTCGAGACTAGGATCTCCCGATCAGAGGTCATATGTGACATCAATTAATGCCCAGAGTCACCTCTGCCGGTTCGAGGCGTGAAGATCAGGCCTCGATCACCGGACTTTGTTCCATGTTCGTTACCGCGCTGTCTTCATTCCTGTTGCGTGCGCGCTTGTGTATGGCTTTGTGGTAGAAACGCCTCAGTGTACAATTTTGTTGTTTAAAAATCATTAATCATTCCCGCATAAGACGCCGAGGGGTGTAGACCTACTTTCTATGGCTCCGCATAGCCGACCATGTGCAATAGATTACGAAGTGTGATTATTGCTATTCACTTTGTTTCGAAATACAAACAATGGGGTACAAACTTTTATGGCGTACTAGCAAAATACTCGGCGTTGCAAGGGCTTTCTTCATATCTAATCTTTGTGAAAAAGAAAAAACATCAATTTTATGTAAACCAGTGTGTATGATTATGTTTAATGTAATTGGTTCAAATTTTAAATAAAATTCTATAATTTTCTTCAATTTTATTAAATTTTACAGTGCATTGCTATAAGATTAAAAATTTGTATCGTACGCACTGCTACTGACCTCTAACAAATCTATTAGGTAACACTTCTCTTGCACCGCTACTGACGTTTGACGTTTGGAATTGCGTTTATAATATATTAGGAACCAACCTATTAGGTTGGTTTCTAATTGCTACCGGCTACTGACGGATATATTAGGAATCTACTCTTCGCGGCAGGCGAAAACTAATGATCGTAGTCCATTTCCTAAAATATTTATTTAAATTATTTATTTTCCGTATTTGTATTGTATTAATCTTTACCTTTCTTTGTAAGAACACTTCCACAAGTCTAAAAAGAAGACTAAAAATGTTATATCTATTCATACACTCTTTGTGGTATCGATGTAAGTTACACGTCGTTAAATTCACGTTTATTAGTGCAGATGCCATGAACTCATCCTCGGAGCAGGCAATTAGTTAAACTCTCCACTCTTTTCACAACGCAGAACTCATCTCCAACGTCAACAATGAAGGGTCACTAGAATTGACTTCGCTTGTCACCGGTGGGAACCAATACCAGCAGTCCAGCCAGCTCCACCTAAGGCGTGGGGAACGTCAACTCGGTCGTCAACCAAAACGACTTGATCTTGGGGGCGCTGCCTTCACCTGCAGGCTTTCTTCAACAAAACAAAAGTCAATTAGTGCCAGTGGAAGTGTCACCAAAAACAAAAAAATAACTCTGTCAAGAGATAGAACGAGTGAAAATTCAAAATCGTCCACATTTCTTATTTGATATACGCGTACAAAACAAGTTCGACCTACTTGTGAAGTCAGTGAAAACTTCGAAACCAGTAGATTCTCATATCGAAGGGAAAAGTACAAACATTAAATAACTCTAGTTTATAGAATTCCACCCATTTACAAACTAGCTATAATCCTTAAGGCCATCAATTTCATAAATAAACTTTAAACTATCATAACCAAGAATATCGTTATCGCTGTGGAAAAATATCCAAATAAACTCAGGCCCTGCAACAGACTAGAAATACTGCAATAACAATTTTTTCACACTTATTAGGATTCCACTTATAAATACTCAGTGGTATTTATAAATATTCATCAAACCATTTGTGATGGCGATGTAAAGGAAGACAATATCACCACAATATTCAATAATACAACTCACAAGGTTCAATAACGAAAATAAATCAATCCTAGTGGTAGAAGCAGAATTTAGTGGCGCAGGACCTATTGAATCAATATTAACGATAAATAAAATTTGAAATTACTATTGTAACCTAAAAAGGAAGACAACCCAAAGGTCCAGTGCAGTGTAAACTACAAGTATGTCTTCATTACTGCCGCACTAAGAATAACTATGGTCCCAACATTCTCTACGCAATTTGCTCAGGTAATCATTACACAAAGACAGCCGTCATAAGAACGAAGACCCGATGTGCCTCAACTGTGCAGTTGGCATTGCAAAAAATGAAAAACAAAGCACATTCGAGACTATTCTTGCATCTATTACAAAGAAATAGTGCTAAAAAATCAACCGACACTCTAGCAAAAAAATTAAGTGTAAACGCAACGCCCCTAAACCTTGAACCCCCACACTCTTCTCAATCACTTCCAAACTTCCCAAACCTACCGCAAACTATTCCAATCAATAATTTCACTCACATCTCAAACTCCCAAAATAAAAACATTCCTATGTATCAAAACCTGAAACCCATGTGTTATAACCTAAAACCAGCTTCAACTCGCACTAATTATCCCAACTAACCACTCTTCAGTACCATTATTAATTCAGTTTCTTTCTGCATTGAAAATTTAATTGATTTTGTAATCCATTAAAACTGCAATTCAAAAAAACATTAACAATTTTATTGAATTACTCTCTTGTAATCTACCAAACTACGAACATTACTGTTCGAACCGTGATAAAAGAGTCACTGAATTTCAAAGAATGGTTAAATTCATAAGTTCTTGATATTAACCCCACGGACGAAAAGTGTTTATTTTCGGGTAGATGTTTAAACAATCGCAAGATTCAGCAAACCAAATTATGTATTTTCAGAGAAGGAGTTGATAGTTTGCGTATGTGGTAGCGTAACCGATCGGAATTCGCTTCGGGAGTTGCATACGTAGTTTGTTCCTCTTGTGACGCACTAGGATGAAAAACACAGACGACTGTTCTGATAGATATTTACAATATATTTACAGTATATTTACAATTAGTTTATACAGATTATAATACAAAAATCTAACCCCTTGGCAACCTTTCAGTTCTCTTAGCCGCGAAACCCCGCGACCGACCCTAGGCCTCGCCCAGAACCACTGCTTCGGAAGCAGCAAAAAGCAACGTGAGGTGCGAAGCTGTCGGACACAGAGTCCCGTAACTACACCAGTTACATGGCTTGTCGCCAAACCGATCTTCGACCCGAAGATCACGTGCAAGGATTGCACTGGAGATACCACTAGTCTTTCGACACCCTGCGTATCCCCCGAGGAGCCTGTCGGCGCGGCCTTAAATATCCGACGGCTCGCCCCCGCCCTAGAAGCAGCGGGCGTCATACGGCTCGCTGGCCAGCCTTTCCAGGGCTGCAACCGACGTCTCTTAAACTCGCCTCCGCGCGCGTCCTTTTCAAGGAAATTCCAGCCGGGATTCCTACGGGGCTTTTCCAACCGGCGCGGCGTGGCGCCGCCGCACTTCACCCCCATCCACATCCGGCTTAGCGCGGGTTTCCCCGAAGCGGCCCGGCGCGGCGGCGCCGGACCACGCGACGCTACACTCTCTTGCTCACAACGGAAATGAAACACCAAATTTTTCAAAATTGGTCATTGCGTCCGCACTAACCAAGGCAATTTCGTTTATTTCAACATCCAAAATTGCTTCGCCATCGCTTCCACTGGCTATCACATAACACATAACAGAAAAATACCAACACTACTGAAATGTCATACCCTTTCATTAAAACATAATAATACAACACATCCATACGTAAAAATACAAATAAAATCATTCATACATGCACGGCCTTCTTTTCTATGGCCATTTACTTTTAAACTTTTTCATTCTATCAATTGCGAAAACATTCTTGACCTTCACATATTGCTATGTTGAAACCAATTACGAATTTAAATGCCCACTTTCCTGGCGTCTTCCGTCGCCGCCGCCTCCACCAGAAAAATCAGCACGCGCCTCGCCAACCTGCGAAATTACCATGTTCCTGTTCTTTATTTCATCCTATGAAATCCATTCTATAAAATCCATTCTATGCCCGTACGTGTACTTCCACTTATCACTCGAAAATAGCACATTACATTAGTAACAACCAGAGTTCGCTCCGAGCAGCGGTAGGGTACACATCGCGCTCCGCTCTGCTCAGTATCAGCGAAAGTGAAATACTTTTTCGACAAGTCTGTTCAATTTACATTTCTAAAGTATTAGTGCCAGTGTGAAGTGTTGTGTACAGTGCGCCGCACAAAGCAAATTAATTTATCCAATAATTAGTGGCAGTGCAGCGCCGCCCAGCCCTGGCTTAGGCCAGTGCATCGCCGAGGCCATGGTGGCCGTGTACGGCACGAACGACATGGACACATCCCCCAGCCCAACGCAGTTTCATCAAGAGGACCATCTAGAATCGGAAAAACAGCAAAGTTTCCGTGACCAGCAGCTTACTGCGTCCGGCCATAACGTGGCTAGCGGAGGCTATCAACCGGGAACTGAAACACCACTCGAAAGCAATGCCGGTAATGGCATACCCGAGGTTAGTAACCATGACTTAGACAGCGGCCTCGCCCTAGGCCAAAATGCCCGAATGCCCCCCGGTAACGGTAGCAGCAATGCAAAACTCACAAACAACAGTGGAAAAATAAGTTTTAACGATACCAGTGATGAATCATTACCGAAAAAAATCATCAAATAACACTGACTATGTTTATTCAGTGCCGACTGGAAACAGATACGCACCACTAGAGAAACTAATTAATGAACCAAGGTTCACCTACATTAACGACACTTCGAATCAAGAAAACGAAAATGTCAAAATTCCTCCTATCTATGTCAACGATATAGAAAGCATTTCTGAATTCAACAGGGAAATAAAATCTAAAATAACTAATCAGTTCACATCAGATATTAAAAACAACCGAATCAAAATAATGTTCAGAACCATTGCCGATTTCAGAAAGGCTATCAAATATTTAATCAATACCAGTAGGAGATTTCACACGTATAAGGACCCCGCTAACAAGAAGTTTTCTATAGTGTTTAAAAACCTACATACATCAATAACCCAAGAAGAAATATACGAAGACTTGAAGGAAAAGTGTTCATCATTAATTAGTGTCACACGACTGTATAAAAACAACTTCCCCATACCTGTTGTTGCCGCGGAATTTGACGGTCGACACAGTATTGAATCAGTGCTTCAAATTAAACAAATTTGTAATTTGAGTGTTAAACCTGAACAAAGACGAAAAAACAAAGACCCTGTTCAATGTCTGCGCTGCCTGGACTTTGGACACACTAAAAATAACTGTAACCACACAATCGCGTGTATTTACTGTGCTGAAAATCACTACTCAGTAAATTGTCCCCAGCGGGAACAAGTACTGATTTGTAAGAACTGCAAGGGCCCCCACCGCGGAGATACTCGAACCGAGGAATGTGCCTTCTACAAGAAACTTATAGAATCCCCCCCAACATGCAAGAAATCTCAAAACTAAATCAAACAATGGCAGGCCTCCTGCACCCCGATTCTCCACCAACAACTTCCCAATTCTCCAATCAAACAATCAAATTCCAAACTTCACTTATATGAATGATCCGCCTAGAACAAATCCAAATACCCATTTCAATCAAAACCCCGGGCAATCAACTCATCATATTCCTAATCAAAGTAATAATTCATTTATGCACTCACTAATTAATTCAATCACAGCCTATATAATCAATATAATAAATACTATTATTCCATCAATCATAAGCAACATACAAAATTCATTCTCAGCGTATTTTAATAATAACAATAGCAGTACAACACCTTAGTCATATAAATCTACTAAACTGGAATGCAAATGGCATAACCAATAAAAGAAACGAACTTAACTATTTCCTAAAAGCTAAACAAATCAAAATAGCCTGCATAACTGAAACCCATCTGAAAATCAATAAAGTATTCAACATACCAGGTTACAATTCAATCAGAACCGACAGACTTAACAGTAATGGAGGAGGAGTCTTAATACTTATCGAAAAATCTCTCCCATACATACAAGTAAACCTTCCTAATACGCCGGGCTTAGAAACAATAGCAATCAAATTCCCATTAAATAATAGACTTATAACAGTAATAGCAGCATACAAATCACCACACATAAAAATAGAAGTCACAAAAATAGAATCTTTATTTCAACTGAACACCCCCACCATTCTCATTGGAGATTTAAACGCAAAAAACATCAGTTGGGGCTGTAGAATTACAAATAATGCCGGCCGACACTTATTAAAACTAATAACTGACCTAAATTTAAAAACCTTAATCCCACCAGAACCAACATATTATCCATACGACACGAACAAACATCCAGACATTTTGGATATCGCAATTACGAACACACAAACCACATACTACTCTACACCTCTATTTGAACTGGATTCCGACCACTTACCAATCGTCATCTCTACACACACACCGCCCCATCCCCACCCCCACCTACCCACATATTAAACACGAACAACATAAACTGGGAGGAATTCAGGAAAATAATAACAAATAAAACCCCCAATCTTAAAAATCTTAACACCCCATTAGAAATAGAAAGAGAAATTTCATACTTACACGAGATAATTCCCATAACTATTAAACATTTACAAGCCAATAGACCCCTCATCACTCACAAAACGCTTAACAAATTACTGCCAGAAAAAATACTAACAATAATCAACACTAGGAACAGAACCAGAAGATTATGGACCAAACTCAGAAACCCACACTTAAAGAAAGAATTGAACATTTTAAATTCAATAACAAAAAAAGCAATACACGACTTTCATAGCTTAACCTACAACAAACTAATAAAATCATTAAGCACAACCAATAATTCTCTCTGGCAGTTCACTAAAAAATCCTAAAAAAGGAAAATAGCATCCCACCTCTAAATACGTCAATGAGGAAAAAATTCGCCCCTTTTGACAAAGCCGAAGCATTGGCCAATCATTTTGAAGCAACATTCACGCTCAACAACATACCAACTCATTCCCATCATGCCATGATATTACAAACAGTTTCAGCCCCGAACTATGATGTACCACAGAGGATAAAATTCATATCCCCAAATGAAGTGAAAAACATAATTAAAAAACTTCCACAAAAAAAGCCCCTGGTCACGATAAAATCACTAATAAGATCCTAAAAAACGTCCCATCCTGAACTATGGCTTATATAAACAACATATATAACTCAATAATAATAATTGGATATTACCCTATAGTATGGAAAAATTCAATCATAATACCCATTCCAAAACCATTTAAAAATCATAGCAGTGTAGAAAACTACAGACCGATAAGTTTACTAACCACACTTTCAAAACGTCTCGAGAAACTAATTCTAAAAAGGTTAAATAGCTACCTTCAATCAACCCAAATGATTCCATTACACCAGTTTGGCTTTATAAGTCATTTATCAACTGCACACCAACTACTCAGACTCTCAGAAAATATCCACACAGCGTTTCAAAACAAACATCACACAATAGTTTCGTTTCTTGACATTTCACAGGCGTTTGATCGAGCATGGCACCAAGGACTATTATACAAACTCCGAACAATGGGAACACCAATCTACTTAGTAAACTTCATCAAAAGTTTTCTAACTGATAGATCCTTTACAGTTTCCGTAGAAAATCACATTTCCAATCCCCGAAAAATAATAGCAGGCCTTCCACAAGGTTCACCACTCTCGCCCACATTATTCAACATAAACACAGCTGATATACCCACTACAATACACACCCAATTAGCACAATTCGCCGACGATACCGCAATCTACAAATCCAGCCACTCACTTAAGACCATTACCGATAGGATACAAAATCACCTAAATGAAATAGACCAGTGGTCAACATTGTAGAAAATCAAACTCAACCCAACTAAATCAACTGCCAAAATATTCTCACTAAGACCATTTTCCCACCCACCACCAATACACATTAATAAACACACAATTCCATGGACACCACAAAACCAATCAGTAAAATACCTCGGGATGAACTTGGACACAAGACTCAACTGGAAAACACACACAACACTAAAACAACAAGCAAAAATAAAAATAGCTCAACAAAAATTCCTTATCAACTCCAAAAGCCGGCTATCCCTAACAAATGCCTTTACAATTTATAAAGCAATAGTCAGACCATTAATGCTCTACGCGTGTCCCATCGGGACCAATGCATCTATTTCTAACATTAATAAACTTCAAATCGTACAAAATAGATTCCTCAGATTAGTAACACATGCCCCATGGTTCATCTCTAACGCCCAACTTCATAAAGAACTGAATATATCACCGATCATCAAACATATTGCCCATCTTTCCAATAATTTTTACTCCAACCTAAATACAATAAATCGAGCCGTCCACTACAACCTGGCCACTATAAATGACTTCCCTACTAGAATTAAGAATAGATTTCCTTCCGAAGCGTTCTTGAACATTTTCTCTACTAATTGTTCATAGTAGGGGCTCTTGTAGTTTTCTACACCTCTACTAAGGCAGTTTAGTTTTAAGTTTTTAGTGTTAAGTTTAGTATAAGTTACAATGTAAGCCAGGAAATGCACATGAGATAGTAATTAAGTACTGATCTGTGTAATTCCAATCACTCAATAAATACATTTTTTAAAAAAGTAACAACAAACCAACATGGCTTTTATCAGCGATGCGGACCGCACCAAAACTAACATCATTCTGTGATCCTGTTTCTGTCCTGTTATTTAACTTTTATGAAATAATTTCCGTGTACTATGTGCGTTCGCTGAGCGAATTATATCAATTCTTAGGAAAAACACATATTTCCATCTGTATTCAGATTTCGATTTGTTTATCGGTTATTCGCAGACCATCAGACACAGTTGATATATAACTCTAATACAAATAAACTAATTAAATTACTATTATTATTAGATTTGTAATATTATGTTAATTTATTACCGCCTTTTTGTTTATACATTCAAACGAAGCGGAGGAAAATAAAACTGTAAGGTAGTATGTTCGTTACACCGACCACGGTGAAGTGCCTCCAAAAAATACTTTAAATGGAAGTAAAATCTCTGTTCTTCAAGATGGTAAGAAACAATTTGGCCCTTACAGGCCTAATTTTTTAAATCAGAAAAGTTTAAATTAGTGCACGCACTTATGGAAAAGTTTTTAAAAACGTTATGCGATTAATGTACCTTTTTCTTTTATTCAATACGCAGTAAGTTGTTTTAGGGATCAGATGATATTAAATGGTATACAACACCCCTCACTGTGCATTCTGAGGAGTAATTTATAAAAAACTGTAGCGAAATTCATCGCGAACGGAAGTATTGGCTCTCAGCCGAGGAGTTAATGAACGTTCTGTTGAATTCAGTGTATTTACGTTCTACATTAATGTACCAACGATACACGATATATATTTTAGACGTAAATAAAATTATTAGTTTACATTAACGCTAAAAAAGGCAGCAGTCATCGCCTTCTGTTATCAGTGTGGCGTTACAGCAATGAGTTACAAGTAACAATGACTGCTAATATGAATGGGATACACATTTTGCCAATTAACGTTGTTGATACTGCTAGCAAGAAAGTGAAAATAGATAAAGAATAAATATTAAGTATAATATTTTTCTATTCATCAAAATTACTCGGTTTTTATGTGCATTTCTTTTTATTCCTGCATCTTATAAACAAAGCAAAATCATCTATTCCTTTTCACATTTAACTGAATTTAAGGACGCAATTTAAAATAGATATTGAGTAATTTCTAAAACAAATTAATGTTAAAATTTAAAACAAAAGCACGAAGATGAAATGAACAAAGAAATACGATGAAATACACAAATTCTAACTTACGTAATATCTAACTGCTTAGCACCACTATTCATTTTACGTTTAGGAAACGCAGTAAATTGGGAGCGGGGCAACTATTTTTATCGACAAATAACTAAAAAATACGAATTTTCGTAAAATGTAACTTGACCTTATTGGAAGATCTGTTTTTGATGAACACATTTCATTAGGAAAAAAATTATATCTTCATAACTGTAGTTACAGGAAGACGCCAAACATATTTTGATTTTTTTCAGTTTTTGAAATTAGGGTTTTCAACCAACTTAGACCTGCACCATTCCCTTAAACGTTCTTCAGACTATCCATCAACAAAATTTAATAAAACCTTTATTAAACCTTAATAAATACAGCCTTTTTTGAGAAAAATAAGTATAATCAAAAATTAAAAATTGCCTTTATTTCATGCAATATTACGCATGAAATTTTACTGAAATTTTCGGAAAATTGTACATAACCTTATTTCAAAATCTATCTTTAAGGAACAGATTTTATTAAGGGAAAACTTTCTATCTTTAATATTTTAGTTGTAGGAAGAAGCCAAAAAGTTTTTGAATTTTTGCAATTTTCGTAAAATCAGAGTTTTGAACGAAAATAACACCTGCACCATTCTCTTAAACGTTCTTTACACTATCCAACAACAAAATTTAATTAAACACAATGGGAACATATTTTTGAAAATATTTCAAATGTCTTAAGAGCTTCATGTAAAGTACCCCCGAAATTGAAGTATTCATTTCAAATTCAAGGGGCCATGACATGAGCCAGGTTGATCGCAGAATACCAATTTTGGAGAAATTCGGCTGAACAGTTTAGCCACTAGCGTAGTTCAGACACAGACGGACAGACGGACAGTCGGACAGACGGACAGACAGACGTTTTACCGTCAATCGATTTTTCGATATCAAGGACCCACAAACAGGTATTCTTGCTACATCACGTGTTAAAGGATTTTTTTCTAAATTTAGCAACTGAATTTATCCACTATTTCTTTACCAGGGCCCTGCAATAAGAGTTTTTTCTACCGAAAATTTACCGTTGTTTCGCGCAGCATTATATACCTTTCTCTTCTTAAGAAGTTCATTCATAAGCGCGAGAAAGTAAAAATGAGCGATAAGAATTCAATAAAGTAGTGATTTTTTTGAACAATTGCAGCCTCCGTATATACCTCAGTATTTTGGCATTATGATGTCGTGGGTTACAGACATCACAGACAGGTTTTGGTGTAAACTTATTTTATTTACATATACAGTGAGCCAGACTATTGACTGCCGGAGCATTCGCTTCCCAATTTGAAATGTCGCTGATCCGTTGCCGCGTGCTGAATAGAGAACGCTACAGCATTAGCTCCTGTGGTATTTAGCAGGAGGCATTGATCGAATGCACCGTGACAAGTCGGGAAATGCCCTATCAGGAAGCCCTATCCATAGTTCTAAGGAACCTTGCGGTGCAAGAGACAAGAAATACAAACTGGTGAAAGTGCCACTATAAGAATGCACAAAAATACTTGCATTAAAACGGTACTACACTCCGACGGAGAGTACCGGAAACAGAAAAGCCCTCTTACATAATATAATAAAGCAATCAATCATCACTCCTTTGAATCCAGCATAAGCGTACTAAATTAAAGTTAAGTGCACAATCGTAGATATGCATCAATGAGAATAGTCGACTATTTTTTTAAATAGATTGAAAGATAACATTGAATTTTGTTCAGTACTCTAAACATAGCGGGGTGATGGGCGAATTATTGGAATATGCGTGTCGAATATTAGCTCGTGCGCATCTGGTTTCGCGGCCGCTTCCTGCCGCCGCCCTCAATTACCCGCTGGAGTGCTGCTTCTGCTCTCCGTAAAAATAGGCCCTGGCCACTGCCGCGGCTGACGTCCGCTCACCGCCAATGCCGGCTCAAGCCAGTCGCCTTGTGGGCGAACCCGCAGGCTTCAGGCGTGAGAGGAAAATTGACATTGAATAAATAACAGTGGGAGAAAATGCGTCTTTCGCAGTTACGGTAGCGTGAAAATGCAGTAAGACTTTTTTATAGACTCGCAGACAACGGTTTTGAGACCAGTAAACAGAGATTGCTTGTTTAAATGTTTGAAGTAAAAAAGTAATTTAATCAAATGGAGAAGTGAGAATGTAAGATCAGTATAATTATATTTCAATAGACGAACAAGGACTGATTTTGATGAATTTAACAAACTGTATAGAGTGTGTTTACATAGCCGGGCAAATTCATTCAAATTTGGCGCATTACTTCGAATACAACCACTCTTTGGGACAGAATTAATAACAAAGGGTATACATTTCAAACGCGTACAAGATACTTATTTTTACCTCAAAAAACGCCGAATGCATTACAGAGAAAAATATTTCATTTGTCGTAAGAAAGCTCTTTGAACTGCTTTCAAAGATGGACGTGAGATCGCGCTACATCCCAGACGCCGCAAGGCGTCTCGCATCGTAGTCAACGCTGTGCATTGTCGAGATTTCGTAGAAAACAACTCCCGGTTGAGATGTCGAGAGAAGGCGTATTGTTTGAAAATCAGAGCAGCCGTGCAGTCTCGTGATGGACCGCTTCGCTCGGGTAAAAACGAGTAATACGCACGTATTGACTGCACTGAAAGTTGAATTAATTATACAAAGTTGGTATTGCGTTTCGAAGTTGCCGGTGGCGGTAGCCGAATGCGTTTACTACGCTCCGTGAAGTCACGAAGGTTAAGCGCATTCGAGCATCGCGGGTTCGTGGTTGGGTGACCGGCCAGGAACCCCGGGATCTAACGCCGTCGAGCCCCTGGCCGAAGGGATAAAAGACACTGACTGACTGCGACGTGACGAGACTTGACTAATATTAAAAGTAAAGCACGTTAATGGAGGATTACTCCGAGAAGTGCAAAGCGCTCAACGCCCCTTAAGGGACTTGGAGACGCGTTGCGTCAAGGTGTAGAAGCAACAAATAAAAAAAAAAAATAATACAGGATTCTCCGTAAATCAGTGTGTTTGGCGCTTGAACTCCGTGTGAATTTCATTACTCACAAGAGTCACGAGATAAAAACAGGAAGGAAACCGATTTCCTTTTTCCCAGACACAGTAACACTAATATTTTCTTCAATATTTAATTATCCTAACGGCAAGGTGTGCTAACAGTCCCAATACTTATCGTTTTCAGATTCTTCCCTCAACATAAAATCTCTGTGTCGAAGATCTGCTACACGTCTTTCAATTTTCAGAGCTCTCCCACCACTTAAGGGGAGTATGTAGTGCATATTCCGGTAATGTTCAATCTTGAAACTTACGGTGCACTTTTCTCAAGAACAATGAAAATTACATTTTTGATATTTGCAGCAGTTTTTTCTGATTATTTTTCAATATGGTAGACAATTGTTTTTTTATTAACACTTTTCATTTAAAGTATATAAGTTTTTACAAGTAAATTTTGTACTAAAAATACTTTTTAGTACAAAATCTCTTGACCCTGCATTCTTTGACTTCTAGTGACTTTTGAGTAACTTTTAACTCAGAACTGTAAGAGTATTAATAAAGAGATGCGCATTGACGTTCGCCATGACAGAGGGCGTGTCAAATTTAAATACACGAGAAAAAACATTTAAATTTGAGATACTACCATACGGTGATTTAGATTTTTCGTCAAAATTCCACTACTTACTCGCCTTAAGCTATATTCGCAGCCCCAACAGAATCAGTTTGGCACAAACAATAAAAATGAGAATATCGTTCTTCAGTGAAATGATACAGCACGGGAAAAAGCAGGTACAGATTTTCACTCGAGCATGCATACGACAATGGATAAAAAATAAGTTACTTCTAATGTCAATGTCAAGTTGTATAAGTTAACGGAAAGAAATGGCTGCCGACACAAGGTACGAGCATTTCAGCTTTCTCGCTCTCATTACTAAATTCATCAAGAATATATATTTTCGTAGGTGAAAACTTACCACCAAAAGCGTGTACTAATAACGCACATAAACGGAAATAAATCTACGACGAATTAACCCACATCAGCACCAACATCAAAACAAAAACGCGAGCAATGTGACAAAAAACGGAACGCATACACAACACGCCCCTCGTGCACTTGCTTCCAAGGCATATCTTAGGCTATCTTCAGCGCTTCCTTGCCCCACCGACCCTGTGGCAGGTTTCTTCCGCTCTCAAACACTTGACATCCCACGCCGGCGGTCCGTGTCAACCTTCTCCTGCCGCCGACGCCGCCGCCGCCGCCCCCGCCACCGCCGCCACCGCCGCCGTCGCCGCCGTCGCCGCCGTCGCCGCCGTCGCCGCCGCCGCCGCCGCCGCCTCCCCCGCCACCGTCCCCGCCAGCGCCCCCGCCCCCGCCACCGCCCCCGCCCCCGCCTCCGCCCCCGCCTCCACCTCCACCTCCGCCCCCGCCTCCACCTCCGCCCCTGCCTCCGCCCCCGCCTCCGCCTCTGCCTCTGCCTCTGCCTCTGCCGCCGCCGCCGCCGCCTCCGCCGCCGCCGCCGCCGCCGCCTCCACCCCCGCCACCGCCGTCGCCGACTCTCGTGCCTTCGACCCCGACGGCGCCATCACCTTTGGCGCCACACTTGAAGTTCGTGGCTGGCGGTGCCCCACACCCAGCCGCGCCGCCACGCGCCACAGGCGTCCCGCCACTTTACAAAGCGACCACCCTGCTTCACCAAGGCCGCCTCACCGGCTGCATTGGCCCAGAGCCAACATTGCCACTGTCTCTACGGCGACTCTGACCGGGCGGTCCACAGATTTTCGACTCTAGCTACTAGGGAGCTGACTGGAGAAGACGATTACTCGCCGAATGCTCTCATCGTAGATTTCTTGAGGCTTCCCCAAGAAAACCAGCTGAAAGACGGATTGCTTTACATTTCCACATAAGTTGTGAGTCGGATTGTCCCGGTTGTGGCGGTGGGGGAGGAGGTTCCTGAAGAGGTAAATCTCGCAAGCCCACGCGTAAGTTGGCAACGGATATCTCCTCCTACAAGAGAAGAACACCGCCGCCTCCCGTGATAAAGCATTCACTACACTAACGGGACTGATGGCAATAACTGTTTGTTGCGTCGTTGACGCAACGCGTCTCTTTAACCCTTGTAGGGCGTTCAGCGCTTTGCCTGGAGTAATTCTCCGTTAGTGAGCATTTACTATCATTACTGAGAAAGTACTGTATTTGTCAAGTCTCCTCGCTGGAAACTTGCCTGGAAACATCTCTCAATCCACACCGCCGCCGGCCCGCTTTCACAAGTAAAACCTAACCCATACTTCCCATACGTGGTAATTGTTTTGAATAAATTAAGTATATTACAGCCGACCAGGATGGCCGAGGTGGCTAAGAGCGAGTACCGACTTCGGTCCGAAGGGTCGCGGGTTCGAGTCACGCCTTGGGCATGGCTGTTTGTCCCTTGACTTTGTGT
Source organism: Teleogryllus occipitalis (assembly GCA_011170035.1). Taxonomy (NCBI): domain Eukaryota; kingdom Metazoa; phylum Arthropoda; class Insecta; order Orthoptera; family Gryllidae; genus Teleogryllus; species Teleogryllus occipitalis. The sequence continues at coordinate 194,012 of BLKR01000932.1, forward strand.
GTGTGTGTGTGTGTGTGTGTGTGTGTGTGTGTGTGTGTGTGTGTATGTGTTGTCGCGGAGGGCCTCGCGTTCTGCTGACCCCAGATCAGAGGAGCCCGCAAGTGTTTGTCTAGTGTATGGTCGAATATGCGTCCCTTCGGGACGTAAAGGACAACCGGCTGTCGGCTGGATACAAGCCCTAGGAAAAAGAAAGTATATTACAAAATAAATTGTCTATTGTGCTTGTCCTAACTACTACAGTATCAGCCACGTACGCATGGCTAAAGGTTTCTCGCGGCGCCACGCGCACCGATATTGGGAGCTGCCACTGAAGGCCACTGGGGGATGGAGAAGCGCTGGTGCAGGTCGCTTACGTGGCACCTTCTCTTTCCTTCTTGACCCTGCATTCTTCTCTTGTTTTGATTCACTTCTTCTGCCTTCACCCTACAACTCCATCCCATTTTCGTGAAACCGGGAGAGATGGCTCAGGCGAAAACCCCGCCAGCCGACGCGTCGGTAGGACGTCGGTAGGATCTCTGCATCCAGCGGGGAAAGAACACCGCCACCTCCCGAGGAAAAACTTGGAAAAACTACACTTTTGGAACTAATGACTAGCAGATGACGCGCCCGGAATCACTAATAATCAATCAATCAATCAATCAATCCACTTATATGAAGCGCCCGATATGCCCGACGTGCTTGTAAACCCTCTCCTTTTTGAAACATTTTTTGTTATTGTGCAATTCAAGAAAATGTTTATTCTGAATTGGAACACTCTTTTGAAACGGAATGCAATCTAATCCTAGGTAATCTGTGCGTTTCGAATAAGTTGGATAACATTACGAATTAGTGTTGCAACGGAAGTACGGAATTTCTTGCATTAGTTGTTACGATTTAATAGTAAAATATGAAGTCACCAAAATGTTTTTTCTCATGCTAGAAATTCTATCTCAGGTTCTTAAGTTTAGCAGAGATTATTCAGAGATTTTATTGACATTATTTTCAAGATCTAAAGAACACATTTCTTTTAGAAAAAAATCCGTACCCCCAATTTTATATTTGTAAGAAGACGCGGAAAAAATGTAACTTTTACATTTTCATTATAAGCGTACTTCGCTCTGTTAGAAAAATTAAAGAAAAACTTGGAACACTTTTGAAAATATCGTACTTGAAATAAAATTGCCTTCATTTCACGCACAATTTTGCGAAAACTCAATTTATAAAAAGTACATGATTTTCATTAAAGATTAAGTTTTGACAAAAAGATTTCATTCTGTGGAAACGAATGATGCTACAGAATGGAGCCGACTTTATCGCACTTGTTACGTTTCTATTTTCTAGTCCAGGCTACTTTTCACTATTGCCGCTTCCTGACGTCACCTGAAAGATTTTTTTCACATTTGCTCAACTTTTGGACCCCTTATAGAAATACGACTTTCGTGTACTGACGGTGGCGAATTTTCGTCACTAGCAAAACAGCTAGATCTAATACAGCCTTCGAGAGAACGAGAATTCAAAGTGCAGGCTGCAATGATCAGTAGTTTTCTGGGGTTTCTTCTACTAGGCCAACCAAGCGAGTGACGGAGCAGTACTCCTAACAAACTGGCCATGCAGCTCGCGCGATCGTTTCTTCTTCTTCCTTGTCATATCCTTTTCCCATGCACTCTTATACACTTACTCATGGCCTACTCGACCACACAAGTTGCGAGATAAGTCGGAAGCTTAGAACTTGTCCCGGCAGAGGCGCTATTTGCAGGTACCTAGAGGGGAATTCTCTCGTAAGCCAACGTGTAGTCTGCCCAGGATCTCAGCATCCAGCGGGGAACGAATAGCGCTAGGTATTTTTATCCCGAAAAAAATTCATTACACCAACGAGACTAATGACTATAGGAGCTGAGGAGCCCGGAAATAATCAATCAAATAGACAACACAATATCCCTATGTGTTGTTTTCCTCTTTATAATCCTATCCTACTTCACGCCACTTCTATTTTTAGTATGGGTGCATAGTGAAAAATCTGCCCACCAATACCCTGAAGTCGATCTTCAAGGCTCTGTAGGAATACAGTTGTCTGCGATCCACTGCAAAACACCTCCCTTGGCGCTTCTTTGCCTGCGAGGAATTGTTTTTCCCTTCACGCCCTCCCTCTTCTCTCTCTCTCTGTCTCTCTGTTTCTGTCTCTCTCTATTTCTATCTGTCTCTATCTGTCCCTCCCTGTCTCACTGTCTGTCTCACTGTCCCTCCCTGTCTCTCACTGTCTGTCTCACTGTCCCTCACTGTCTCTCACTATCTCTCTCACTATCTCTCTCACTGTCTCTCTCACTGTCTCTCTCACTGTCTCTCTCACTGTCTCTCTCACTGTCTCTCTCACTGTCTCTCTCACTGTCTCTCTCACTGTCTCTCTCTCTCTGTCTCTCTCACTGTCTCTCTCTCACTGTCTCTCTCTCACTGTCTCTCTCTCACTGTCTCTCTCTCACTGTCTCTCTCCCACTGTCTCTCTCTCACTGTCTCTCTCTCTCACTGTCTCTCTCTCACTTGTCTCTCTCTCACTGTCTCTCTCTCACTGTCTCTCTCTCTCACTGTCTCTCTCTCACTGTCTCTCTCTGCTATCTCTCTCCCTATCTCTCTCACTATCTCTCTCTCACTATCTCTCTCACTATCTCTCTCTCGCTATCTCTCTCTCGCTATCTCTCTCTCACTATCTCTCTCTCACTATCTCTCTCTCACTATCTCTCTCTCTCACTATCTCTCTCTCACTATCTCTCTCTCACTATCTCTCTCTCACTATCTCTCTCTCACTATCTCTCTCTCACTATCTCTCTCTCACTATCTCTCTCCACTATCTCTCACTATCTCTCTCACTATCTCTCCTCACACTATCTCTCTCTCACTATCTCTCTCTCACTATCTCTCTCTCTCACTATCTCTCTCTCACTATCTCTCTCTCACTATCTCTCTCTCACTATCTCTCTCACTATCTCTCTCTCACTATCTCTCTCTCTCACTATCTCTCTCTCACTATCTCTCTCCGTCTCTCTCACGGTCTCTCACGGTCTCTCTCTCACTTCCTCCCTCTCAATTTCTCACTCTCTCTCACTTTCTCTAACTTTCTCACTCTCTCTTACTCTTTTTCTCTGTTTCCCACTCTCTTTATTTCACTCTCTCACTCTCTCTTTCTCTCACTCTCAATTTCTCTCTCTTTCTCTCACTTTCTCACTCTCTCTCCCTCACTTAATAAAGATCACAATTTTAATAAAATTCAAAGCATGTCCATAACAATACATCATTTTATTCTAAATTGAAAAGTACATTTCTAATAAAGTTGTGAGGAATTTTTTGGTCGCCGTGATAAAACATAAACCGGTAATCCTACAGAGGAAACACATGCGACCTCCGCCCTCACCGCGGGCGAGTCTCTCAGCCGGAAGCGATCACCGCGAGTGGGGAAGGGGCATGCGGAAGCTGGGTTCAGCACTTCGCCGCCATTCGTCGCTCGTTGATGGCATCGGCCGCGACGCTTCCCGCGCCTCCCCGGGGAATCGGTTCGATGTGTTGCTGCGTCTTCCCGGCCGGTCATTATCACCATCCTGACTCTCCGAAGATCGCGTCGCGTGTGTTGCCGCAACTTGCGCGACTTGATGCGTGCAAACCCTGCTCTTGTCGGCTTTAGATTGATTGATTTTCTCGTGTTTCCGGGCGCGTCAACTGCTTCGGTCATTAGTCCCGTTAGTGTAGTGCATGTTTTTTCTCGGGAGATGGTGGTGATCTTCCCCCTCTGGATGGCGAGATCCGGCGCCGACCTACCGTCGGCCAGTAGGGTTTCCCCCTAACCAGGACTCTCCCACCAGCGGGGCACCGCCCCAGCCGGGACAAGCTCTAAGATCCCGACAGGTCTCCCGGAATATGTGGGTGTGTAGTGCATGTTAGTGTAAGTGTGTGTGTGTGTAAGGGGAGAGGTTGGGACAAGGAATGGGAAGGACAGATCGCGCGCGGTCCGTGGCCCGTTTGATAGGGTACTGCTCCGGCATTCGCCTGGTGTTGATCGGAGAAACCACGGAAAACTACCGATCAGAGCAGCCGGCCGCCAGAATTCTCCTCCAGACAGCGACTGAATTCGACCTAGCTGAAAAGCTAGTGTCGAAAATCCTGCCGCCGTCAGGACTCGAACCTAGGACCTCCCGGTGAGAGGCGCTGCAGTGACATCAGTTGATGCATTGAGTTACCGCTACCGGTCTTGCCGGCTGTAAATGTGATGCCAACCTTGTTTTAACAACAGCAATTTATAGTGTATGTTAACTTTCCCAGCTGTTTTAGAAGTTTCGCTTGCATGTTTTGTTTATAGTAATTGTTTATTACAAGTATTGTTGGCTTAACGAGATCGTTTGTGCCAATTTGGACCGGGACATAGCAGTGAAAATTTTTCCAATGCAACCCCCAAGCACTCTCTCACCTCACCAGAAAATTTATCTGAAGTCCTTTCCCCGCGTGTGATTTTTTAAGGAAGGCTCACACGATCAAGCACGGCAAGCAAACTTTTTTCCAATTATTTCCTCTTCAGTAGCCCTGGAGAGGCTGGAGTTTATTTATCTATAGGGGCTACATCAAATAGCTTCAGCCGATTAGCCTTCTGAAGCATAGGGAGGGCGTTCATCTTAAATATACTATCTAAAACTATTCTAAAATTTAATTTAAACTAATTACACACTTTGGGCCTTGATTTATTAGATACAGTATTATGTTTTTTTTCTGTTTTGTTTTAAAAATGTTCATTGTCATAATTTCTTCTTTATTTGATGTTGTTGGTTGGTTGGTTGGTTGGTTGGTTGGTTGGTTGGTTGGTGTTTTTTTGTTTGTTGTTGTTGCATTTCTAGCACTCATTTATTCGGTATGCAAACTCGGCACTTGCCGCTTATATATGTCTCCGTCCCATTGTTCCTGCTGATTGCTCCATTGTGGGAACAAGGCAACGGCGGCATCCAATGCAATTAATCATTGTGTGTGACTACTTTTCCGGCAGTTTTTGTGATTTTGCTTGCATTTTGTCAACGTCATTCCAGTTTGTCGGAGTCAATTGTTTATTTCCAGTATTAACACGTAGAAAAGTTAATTTGTTCTGTGTTGGACTCTCAACGACGACGTTACACAAGTGAAAACGCTCGTAACCCACCCCTCAAAGAAACCAATGAAAGGAAAAAATTGGAGCTTTCTCGGAATAATTGATTGATTTTTTCGTGTTTCCGGGCGCGTCAACTGCTTCGGTCATTATTCCCATTAATGTAGTGCACTTTTGTGTCGGGAGATGGCGGTGATCTTCCCCCGCTGGATGGCGAGATCCGGCCCCGACCTACCGTCGGCTACTGGGGTTTCCCCCTAACTAGGACTCTCCCACCAGCGGGACACCGCCCCAGTCGGGACAAGCTCTAAGCTTCCGACCGGTTTCCCGAAATATATGGTAGTTTAGTGCATGTTAGTGTAAGTGTGTGTGTGTGTGTGTGTGTGTGTGTGTGTGTGTGTGTGTGTAAGTGGAAAAGATAGGACAAGGAAGAGGAAGGACAGAACGCGCGCGGTCCGTGGCCCGTTTGGTAGTGTACTGCTGCGGCATTCGCCTGGTGTTGATCGGAGAAACCACGGAAAACAACCGATCAGAGTAGCCGGCCGCTAGAATTCTCCTCCAGACAGCGACTGAATTCGACCTAGCTGAAAAGCTAGTGTCGAAAATCCTGCCGCCGTCAGGACTCGAACCTTGGACCTTCCGGAGAGAGGCGCTGCAGTGACGGAGAGCGGTTGATGCACTGAGCTACCGCTACGGGGTTCCCGGAATAAGGGGTGGCCGAGCAAAAGCCTTGAGGAACCCCGGCAGAGATGCGTTTCGCAGCCACCGCTAACGAGCCCATCCACGGAGAGCATATGGTGAGGAGGGGGAGGGGAGGGAGACTTCCGCGCAGACGTAACGGAAGTGACGCGGGTGATTGCCGTTGCGGAGGCTGCCAACTTCGTTTCGCTTCTGTTTCCGGCAAACTACTCTCGGGAGTGATTCACTCCGAATCCGTGAAGTTGTAAAACCTTTAGTAAGTTAGCTTCTTCAGATCTCCAACTGCCCCACGCAAAGCAAAAATTCAAATTAGATCGTACAGCAAAAGTAAGCATAAAAATTAATTCAAGATTCCCGAAAACAAGTTCAGTATTCCTTAATATTCCTTTATTATTTCACCTTATACATATATGTCCTAACATTTCTCTAAATTAAGTTAATGGAATGAAAATATTTAATAAATAAATTATGAAAATAGCGTAGTTCTCGTGCAGCTACTTCCCGAGAATCCTCAGGTGTACATTACGTTCAAAGAAACATTGTTGCAATGCTACGTAGTGAAAAATCTACTGAAAAATAACTCGTAAGACAATTATGTTGAAGAAGCAGAAATATTCACGTTGACGGGGGAGGAACGGGTTCAACTGCCTACATTAAATCTCTGAATTTCTTCCCTCTTACATATAAAATATATTTTAAAGAATACTATACATATGATTTTTTTAACTCTCCTAAAATTGATATCAAGGCAACATTTATCTTGCTCTACCATGCACGTCATGTAGTGGTTATTAACTACCATAAGTAGGGAATTAGTCTGCTTAAGGCAAGAAAAAAAGTAAAGAGAACGATTTAATCTATTATAGTTAATGAGTATTCTCATGAGACTTATCACAGAAAAAAGAAAGAATATGAAAATGAAATATTTGAAATAAAAATCAAATACATATGAAAATATTAATATTTCGCATAAAAATAAAAAATAAGAATATGATAATAATAATAATAGTAATAATGTAATATACAATCTGAAGTGTATGGACACGACATGCACTCACTTATTATTAGTAAACAATGAGACTCAATTGCATGATTCAGTGAGATGTAATCCGAAAAAAATGAAGTACTAGTATTAGCACTCAATAAGGTAGAATGCTTTTGAAGTCGTGGTTCCTGAAGGGTGATTGAATATCGAGAGTTCTGAGTAAGTGAAGTGCGTTTCGAGAGAGCAGTTTGGCCATATGAGAGGTACTACACTTCAAAACCGTCGAGTAGTGACCACTCGATTCCAGTTTTTTTATGGAAATCACTTACTGTCAGAACCTGATCTCAGGTTGCGCTAAATGCTGAATAATTAAATCGGTTTACTTTCATAATCGTTTCGAAAGGTTTTTAGAATTTGGTTGACGCAGTTTCATCTTTCGCTTAAAATAACTTAAAATAAAGCTAATAATAAAAATCACCTGTGAAATAAAAAAAAAATGTATCTTTTTGTTTTTTCGAATGGAATTAGTTATTTTTTTCACAGGAATTTAAGTTATCGAGGTCTGGGAATGATCTAGTGCAGTAATTGACTTACCTCCTTTTACTCTCAATCCCAAAGTTTGCATCTAAGAGCAATAACTGTAAACAAAGCAGAAATGTCTGCCTAGACCCTGTACCATTGAAAATGTAACGTCTTAACAAATCATGATGACTTTTTTTACTTTAAACACTCCATTCCAAAGAAAGCATTCGGAAGATTGAAATATAAATTTCGAATCTAGTAGTATGTACCTACATTGATATTATCATAGAAATACAATTCAGACTAGCGTACCCGTGTGAGAATTTTCGCATTTTAATCACCACCCTCTTCCCCATTTTCCGTTTCCATATTAAGCCCGTAATATATATTTTTCTTCAAGATCCTCTTATCCTCCATCACTTGTTCTATGTGTCTCCTTGGAATTGATAACAATACAAGACACCCTTGTCAGTACAAACTATTCTTAGTTAACTTTATTTCCGAGCACAGAGGTACACCCGTGTAATTCAATCGCGTAGAATGTCAAACAATTAGATCAATTTCACATACAGTTGCAGATTATCATACTGCCCATGCCAACTGAATTTTCACTGTTAGTCCGTTAATGCTACAACTCAGCTGCAGTCATGCGAGAGCTAGGTTCCATGGAAAAGACCGCTTGTCCTTAAGAATTTGTTATTCACATATTGATTATGAAACGGCAATTTTTTGATATTCTGGGCACATAAAGAACTACTGTAGTGTACAACACTTCGTTTATGCTGTATTGGCGAAGACTGTGTTTGAACCATCTAAATACATAACATTGAAAACATGACACGACACTTGTACGTTGACCGTTCGTATTATTATTATTATTATTATTATTATTATTATTATTATTATTATTATTATTATTATTACAATTATAATGGTTATTGTTGTTATTAATAACAATAATTAACTCATCAATCTTTCTACAAGTAATAATAATTATTCAGGAACTTAATGAACAAGTGCACCGAACATAAGTGCACCTCCAGTGAAGGACTCCTACTTCGTTAAACAACGCCTTGCCTCACTCTGACATCCTTTTCCTTCTCCAACCCCTTCCTCGTCTCCCTCGTGCCAGAGCATCACTCCTGAGGTGACATCTCCATCAACTTCCGTTTCCGGTGCTCCGCGCGTCCAACTCTCAGATCTCCTCCCCCTCTCCCCTCCACCCGTGCGGTCGCCCCCTTCCCCGCCACCACCTCCGCCCCTGCCCTCGCCCCCGCCCCCGCCCACGCCCACGCCACCACTGCTGCCTTCCGCGGGCGCGTGACGGCGGGTAAACACGGCGTCCGGGCCCACGTGTGCTCATTGCACTTCAAAGCGCTGCAGGGGCCGCAACACGTGCGCCGTGCCCCGCCCCGCTCCGTCACGCCAGTGGGCCCAAGAGGAACTTAAGTCTAAATTCATAGACATTTTAATAACGCATTCAAAAAATACGTTTGCATAAATTGGCATTTTCAAACACCCTCTCACTTCCTGCTAAACAGAAATCCCACTCCTGATATGAAGTTCCATTTCGATTAAGATATAGCTAATAAGCTATTTTATTGACTTGATTGAATAGTGTTACCAGGTACGTCAACTGTTAAAGTCATTGGTCCCGTAAGTGCAGTCCATGTTTTATCTCGAGAGGTGCCAGTAATCTTCCCCGCATTATGGAGGGATTCGGTGGCGACCTACACGTCGGCAAAAGGGGGTTTCCCCAGCCAAATATCACCCACCAGTCAAGCACCACCCCAGTCAAGACAAACTCTAAGCTTCCGAACAGTCTCCCGCCATATTTGGTAGCGTAGTGCGTGTTAATGTGTGTGTGTAAGTAAGGGGTGAGAATAGGACAAGGAAGAAGAAGGAAAGTTCGCGCATGGTCCGTGGCCCGATTTTTAGGGTACTGATCCGGCATTTGCCTGGTGCTGATCGAAGAAATCACGTAAAACTACCGATCAGAATAGCCGGTCGCTAGAAATCTCCCTCAGACAGTATTACATGTTAAAATTGGATGGTTATTGAAATTCAACGCACTTTTCTATTAATTCACCAGATATCTTTTTATTAATTTTAACGTACTAAATTAATTCCTTGAAGTTAAGAATTATCATAACATGTGAACAAATCTTTAATTTTTCATTAACCCCTTCTCACCGTCATTCGCTTTTACTCTTCTTGTGGCAATTCCTTTCCCGTAAAAACGAAATTTTAAATTGGTGTAAGGAAAAAAAAATCGTCAGATTCCTTAAGTGATCACTCTCTTGTATAATAAACGTATGTCTTAGACTTCCACGTTCACAACTTTTTAGCGGTTATTTTCGTGGTGATAAATATTGGAAGGTGTACATCCAGTGGGCGACCTGAACATCCATAAAATTAAAGGCAATTTTTTTGCCCTTTTCTACCTGGTTAAAAGTGTCAATCATGTGAAGGTTTTAAGAGATCGGGAACTTCTTAAATATGACATTATTTTTTTCATTACATTTATTACACTATTAAATTATATTTCTGTATAAAAAGTCAGCATTCCAAACAACAATTTTTATTAAGAAGTGTAATGTGTAAATTAAAATAAAACAGTTTACAATTAATTCTGTTTCATTTTCTGAACACTGTATATATATATATATATATATATATATATATATATATATATATATATATATATATATATATATATACACATTTTCAAAGCATTCTTAGAACAATACAACACTGATTTGTATTCTCATTAGAAATTATGACAATGTGAATATGTCACATGAATTATGATACATAAGAATATGTGTCCTCATTTGCAGTTCCGAGCTAATTTGGATTTCTTTTTATTTATTGCCTTAATAAAATGCGACATGCAAACATATTCCTTGGTGTTTGTATTTAAAAACTGTCTGCAGATGCATAATACACGCTAATATAATTGAAAAATACCAGATAAGTAAGCTCTGCCTTTTGGCTTAAGTTTGCACTTTCTCTACATTCCTTCCTCCTATTTTCTTTATTTTGACCCATATTTATTATTTCAAAATTCTGTTTTGCCTCTTTTTATTCGTTTCTTCACACCTTCATTCCTTGGTATTTTCTCTTTCTTTGGCGCTGCTTTTGCGTGTTTCGAACCACTGTGATCTGGTGACTACTTCCACGCGCTCTTCTGGAAACACGAAGCGCGGAGAAACCGCGGCTAATTTAACCCGGAAGTGGTTGGGGTAGGCACGTGGCGCGCGGTGGACCGGATGTGGCCCCCGGCGGCGGGGGAGGCGGTTGCGCGCGGCAGCGGGGAAGGCGGTCAGCGCTGGGGGGGTCTGCACGTGGCGCGGATGGGGGTTGCGGATTGGCGTGGTACCGTAGACACCAGGTGGCACTACACGGGTGTGAAGTAGGGATGGGCGATTATTAAATTGATTGATTTTTTGGTTTAGGGCGCGTCAACTGCTTCAGTCATTAGTCCCGTTAGTGTAGTGCATGTTTTTTTCTCGGGAGATGGCGGTGATCTTCCCCCGCTGGATGGGGAGATCCGGCGCCGACCTACCGTCGGCTAGTGGGGTTTCCCCCTAACCAGGACTCTCCCACCAGCGGGGAACCGCTCCAGCCAGGACAAGCTCTAAGCTCCCGACGGGTCTCCCGGAATATGTGGCAGTGTAGTGCATGTTAGTGTAAGGGGAGAGGATAGGACAGGGAAGAGGAAGGACAGATCGCGCACGGTCCATGGCCCGTTTGGTAGGGTACTGCTCCGGCATTCGCCTGGTGTTGATCGGAGAAACCACGGAAAACTACCGATCACAGCAACCGGCCGCTAGAATTCTCCTCCAGACAGCGACTGAATTCGACCTAGCTGAATAGCTAGTGACGAAAATCCTGCCGCCGTCACGACTCGAACCTAGGACCTCCTGGTTAGAGGCGCTGCAGTGACATCAGTTGATGCATTGAGCTACCGCTACCGGTGCGATTATTAAAGAATAATCGATTAATATCTAATTGGCGATTATTTTTATTCGATTAATATACATCGATTAATCGTTCCGGATTAATCAATTAATCTTATATAATCGATTAATTTTTTACATGTTTTAAACAATGCGTAAAATGAATAAAATCGTTAATTTTAGTTCGAATCATTCTCAATTTTCTGACTTGTTAAATTTATTTATTAAACTTTGAGTTCAATCAAATTTAGTTATTTTAATGAAATCAGAAAAAGCATGTTCATCAACTAACATAACGTTAACGTTTCTAAATTAAATACAGAAGAATGTAATACTCACGGTTTTTGCACAATAAACTGCAACTACTTATTAGAACAAATATCAATTCTTTTCTTTTCTTTTAGTAAACGACAAAATAAATAAAATTATCTTTTACAAAACATTTTCATATAACAAATCTCAATACCGGATCATGAAATGAACAATATCGAATAGAGACGAGACATTCCATTGCTAAAGTTCAAAAGTAGAGATACACTTTCATATTTTTTCGTGTTAAAAATTAATATTTGAATTAAAATAATCGACCTAATAACTGAAAAAATTAATCGATGTGTATATTAATCGGCGTAAGAATAATCGATTTCAATTTTTCGATTTATCGTGTAAAACAATCGATTATTGTACTAATCGCGATTAAAACACCCATCGCTAGTGTGAAGCGAGTAAGATGTGACCTTCCACAGGTGTTGCGTAGTTTTGACTCAGGGAGCGGTGTTATGAGTGGAACAGTGGCGCTTAGGTTAATTGTGGGCAAGCCAGGTTCGGTAACTGCCACATGCTATATGTCGTGATTCAGTGTACGAACAAAGAAGCTGCAGCGACAAAGAGCCTGCCTGCTGTAACTCCGTAGTAAGCTACATTAGTATAAAATCGAAAGAGGAAAAGATTATGTTTAGAAAATAACAAAGAACAATGAATATAAAACGAAGAGGATGATGAATAGAATGTGAACAGAATATGAATTGAATTTAAGGAAGGAAAAGTTAAGAATGTAGATGTACAGAAAGTATAAATTTAGTGAATAAATTTATTTATTTATTTTACGTCAAAAAAAAACAGTTAAAACTGCGTATGACGTGCTAAGGAGAAAAGTTAATTGTGTGCACATTTTCAAAATTCTGTGATCCCTACACTAAGTCATATACTACTTGAATTAAAAAAAAAGAGAGAGAAAAAGAAAAAAAAACTCCCATGTAATAAAATCTATTTTCAAGGATAAATAAGCAATAAATTTTGGGCTCTTATCCATGTTGTCCTTCGGAATAATACTTTCTGCCGCGACAACCTGGAAACGATAACCTGAATAATTGTATTTCCCACTGAATTTTAGAAGACGTGCACACATAATGAAGTTACATTTATGTCCAGAAGCAACACAAGGGGCCATGTCAGCATTTGCTCACTGGATCAGGGAAACTGGACAAAAATCCTGATCGAGATGGGGGTCATTGACCCAGAAGCTGCGATACAATACTTATTACATATTGTTTAGAATTATACAGTCCAAATGGTAAATAATACATTAAATATCACTGTTAAAATTAATGTTACTTTCCTTGTGATGCTCAGTATAGTCTCTAATTGTATAAAAACAGTTATGCAGCAGAAACGATTTCACTTGGGATTTAAACTTTTCTATCGAATTTAATCGTTTAACGTCATCTGGCGAAGTGTTGTAAAATAATGTATATGTATTGTATGTGAATGTTTTGTAATGAGCTGTTGATACTGTCACCTGATGAATATGATTTCTACGTCGAGTGTTATAGTAATAGACATCGACATTTTCTGAAAATATATTCCCGCCCTTAAGCAAGTCATTTTCGACAAAAACCACTGATTCGTAAATAAACAGACAAGGTAGTGGTAAAATTTCTAGATTAATGAAGAGAAGCTTACATGATTCACGTGGGTGGGATTTGGTTATTATTCGTACAATTCTTTTTTGTAATCTAAAAGTCTGGGAGCTATAAGATGTATTTCCCTACAATATTATGCCATATCTCAGGCGGGAATGAACATTCGCGAAATATACACAACGAGCAGTATGAAGGCTGACTGTATTTGCAAGAATTCTGAACGCGTAGCATAATAAACTTAATTTTGTGTTCAATTTATTTAAATGGACGTTCCATTTAAGGTTTCACTGAATTGAGAGACCTAAAAATTTTGTTGCCTTAACATCAGTCAATGGTACACCGTTCATTTTCAGTGGAGCACAGAATTGTTTATTTGAAATGGAAAACTGCATTAAAACCGTTTTCTTTTCGTTTACTATTAATTTGATATTTCGGAACAAATTTGAAACGTCTGATATTGTACTATTTACGGTTTCATTATTGCAAAGGATGTATTATCTGCAAAGAGAACCGTTCTTCCGTTTCGAATCGTCGAGGGCATATCGTTTACGTAAAGTAGGAACAGATTAGGGCCTAAAATCGATCCTTGAGGAACTCCACGTGCAATGGGCAAAGAGTCGGAAAGGTGCGTACGTAATGTTTCATCATTCCAGTATGGTATTTTCACTCTCAGAGATCGTTGTTTAAGGTACGAACATAACCAATCTAGAGCAATACCACGGATTCCATATGAAGGTAATTTGGAAAGTAAAATGTCATGATCAATGACGTCAAAAGCTTTTGAGATATGTAAAAGTAATCCAATAGGTGCCTCTTTTTGATCCAATGATGAGGCGACATCTTTAAGAAATGAAAATATAGCTGTTTCCGTTGATTTTGATGTTCTAAATCCATGTTGGCAATCTGAAAGCGCGTCATGTTTACTGAAAAAGGTTTTCATTCGTACGTAAAAAAGTCTCTCTAATATTTTTGAAAAAACTGTTAGAAGAGAAATGGGCCGATAATTTTGAATTTCATTTTTGTTGCCTTTTTTGAAGAGCAGCTTAATTTTAGCTGTTTTGAAAATATCTGGAAACGTTCCGGTGCATAACGATGAATTAAAAATGTGAGTTAACGGGTGTATAATGGCATACGCACAGGTGTTTAACAAAGAATCCGGGGATTCATCTAAACCGGACGAATATTTATTTTTTTGTTAACCGATTATTTTGAGAATTTCATAGGAAGAAGTTTCGGAAACGAACATCGTGTCTAAAATTTTGGGTGAACTGTCTGTTTTTTAATTTTGTGGTTGAAAAGACTGAGTGAGATCGGCAGCAATTCTCGAAAAGTATTGGTTAAAGAGACTAGCCACTGTTTCCGGATCGTTCACATTTATATTGTTATATTTTAAAACAACATTCTCTACAGGGTTTGTAGTTGATTTGGTCGTATTTTTTATTATACTACACATTGCTTTTGTTTTGTTATTTGAGTTCAAAATTTGGTATGGTAATAATATGTTACAAGTATATGGTTATAATATGGTGCAAGTATGGAAATATCATGTTTATATGTGATAATGTAAGCATATACTACGATGCATATGATGATATATATAGGAAAAAGGAAACAAAAGGAGGAAATAAAGAACAAAACAGATGGATGAGACAATTGTAATAATTACACTTTAAGGTTATAGTGTTGGAAATTAATTTACGCATGAAGAAAATGGGCAAATAACACACGTTTTGTGTAGATGATTCGAAAAAATGGAGGTCATAAAGAATAAATTCAAGGTTTTTATTTCTTCATAAACAATGATATGATCAAACAAGAGAGGAAAATTCAAGCTGCAAATTAGAGCGGATGCAAAAGAAGAGCGAGAAAAATGAAATGCTGTGAAGACTCAATGCCTTAAATTGAGATCAAATGACAAATAGGAAAACTGGATTGATCGAAAGGAGAAACAAGATACTTAATTTATAAATAAAATCTCAGAAATTTTGTCAATGAAGATATAGAGAAAAATCTGAAACATTACTCTGACAAGAAGAGTACGAATAGAAACAAAGACATAAAAAAGTTAAGACAAATTACTGATACACCCCATATCAACTGGACTCACGGAATAATCTCTTGAGATTCAAGACATGAAAAGAGAAATTTCGGCAGTCAGAAACAGTAGTCGTATGAACTGAAAATGGTGTATGGTAGCCAATTGTCTATCTAGGCGAAGGATCATGAGTATTGGAGATATTTGTAAATTCACTCAATCCAATTCAAATGAACTATAAAATATATGTGTTTTCTGACCAATTCGATAAGTACTAATGTGAAAAGTCGTAAATTAACGGCTGCCTGGAACAGTGAATACTTAATATAGTTTGTAATATATGCAGTACTCCTGTGTAGTACTATACATAGGCTGGGCCAAACGTCACTGCCCATTAATGTGAGTTATTTATTGAAATTATTTATTCTCATCATTTATAGCACATTATTTCAATTTTCCCCCTGCATCCATACATCTCTGAACCCTGAGAATAGACCATTTAGGACTCTGTACAATAGCTTGTAATGCAAAAATTGATTTTGTCCGTCCAATGACACAATTTACTGTATCATAATGTTATTATACAAACAATTTGTTTTGTGAGCTCTCATACGTCTGGTAAGTTCTCACTTGTCACAATATATTTATTCCTCTGTTGCATTGCAAATATTTTTAAACTTTTATCATTCAATTTTACAGCCACATGATGGGGAATACAATCCCCGAAACTGTTGGACATTAAGCTTATGAAATAAATTACGTTACAAATTTGGCTGTCTATAAATATGGACCCTAATTCCCTCACAATATATAATTAAACGATAGACTAAATAGGTGAAATAAGAAAATGATTTACTTTTCCCATGGTTCAAGTTCACAATTCAAAATAAAAAATAACAAATATTTGCCTCCATAAAGAAGATATTGGAGACGTCACATAGTCAAAGACCATGCGATGGATCTGTAGAAACTGTTAAAAGACTTGCCACTCGAGCCAGTCCACAACCAGGTCAAGATCCAATTACAGCACCGTTCTTCGGCGCTGTAATTGGATTCTGACCTGCTGGTTTGGACTATTTGGTTGCGCAGGAAGAAGTATTTATAATATTTCGTTTATTTTTGGTTCTTTAGATGCACACAGTTATCACAGTGAACATTTTAAGTCAAAGTATCAATATTTGAAGCCAATAACTGGAACATTAAAAATATATTTTTTCACTCATTTGTTGCTAATGGAAGCTACAGTGAAACTATATTCTTACGCTAAAGACGGTAAGCGAATATATTTGAAGTGTGAGACAAGAAAATTTAAAAATATGAGTAAACAAATCCGTCATTGAATAACCAAATATAATTGTGAAGTGACCGTGAAGGGACCGTAATGGAATAAATCTCGATTAGCGTTTTGGGAGGTAAGTGATGTTCTATTAACTATCAGGATCAGGATTCCAGTTTGAGAAAATGTAAGATTCGCTACAGCTTTAATTTTTATGAACAAAAACGACTTGTACACAATTGAGAGATTTCAGAATAGTATCATTTTGTCTTTAAAACAGACACGAAAGCAATTTTCATTTAAGAAATGCCATTTTCATGTCAGAAAATGCGTTCTAAGAGGACAACTTGTTGCGAGTAATTCCCAATACAGGGCACTTCCTCTTCGCTGCTCGATTAGTTAATTACACATTGATATTTTCAGTTGCAGGTCGGTCATCGCTGAGAACGGTAGTGGTTGTGTAAGTATGAAAATTGCTCGATGAAACTTGCTGAATAAGAGTGACTTCGATTCTCAGGTGTGTCTTTGTGTGGCTTGACGTGAGAACCCTTCGTGAGTCAAATCACGTAAAACAATTGACTAACATTGAAATTGATTGCCAAAGAGAGGAATGGAGTGGTACAATTTCCGCCATTAGATAATGGAGGTGCGTACTCACGGCCTTCTTAACATAAGATTTATTGTTGTTATGCAGTAATACTTGACAGGGGCCTGTAATTATTTGAATTTCCATTATTTTACATTTCATTATTTCAACTTTTTGTCTATGATAATTTAATTAATAGATACCATATATTCCGCTCTACCAAATCGTTCTTACTAACACGTATCTAGGCTTCCATTGCAAATTCCCGTGGAACAATTCGGGTTTACAGAATACATCACTACACACCACCAATTATTTCGCATGTCAGAATACATCCACACCACCTTCCAGAAAAAAACATATAATAACCATCTTTCTAGATGTTGCCCAAGCATTCGACCGAATCTGACAGACGGCTTTAACCCTCAAACTCCAAGAAATAGGCACACTTTTTTATGTGATCAAAATAATCACCAACTACCTACAACTTCCTAGATCCTTCTTGGTCACGGTCACTAATCACCGACCAAAATGTCATCTCATACTGTGAAAATAAGATTATCACAACCACAAGGGTCACCACTTTCGCCAACATTATTCAATCTGTAGGTTTCATATTTACCAAAACTCAACTCAATAAAAATGCCGCAGTTTGTTGATGATACTGTAATCTATACATCCGGCCAGTCACCAGAACACTTCAACTATATCTTAACTTGCTAGAGAGCTAGACCTCCAAAATAAAAATAAAATTAAAACAAAACATAACTGCTATAAAAATATTCTTCTTGAGATCATATAGCTCTGCTACTCCACTTACACTAAATCAGAGAAAGTAATTAACTGGCACTCACGAAACAAACTCATCAAATAACTAGAAATTTTAATGGATACACAAATAAACTGGAAATAGCATGTAAATAATAAAATAACACAGGCTAAAGCAATCCCTCACCTATTCCAATAATAAACAGGTCAGTCAAACTTCCATATAAGACAGCGCTAACAATATTCAAAACTGTAAATAAAAAGTTCTTATTATATGCTTGTGCAGTTTGGATGAATGCTGCAAGATCGAACCCAAAAAACTACAGATAAATCAAAATCAGTTTCTCCGAACAAATAAATACACCATGGTTTATTTCCTATCATCAGCTATGCAGTGAATTCCAACTCGAACCAATATAGTATCACCTCACGTATCTCTTCACACGCTTTTACCATAATTTACCTCAAAACACCAGAATGCCCCCCTCCTGCGATTAGGTAGAACAAGACCCGTATTAAAAATTAATTTCCCTACCGAGCCTTCCTTACAAAGTTTTCCTAAATGTGACTCTGCTAAGGTCTCCCCATTAAGGATTGCTCCTCCAAAAATGTAACTTTTAGCATTAACTTTATTTTAAGCCAACAATACAAACGTAGAAAATGAACTGAATTTTAAATTTCTGAAAGTGTTTATTATAAATGAAGAATCTAACCGTTGAAGATGTATAAATGAAAAATACGTAATACCTTTCTTTCAAATACAATACTCGTTATTTCTGTAAGCCTGTATTTTCCAACTTGATATCGATATGATCAAAAATGAATCTCTCTTGAAAAGTCTGGTGTGGACTACCCGTTCTTTGTGTTGACTTCTTTAACGTAGTTTCTCATAGATTTTAAGTTAGTTGCATTAATATCCAATATTTCTATCTAATCATTCTTGAAAGAGAAGTGAGTAATTCTGATATAATTAGGTTTTAGGCTTATCATGATATAGAATAAAGGTATACGTCAGAAGTCATACGGATTTCTATAACTTTAAAACTGTATGTATTGCAAAAGAATCTCGAATAACAATTGAGTACATTTGCAATAAATCAGTGACAGTATTCACAAGGTATTTTAGTCTATTGACAATAAAATCTGTATTCAGAAAGTTCAATGTCATACAAGTATCATTATTTCGAAGTGAAGTGGTAATGTATTTCTTTCAGAATTATATTAAGGTAAGTCGGGGTCTTCTGATTAATTCCAAGGCAAATTTCAGAATCTATTATTTCAAAGGTACTCTGAGTATATTTATTTCACGTAAACGGTTGAAAAATCTGACAACACTGGATAGATATCCGACTTACGGTAATAGAAGTTGCTGACGTGTAAATCTCATGCTCTCATGCTTAATAAACTAAAAACTCGATTGTCTTCACTACCTCTTTGCCTTAACTCTGGAAAAATGTAATAAAAAATGTTTGCTTTATATGTATTTTATTCTTTGAAATATGTATTTTATTCTTCTGTAAATATACTTTTCAAAAAATAAATATTTCATTTAAAAATTTAATTTTTTCAAAAAAACGGTATGGTAACTATGTGGATGAAACGATATGGTGATTGATGATAAGGGGTGAAAGGACGAACACAAATACAACCATGCCCGAGGCGGGACTCGAATCTGCGACCCTTCGGTCCGAGATCACTACGACACTACTGCCTTAGCTATCTCGGCCACCGGGCCGGCTTGGTCAGTTTTTGATCCAAGCGCTGAAGAACTATAAAAAATATGACCGTCTACCTGATTAGGGTTTCAAGAGTTAATAACATTTCAGATATTCACTCTGCCCCCAGAATGAATGGGTGTCAGAGAAATGAATTTAAACACGAGTCATTCCACGTCAAATTGCACAAGAATTGGCACAGCGTTTTTCAAATATATGATATTTTTTTATTTAATCTGGACATAAAAAAAGAGACAATGTTTCTTTATTTACCTGAAAATTGATTATTTGTTTATATTACCTCAAAAAGGAACTTAAGTTACTGCTTCATCCAAAGAAATCCATCGTCAGTAACGCAAGAAACGCGTCTGTTGCAGCAATCTACAGCACACTGGTTCGTAAAAGAATAATATTTAAGTTACTGAGATCCCACTGTGATTATTTCTGGAGTTATCAACAATACTCTAATGCGTTTATTAATATTTTAAAAAAAGGTTTAACTCATCAAGTTTACAAAAGTATTCAATTTTCAAAATTTATTTTTTTTTAAATTGGAAATTTAGTAAATTAAATATTTTGCAAAATCTCAAATTTAAACATGTTTTTAAGTTATAAATGGAATTTAAGCTAAGTTTCTATAATTAGAGCATGCAAATATGTGATATTTTTAAGTAAGTGATTCGCGTCATTTTTAGCAAAATTCATCATGCAATATTTCCGAAAATAATAAAGTTAAAAAAATAAAAATACTGGTGTCAACTTATTTGATCCATATAATATATAGAAAATAATTAAAAATATGAAGGTAAAATTTTAGTCTTTTTTGTGCGATTTGACGTGGAATGGCTCCCACATGTCATATACAGTTTTTATTGTTTTTTGACCAAAAAAATAAAATAAAATCAAACTTCTTTGTTCATTTGAAAAGCATTTGCATATGACCCAAGTCGTAAAGTTACATTACATTACAAATACAGCAAAGCATATGACCTAGTAAAACGAAACTCATTACATTAAATGTATAAATTCGTAACTTTCCTCTTCCTTACTCAGTTTAAAACTGTTATAGGGTGGCATAGATTCATAGTAAAGTTTTCTAATTTCCTTTGATGCGGACTGGTACTGTAGTCTTGCCCGTCCTTCTTGCCTGCTGTCTTCTATCGCCGACCAAAGTACATTTTTTAAAAATTTTCTCAATATTTCGGTTTCCAAACAGTAGAAACGAAATATTATATATCAAACATTTGCACTTTTCGAAAATTCAGAGTTAACCGTGAAAATGGGACCTACGCCACCTTTATAAATGTATTTTGATCTATTGTTACAA
Source organism: Teleogryllus occipitalis (assembly GCA_011170035.1). Lineage (NCBI taxonomy): Eukaryota > Metazoa > Arthropoda > Insecta > Orthoptera > Gryllidae > Teleogryllus > Teleogryllus occipitalis. The sequence goes on from BLKR01000932.1 coordinate 214,901, forward strand.
GATCTTTAAAGAAAAATGTTGGAGGCGTTTTTGAAAAAAAATTTGAAAATGTCAGGGAGGCTTCATGTAAAGTACATTCATGTAAAGAATGTTTTTCAAAATTTCAAAGCTTCAACTAAAGCCAGATGGATAGGGATTTGTTTAATTTGGAAAAAATCGTATGCATAGTTTAGGCGCTAGTGTTGTTTACATACACTGGACGGACGGACGGACGGACGGACGTTTTTGCTTCCAATTCGTTTTTCGGCATCAAGGACCCACAAAACAGGGATTCTGGATACACTACGTGTTGTGTTAGAGGATTTTTTTCTGTTAATTTAGCAACTGGTTTTATGCACTTTTTCGTTTCCAGAGCCCAGCAATGAATTTTTTTCCGCCGAAAATCCGCCGTTTTTTCGCGCAGCATTACATAAATTTCTCTATACTAAGTATATTACTTCGTATATGCGTACGTATATGAGAAAGTGAAAAGTGGGTTGCAGTAAAGGATGATTAAGTTGAAGAGTTAACAAATTGTTTTCTTTGTATCAAAAACGTTAGTGATGTCATTGAACCTATCACGTAGATCTGCGACGATCTCACCAACCAGCGGAGAAGAAACAGCCGATTTCAGCGATGAAACATTCACTATTTTAACGGAACGAATGGCCACAGTAGATGACCAGTCCGGAAACAACAATCGATCGATAAATCAATCGATAAATGTTTGTATCATTATTAACTGCAAATTAACAAAAAGTTCATGTTTGTATTCTCCATTCTTACGAAGGTTCTCACTTCGTACGACAATTAATTAGCCACATTGGGAAGAAAATTGTATTAAAATAATTGTTCATTTATTTGCAATAGTATTAATCTGTCATTCCTATTATATTGTGTATTTCGTGTGATGGTGTTTACAATGTATGTATTGTCATGTATCTTAGTGATAAGTGAGTTGTTTTATCTCGAAGGTCTAATAAATAAAACGTATATTGAAGGACTCACGTCTTTTAATGTAAGATTAAGATCCACACTAAAGTAATCTCAACAATTACCACCTTCTACACATTCACGGAAGCCAAAGTCCAGAGGCTGTGTTGACTCTTGGCTGCTAACCTTCGAGCATTTGCGGGCAAGTAGGCAAAATCAGGCGTCGCCAGCGATTGATAAACGCCTTCGTGATTTCCCGGGGCGACGGCCGAGGACGGCGTTGTGTGCGTAGGGCGACCCCATTCCCACAAGCAGCCCGCGGAGCGCGCACTTGCCTCGAAATCCAGCGCTTAAGCGATTGGCGTGCGGTCCCGCCCCCGCCCCCGCCCCCGCCCCCGCCCTCGCCCGCTCGCTGCGCCGGGCGACGCGTCATGTGAGACGGCTCGCTGGGGGGCGACGCTGTTTGTAAAGTGATATATGGCCAAGTGTTCGGGAAGCGACTGGGGGTGGTCGGGGTGGCGCAGAGAGAGAGGACGGGCGGAGGCGCGGGCGGAGGCGCGGGCGGAGGCGCGGGCGGAGGCGCGGGCGGAGGCGCGGGCGGAGGCGCGGGCGGAGGCGCGGGCGGAGGCGCAGGCGCAGGCGGAGGCGGAGGCGCAGGCGGAGGCGCAGGCGGAGGCGCAGGCGGAGGCGCGGCGGAGGCGCGGGCGGCGGCGCGGGCGGCGGCGCGGGCGGAGGCGCGGGCGGAGACGCGGCGGAGGCGCGGGCGGAGGCGCGGGCGTAGGCGCGGCGTAGGCGCGGGCGGAGGCGCGGGCGGAGGTGGATGCATGAGCGTGGCTAGGGGCGGGACGGGAGAGACAAAAACTAGATGTCGGCGGAGGTGTGGCCAGTGAAATCAGCAAGACAGTTTGAGGAAGTGGAACTGTATAACAAGCGCACTGAGACTTAGACCAGCCGGAGAAGTGGTCATGCCTGATTATGTCTGTGCCTGGAACGAAACAAGAACAATCACGGGTATGGTGAGTGTGATTTCGATTCATTTTCACCAAAAACCTGTATGTAATGTACGGTGGAGAAATCTAATTTCCGCACGTTTGTTTGAACTCGGAATCCCTACCTAATCCTTTTACTACACATATTTGAATGATGAATAAAAGTATCATGGCGTGGTTAGCAACACTTAAAAAGTAGAAATTATCTGTGCCTAGGGCCATGAACGTGGACGGCTGGCCATGGTAGGGGACAATGGGGGAAGGTTAGTGGCGTGCCGTGGCAAAAGAACGCAGCCGCCCAGCGCCCCGGCCGCTGTCGCTGCTCGATCACTAGGGGGCGCAAACAGCGCGGAGGGTGGTCCTGAAAGCCGATAGTCCATGTCTGTCAGACTAAACAGGGCTGCTCCGCCCCTCTGTCGCCGCCCCTCCGCCCCTCGCACGCTCTGTGCGGCCGCTGCGCTTGTGCGTTTGTGTTGGCGAAGCCGCTTTTGTGGAATGCTTCGTTCTTCGCGCGAGATGTTGGAGACTTTCGTGCCAATCTGTTGGCGATTTTACTCGTTTTATTTCTACCCGGTGATTGCACATAGAATATTTTGTGTACCTTCCTTTCATTTCCTTTTCATGCGATTTTTTTTTTAATATACACACTTTTTAGACTCATAATGCTTCTCTCATCCAGTCTTACTTGTTCTTGATTTGTTTCATTCTACTAATTTCTGTCCTTCTACTGTCTACTATCTTTTCTGTCCTTTCACTGCTACACGGAATTATGCATTGTTACATCGATGTGGAGTCGAAGATGAGAGACGAACAATATTATAGAAAGAAAAAAAAACTTCTTCCACGTTTCCAGAAAATATTTTTTTAAAAATTCGTTTATTTCATGTGTTCCGTAAAACATTCTGATTTCAGTATCTATATTAATTTGTTACTTTTCCGATCATAACTTGTTTTAAATATTTCCGCCCTTATTTATTTTTAAGGTAACTTTTTGGTCAGTTACGGTAGGTATGATTACAATAAAAATGAAAGAAATCACTCTCTGCATAAAGTCTACCGTGCGAGAAGGCCGTATCATAATTCAAGAGAGCGTAAGCTTCCGCGGCCGGATTCATTATCTATACTTGGGTTTTCGTAACGTGCCGCCTGAGGGTATTATCTTCAAGATGGAATGTGGCACGACTTTTGCGTCTTTCTTGGTTTTGCCGCAAGATGTCGCATGATCGCGACATTATCAAGCAGTGCTGCAGATCAAGCGACTCTAGCGGCATGACCGCGAAAGACGCAAAAAACCGTGCCATATTCCATCGTGAAGATAATATCCTGAGGTGCCATGTTATGAAAACCCAAGTATACTTGGTTGTTCGGGAGACGCCGCGTCCTAGGCAGTGGTACCAACGTTCCGGCCGCCATTCTGCGACCTTCCTCAGGGCGAAATGCCAAATCATAATTCATAATGCAGTTACAATTTGCGTGCCTAAGCAGAACGCACATACGTCGAGGATGGACTAAGCGTATTATTGTTCTGTGCTCATTCCGCTCTATACACAATGCAAATAGCATTCACACGACTTACTTCCGGGGCCTGTTCTCAGAATGCAGGGTGAAGCGAAGTTAATTTCAATTAAAAACGTTAACGGCCGTATTCTCAATCATGGATTACTTCGAAAATAATCTGCGAATCGAGGAATTCGGGATTAGGTTACAACTCAGATAACTCTTTGTACTTTTTCAAAAGCCACGGTCATCTGAGAATGATAATAATGATAATAATAATAATAATAATAATAATAATAATAATAATAATAATAATAACAACAACAACAACAAAGACGCACATCTTATACTGGGATCGGCCTATTATGACGGATAAAACGGTTGATAATAACCACATCCTCATAATAGACAAAAGAAAACAGCCTCAATAATCGATGTTGCAATCCCTTTAACTCACAACCTGCGCAAGTCCGAAGCAGAAAAATTCAGAAAATATGAGAACTTGGCAACTGAATTAAAACAACATTTAGAAGTTGCATGAAATCTCCCACTTCCCCAAGATTATGTTGAAGGAGTCGTCGCCAGGAACTTTTAAAAAAATCTGGGGAATTTAGATATCAAAAATATCTTTCTTGAAGCCCCGAAAGCCACCCTTCTTCAAACATGTCATATTGTCAGGAAAGTCCTAAATGCGTGACATTCATGTAGGTCAGGATGAATTTCCTTCCTGCGCAGTCCGAGCCTAGTCCTATAACATCAATTGGACAGGTGATAGATTTTCCTGCTAAAGCAGAGAAAGTGTGAATAATAATAATAATAATAATAATAATAATAATAATAATAATAATAATAATAATGTCTTTATTGATATGGCGAGGCTCGGGCCATGAGGCCTGCTCTTCCGCCTAACCAAAAGTCAGATTATACAAAGAGCAAACACATATACAAAGCAATATCATATACAAATGTAAAAATATATTTAAGTTGTAACTAGTTAGTAGAACCAAGTATAATTCAAAAGCAACTTTTAAAAAGATAAATAAAAGATTAAAATAGACACAGAAATGTGGAAAATATTGTTTGAAGAATTATAAATTCATAGACGGAAGTTAAAACAAATTGAATTCAATAACATTGCTTCAAATGTTTGCACGCTACGCTGCAGCCTGGTATTCACTCCGAGCGACTGTAATTTTTTAATATAGAAACGGTCTCACCTCACTCGCCGTTCGATCCTGGAGGAAAACCCACTAGTCGGGAAAAACCCACCAGGCAGGCTGCGTCCTAATACAATACTAAACTAAGCCAAAATGAAGTAACAGGTCTTAGCTGCGGGCCATGCTGCACGGGATCGTCTACTTGCTTAAATCCGCCTCTGCTCCTATGGATTGATTGATTGATTTTTTCGTGTTTCCGGGCGCGTCAACTGCTTCGGTCATTAGTCCCGTTAGTGTAGTGCATGTTTTTTCTCGGGAGATGGCGGTGATCTTCCCCCGCTGGATGGCAAGATCCGGCGCCGACCTACCGTCGGCTAGTGGGGTTTCCCCCTACCCAGGACTCTCCCACCAACGGGCATCGCCCCAGTCGGGACAAGCTCTAAGCTCACGACCGGTCTCCCGGAATATGTGGTAGTGTAGTGCGTGTTAGTGTGTGTGTGCAAGGGGAGAGGATAGGACAAGGAAGAGGAAGGACAGATCGCGCGCGGTCCGTGGCCCGTTTGGTAGGGCACTGCTCCGGCATTCGCCTGGTGTTGATCGGAGAAACCACGGAAAACTACCGATCAGAGAAGCCGGCCGCTAGAATTCTCCTCCTGACAGCAGCTGAATTCGACCTAGCTGAAAAGCTAGTGTCGAAAATCCTGCCGCCGTCAGGACACGAACCTAGGACCTCCCGGTTAGAGGCGGTGCAGCTCCTATGGATGAAAATACAATTCCGGCAGTATCAAACAAGTCGCAAGAAAATACATTTTCAACAAAGTACATTACGATTATTTCTAAAGATATTAGTCACTTTTTAACACTCCTAAGGAAGAGAGAAAACTGACATTAGATTTGACAACCGGATATCTACAGTGATATAAATTGTATAATGATATATTCTATTTTGTAAGAAAGACATTCAGGTGTTTCTTAAAAGACGTTAAAGAGGAGCAGTTTTTAATGTTGGAAGGCAATTTATTCTACTCTCGGGCAACAGTAATTGCGAAAGATTTATTGTAGTTGTTGGTTTTACTTTTTGAGATACAGAGTAACTGAGATTTCTGAAATCTAGAGAATTTAAGATGTACGAAATAATTTGTTAAATATTACGGGGAATCCATTTTTAGCATCTTAAATAAGAGACAAAGGCTGTGATACAAACGCCTATCCTTTAGTGTTAGAATTTTGTTCACTTTATAAACTCTGGAGATATGATCGTATTTTTTTATATTGTAAATGAAACGAATACAGGCATTTTGAGATCTTTGCAGAGTTTGAGCGAGTGAATCTTTCAAATTGTTGTACACAATGTCACCGTAGTCGAAATGAGGACACAACAGGGATTTTACTAACATTTCCTTCGTATTTGTAGGGAGACATTTATCGATACATCTAAGGGATTGCAAAGATGTATAAACCTTGTGACAGACATTTCGGAGAATTGGCGCATTCGAGGATTAACCCTTGGCCATAATGTTAGAGTAAATATGATTGGATGTGGAGTATCTCGATCTCGTGGTTCTGTTTGTAAACAATATTTGTATACAGCCACTTCAAACGCAATCTCCCTGCGTACTGCGAAGCATTACACGAGAGCGAATCACGAGTTAAGAAATGCAGAAAAAATTTAGGACCATAAAACTAAAGTCATAGGAAATATAATGTTGTTAATGAGAAAGGAAATCTAAAGAAATATTTATTTGTGCACAGGGCGTGGCAGCTCATGGAATCATATTTTAATTAGACAAAGCACGCCCTTAGCACAGCCGGTATGAGACGCACTGCATTGAAAAGAGAGCAGGAGAGGATGGAAGCTGGTAAACTTTTTCGTGTTTTCAAGAACATTATGTGGATAATGGAACCAGGGTCAGAAAATAGTGTTCGTAAAACACCGAACTATACGTTAACATTCGACATTACAATTATTTCTAAGTAGTCTAGCTAAAGGTTTGCTCCGTTTATTTATAGTTTTTAAACTTCGGGAATCTACCAACTTTGCAAAGTAATATTCTTGAGTGTGGCAGATCTGCATGGTTTTCCGAGTAATATCAAATATATCATTTGTGGATTCAAAACAATAACAATTATTTGATTTGAAAATGACAACACCAAATATAAAAAATGTCTTATAAAATATCTTACGAACATATAGTATATTGATTGATGAATGTTCCCATAGGTGCACTACAACCCTGCCCTCTACACGTCTTCATTTAAGACTCTACTGAGTGCAGTACAGAACAGCTAGATAGCGCGCGCCACCACGGCCGCAGCCTGAGGTAGGCGGCCGGCAGGAAATTGACAAGCTTCAGTCACTGCCTCCTAGAGAGCAGAATGCCTCGCTTTGAATTTGACAGACTAGTGACACTGAAACCAGTGTGTAATTTAATATAAACCGATTTTGACTGTCACTACTTAGTATTATATTCGATAATATAAATATTTTCTTCCAGCTCACTCACGTCTTCATTTGAGTTCCAGAACTTGACCACTATGGTAATCTATAATACGTGTGTTCATGAAAAACCAGTGCTCACTGACTTTTATTTTCTGCCTTACGTCTTGTAATTTGCTCTTGGATTAAGGCAATCTCTATTAACAGAACAAATTAACAATAGTGGGAATTAAAGTGAGTAGAGATTTATTAACTTGAGTAAAGTGCTTTCTGTTCTCTATTAGATATATAGTTTTAAATACTTAAAACTTTAAACTTATTTTCAATAAATATATTTTTATGTGTTTTATCCATATTACCAGATGAGGGAGATAGATCTCCAAAATGTTGCACTATTTGTTCAATAAAATGACAAACCAACAATTGTTAATTTCCTGCATCAGTTGTCTGCCCAAATGTTGATATTGCTCAACATAATTTTATCTTTACTTTGAATTAAGATATGTTCTATTCCTGAAGAGTTTGTACGTGTAATATGTTGACTCTGTAACAGATTTACTCTATTATTCTCACATACAGTAAATGTTTATGTAAATTTTTCAATCATGTGTACAAAGTAAAGCAGTAGAAATGGTTCCCCTAGGAAAGAATATTTACCTACTTATCTTAATGCAAACGCATAATTCATATTCAAACCACTGTTGTGATGTTTGTTTGTTGATTTATTAATTTATAAATGTAATATTAACATCAAAAGGGTAAAAAGCTGCTTGTGATTGTAGGGCGAAAGACCACTTAGTGATACAAGGTTCTTGTTTCAATGAGATACGCATACAATACTAGTTACATGTTTCAATGAGTTACATTTTTTAATTATTAAATTATTTAATAAATTTAGTTTAATGTGGTCAAACTGAAACATTTATTTGAAGGTAATATATACAAAACAAGGTTTGTGAGAACCAGTTAAAGAACAGTTATTCCAGAATGGTCTTAACAGAATGAATGTGAAGGACTACACTGTATACTTTGGGATTATATAACAGTGTTTTCATTTAAATTTATTTATATTAAAGAAATATCTGTTGTAAATAATACATAATTCCTGGTAATGTATTATATTTTCATTGTTTATCCACACAGATATTCAAATTATTACAAAAAATGCAATGGAATGTTAGGATACACCAAAACACAAGTATTCTGCATAAAGAAAGTAATACAATCAATGCAATACACTTTTTATTTTTTCTTGTGAATTGATATTAAACAAAAACCATAATAAAACATTTCTACGACGACCATTTATAGATACTTTCCCACTGAGTAAAGTGTTTTTAATTTTATTATTTCACTCATGTATGTTCGTGTCGTAAGTAACCAATGCTAAGCAAGAACATATTCAAAGTAAATTAATCACAGATGTCTATTGACATATATTTAGCACTTTGTTTTCTTTTCACAATTATTAAAGTGTTACTACCAGTTCTTAAAGTGTATCACATTAGCCCCAATTTTGTTGCTGTATCTGATTAACCCCGACTGATCTTACATACTATACTTACAGCTACAAAACATGCACGATTTTGAGCAGAGTTAAAACACATAATTCTTAGAGGAAAGAGACATAAATAAAAACGTATCGTATTTTTCTAATTCATTGAATAACTCACCAAACAGTACTTGTTCATACCTTGCTTCCAGAGAGAGATCTGGCGCCGACCTATTGTCGACTAACGGGGATTTTCTCAACCAGGTATCTCCACCAGCAAGCAACGCCCCAGCCGGGACAAGCTTTAAGCTCTTGTCTGGTCTCCCGGCATGTGTGGTGGTGTAGTGCATGTTAGTGGTAGTGTATGAAAATCAGGATGAGGATAAGAAGAGGAAAGAAATATTTCGCGCGGTCCGTGGCCCGTTTAGTAGGGTACTGCTCCGGCATTCGCCGGAAGTTGGTAGGATAAACCACGGAAAACTGCCGATCAGAGCAGCTGGCTGTAAGAATTCTTCTTCAGATAGCGGCTGGATACGATCTAGCCACCGTCGACTCGAAACTAAGACCTTCCGGTCAGAGGCACTAGAGTGACATCTCCAGTCGAAAATCCAGCCACCGTCGACTCGAACCTAGGACCTTCCGGTCAGAGGCACTACAGTGACATCTCCGGGTTGCACTGTTCTGTCCAGCTGGCATCCATCTACGCCGAAAGCAACGCTCCTCCGGAACGTCTTCTTAATTGACACTGGATGGGGTCTAAGCACCCAACTTTCCGAGTTGGTACCGGAGAGAAATTAAGCACCACTCTTAATGTGCCGGGACAAGTCCCTATTCAATTTTCCTTGATTGGCGGGTCCTGCCACCAACAATTCAAGGCCCAAATGGGGGCCACTCGGTGCGACAGTCGGTCGGCGAGCACCCATTTTCTTCACTACACTCACCTTATCACTAACGACGTATTGTGTGTAATTTTTGCCATCTAGCTGGAAAAAAAGTCCATTTTCCAAAGTACTCACAAAGGCTATCTAGGGTATTTGTTTGATTTTAAAAAGTTCATAGTACATAAAATGGGAATTGATTTTCTTCTGAATCGCTTGACATGGCGGAAGAACAAGTTCAAACATGATCTTGAGTTGTCACCGGACGGCTCTGTCACTTGCATTTCATTACATCTCTTGTTGGAGATCAATGTGCATCAACTGGCACATAACACGGTAGTCGTTCACGAATTGTGTTTGCGAATGTTTTTTCTTTCCAGTAGAGGCTAAAGACAATTAAAATTGATTGCTTTGAGGTGTTTTGAAAAACTAATTATTACTATTAATGTTATTTACACGTCATTTTTTTCATATGAAATGGCTCATGGGCAGCGTACTAGCATCCCGTGCTGTGGTCCCGTGTTCGATTCCCGGTCGAGGCAAAAATAGAGTAGCTTTCATTTAAAATCGTTCCAGTTTCTGTAGCTGTGTGACGAAGAAAAGCTCAGGCAGGCGGATCTTGCTAGTTACGGTGAAGAGAATACGTTTCGACTCATGATGCTCTTACCCCCAAGCATGGGAATTTAATTAGGCCCAGGCATGAAGGACACCGGTAACTGGCCGGCGAAGTCGGACTACCGACCCAAGAACGCCAAATACATATACGCCGTTTTAAAAATTTATCTAAGCTTTCAATACAGAATTTACCATTATTGAAGCTATTAAACCTTGTTCTTTTCACTATCAAAATTCTGTAAGATCAGCTGTGTATACCTGCGTACTCAAGAGATTTTTTTTTTACAGAAGAGCGCTCATTTCCTAAATTACATACTGTGCGATGAGAGTATCGCCAGATGTGGAAGCCTACGTAATAGTAGTTTATACAATTAGTTTATAATGTTAAGCTTTATTGCATGAGTACATGTTTTGAAAACGAGCGACGTTAGGAGCGAGTTTTCAAATTTGTACGAATGCAATAAAGCAACATTATAAACGAGTTGCATACGCTATTTTTTTGTATAACAGCATTATAAATTTACAAGAGAATCAAACTTAATTTCGCGAAACAACTTTCTTCTGACGTCTCGGGTGCTTGACATCCAACGCCCTCTAGAAATCAAATTCAAGATGGCATTGTTGACATCCGTGCGGGAAAACGGTGGTCGGCTGTTCCGTCTTCTTCTACCTCCCCACGATTCTCTCGCTACTATTGGCTGAATGTGTGATGACGTCATGTCGCGTTTAATAATGGCGATGACGTCATGTAGCGTGCGATAAAATACTGGATTATGCACGATTCGGGGTATCGAAAAGGGTCGTTTATAATGATGGTATACAAAAAAAGAATATTTCAGAGGGTCTCCGCGCATGGGCTTTAGCGACTGTGGGTATTTCGGCAAACATCCGCGGAGACGGGTTCTCCACACGGCTCCGACAGCTGATGGATGCATGCGACAAGCGGGTCGGAGTAACGAACTACGCTAAAAGGCATTTGTCACTCGTTCAGAATATATTCATAAAGTATATTTTCATATCAGTTGCGATATTTTTAGTTATTTTACTAATTACTAGCTTAGAGTGACGCCTCCAGTACAAACACAATTCGTTTGCTTAGATCGTCCAAACAAAGTTGCAAGAAAAAGTTTGCGCACGTTTAGTTGGGACCTTCTTTTACTAATTGTGAGAGGAGTAGGGTCTGAAGTGAGTTGTATTTTATCAGAAATACTATAAAATGAAATATATAGTTGTTAAATAGATTCAGAGATGGGATAGCATATATGCTAATTCATTTTCTATTGCTCTGTGCAAAAATTAACTTCATTATCTGTGCACGTCTTCTAGAATTCATTGGGAAATATAGTTATTCAAATTATGGTTTCCATGTTGTTGCGGCAGGAAGTATTATTCCTTGATGAAGGACATCATGGATAAGAGCCCAAAATTTATTGCTCATTTATCCTTTAAAATATATTTTATTACATGGGAGCTTTTTTTTTCCTTTCTTCAAAATTCATGTAGTATATGACTTAGTGTAGGGATCACAGAATTTTGAAAATGTGCACAGAATTCACTTCTCCCCATAGCACGTCATACGCAGTTTCAACTGTTTTTTGACGTGAAATAAATAAATAAATAAATAAATAAATTTCTATTTCCTTCAGAAATACGCGTTACTGCAAGTTACGATGATAATTGCTATCAATCTAATGGCAAAGAATGTAGACGTTGCTCATAGAAGGGATGATAATACGTCACACTCAAACGAGCCAATCACAGACGAGCTGAATTTGACTGCCAGGTTCAATCGTGCTGCCGGTGTGTTAAGGAGAGGTCACGTCTCGCTCGGCGGTCGGAAAGAGGATTTTGTGGTGGATGCGTGTGAGGACGAATCCACTTACATCAGGCGAATTGACGTGTCGAAGCTCGTATAAAGAGGTAAATATAATCATACAAAGCCTTGTTTAAATTAAAAGCGAAATTATTAATAAGAAAAGAACACTTGCAGCTAAAACGCGTTGCGGCCCGTTCTTTGTAACAAATATTTACTATATTGAATAATTCTGTTCTTTCGGCTTTTATAATTATGCGATGGTCTTAACTAGGAACATCTTTAATAATTATGTATTCTGAGGAGTGCACAAGAGGCTCCACTTGGTACACACACGTTGGCTGCAGAATAGTTGATGTTGAACCCAACAGGCGACACAAGACTGAAATGTGGTGACGGACAACGAAGACGGGTGTTACCGCTGTACTGCATCAGAGAACCTACCAGGTAGAATTGGCTTTCTGTTGCCGCAGAAATTGCGAGTTATTGGAAAACTGTTGTCTCTGAATCAGCCCTGATATCAGGAAATCCGTTTTTTCAGGTGTTAAATTCTCAGTTTTATGAAGCATGTTCTTTGTTAATGACTATTCATGATTGAAATCACTACTACTGAAGTCTTTGCTTCGCAGAAAAGCACTAGCTCGCGCATTCGAATGCAAATATAGGAAGGGTTGAGAACGAGCAATACGAAGAGAGAGGTGGAGAGCTCAAGGTCGCGTGTTCCCTGACCGCGGCGGGCAAAGTTTTCTTCCTCCGCTGTTAGGGTTTAAAGTAAATATAAGAGAGTTCCATAACTACACCAAGCAGGTGATTGACAGATGAGTCGAGTTTGTCGCCCAGCGTACGCGATAGGGACAAAAGACAAGCTATAAATCGTATAAATGTAAGAGTATTGCTAAAAAAAATTGTTACCAATAGAATTTTACGCGTGTACATTTAAAAGCAATTTGCTTTGTACATAACAGAATGATCAAGGAGTGTTTTACTTAAAGGTAATATATTAAAAGTAGAACTCTTTGTTGATCCAGAAGTTTAATTAGGATTGATGCAATTAAATATCTTATAATATGATATATATTAGATAAATATTAGAAGACGAGAGATTTTTACATTGCAGGGAATGTAAACAAAGCACGTTTTCTGTCAATTTTCACAGAATGCGAAATGTTTTTATTTATAGTACTGTATTAATAGTGGGTTTTTAAACAGAGTATATGCATTTTTCTCACATTCGTTCAAGTGCATAGGTATTTACTGTGTTGTTTCCCAACAATATCTGTACCGGTATGACTCGTCGCGGGACTACTTCGCTAGCCGGCGGCGCTAGCCGAATGCGTTTACTACGCTCCGTGAAGTCACGAAGGTTAAGCGCATTCGAGACTCGCGGGTTCGTGGTTGGGTGACCGGCCAGGAACCCCGGGATCTAACGCCGTCGAGCCCCTGGCCGTAGGTATAAAAGGCACTGACTGACTGCGACGTGACGAGACTTGACTAATATTAAAAGTAAAAGCTCGTTGATGGATGATTACTCCGAGAAGTGCAAAGCGCTCAACGCCCCTTAAGGGGCTTGGAGACGCGTTGCGTCAAGGTGTAGACGCAACAAATTAAAAAAAGAGTTCGCGGACACTGCATCCGGAGCAAGTTCGTCACAGGGTACCTGCCCCGTGATAGTCTTTCACAGAAGTCATTTGAAAGTTATTGCTTTACAAGCAGTGTTAATTCCCATTTCCTCTACTAAAGGAAAGGAAAGGAATGAACCATTAAAATTAAATACATTAGTCAAATTTTAAATTGTGAATTGGCAGTAAAATTAAACATTTTGAATCTAAAGTATCTTGACTTCGTTATCGCGTTTACTTGATAACCGCATTAATTTCTTACTCTTCCGTTAGGAAGTTAAACAGAAAAAGATTATCATTTAAAAGAGCTACCTCCGGAGGAAAGACTTACTAATTTATTTCATATTTCTGTGTACATCAAATGACAGAATGATTGCATGTAACGTATCCCGTAACGAAAACAAAGAATTCGCTATTCAAACATATTCCTGCCCCTTGATAGAAATATATATAGAAAGCAGAATTTAAAAAGAAAATAAACATTTAAGTAGTATAGTGTAATTCAAATAATCTCTGGTCTAATAGAAAACATCAGGCATATTTTCGTATAAAGCAACAGTTCTTCGTGGTATTCAAACTTTCTCGCTACAACTTGCGCGTGTACACCGCTTCTTGGATTCGGTGTGGAAATAGGGGGAGGGAGGGAGGGAGGGAGAGAGTCAAAGGACGTTGTCAATGCTCGCAGGATCTCTGGTCTTCCCCGGCGGGCAATAGGCGGGCAAGTAGCGCAAGCAGGCGCAGTTTGACAGTCCAACGTAAGACTTGGAATCAAAATTAGCTCAATTTTAAAATTATTATTTAATATATGAAGTATTTTTGTTGTTTTTGTTTATTTTCATGATAACATTTGAATGTTTTTGTTCAACGAAGCCATTAGATATGAATTGGAGTCTGTGTATATTACTGATTTGTCTTTCTTCTTTTTTGTATAAATAACTTATAGAAGTCTTAAGAATAGCCTGATTTTCAGAAGTTTTAATTCACGACAGAATTATAGTCTAATCTCCTAAATATAAATGAATAACCTTTAGCAGGGCGGAATGAGACGGAACGGCGTTCCGGTACCTCGGAAGTAATTGTGAAATTATTTTATAAATATTTATTTCTATTAAATTTATAATTAATAACACTGTATAAATAACTAATTATACTGTATATAAATACACAATTACATTATATTATTATATAATCATATAAATATAAAAGTATTTCTATTAATTATAATTAATTGGGAGCGCGTTTCAGAACCTAAAATTTTACAAATCAAGCATTGATCTTTAGTAATTTCTCTAAATTTAGCTTTCATTTTCATCACTGAAACATATGGTTTTTATTTTTAAATTTGTCGTTGATTTCAAAGAAAATATTGAAGTAAACGTATTGAGATGTGTCATCTCTTCAATATTCTATTAATTCCATATATATTGTTAGTTAAAATAAATTTGAAGGAGAAATAAAGGGTCATATTTTTGTAAGCATGTGATGGATACTCGAATTGGATTCTTTAATATATTCTAGGCAGTCAAGACGTAAAGGCTTAGAATAACCTGGATGAGATACGATAAATGTTTTCTATATTAGGTCTTTCCTTGAGATAATCAAAGGTAGAGATTTCTCAGTTTGCTAAATTTTTTATAGCAGATGATATAAGTTATTTTCTTCTTCAAAGAAAAGGTATACTATCACACGACTTGGCGTGAAGCCACCAATGCTGAGATGTAATGTTTTAAACACTTTCAAGATATTTCAATTTCTTAGGTTCCGCGGAGTCATGTAAAATTTATCCTATTCAACTAGTATATTAGAAGTTAGTAAGTATGCCTTTGTTTATTCATTATTCTCTAAGTTGCACAGGATTTTCGTGCTAAATAGATTGTACTGTTTTACAGCGAATACATCACAATTTTTCAGCTGAAATGTGCCCTCGATCTAAACTTCTCTGTGTAATGATTTACATAATACTATTTTCGCAATACTGTCCTGTTACATCGACCTAAAACAACTGAGCAGAGAAATGAAAATACACTCTAAACGACCGTTGTCCGTTAAGGATTTCACAGTCCGCCATCCGTTAAAAACGATTGAAACGAACGAGTTAGAGCAAAAGATGTCGGATTACTTCTACTCTGAAACTAGGTATTGCTTATTTATATTATTTTTTCTGGTAGAAAGAGGGTTCACGAAACGTCATGAACGAAACACGGCCAATATCACAAATAAAACTTAACTATCAGCTCTATATCGGTCGAATTTTGTAAATAACAATAACATTTGATAAATGGATTTGTTTTCTTATTATAACTTCGATTACAAGTTGAGGAAGGAGCTTTGAATATACATTTTTCGTGGGTGTCTGCATTGCATGTCAAGGTAGATTGCATCCTGTAGTCAGGTTTCCCTCACGCTGGCTTCCCAGTTCATTGTCCTGTTTGGCTACGCCGGGAGACACAGTCCGATTGTATTCCGGTCGATTCCGGAGTGGAAGGAAATAAACGATGTAGTTACGTTTACATTCGAAAGTAAGGCAAATAAATGTTCTTGCTCCAGTCGAAAGAAAGCATTGACGACAGGTGAACAGGCAGAATCTTCTGATATGTTATACAGTGTGTCCCACAAATAATAGGTCATCTTGTAAATTTTAAATAGTATCAAAATGCAGTTCTCGCACGACAATGTGGAATCGTGGGAGAAGTAGACTACTGTAAAGATATTGTTTGAAATATTTTTAGTTTTCGAAAAAAATAATCATCTTTGATTTTTTTAATGGAATTATATATTATTCTCGACAGCTATTGGTAGATCATATAAGGAGTGACACAATGATGTATGATATGTGAATATTTTGATAGTAATTTGAATGTAAAATTAGACTTTCTGCCATGTGATTTTAAATTCAACGTGCAGTATTTCCTGTAGCAGCCCTTGCAACTATTACCTTTGGTGAAGCTGGCCTTCACGGCGCTGTTGCGGGGAGAGGGGTCAGGCCGCGAAGGCAACCTTCCCCAAAGGCAACAGTTGCAAGGGTATATTGCACGTTTAATTTAAATTCGCATGCCAGAAAGTCTAATTTTATACTCAACATATTATCACACATTAACATATGTTACTTCATTGCATTCTTCTTTTTATGATCTATCTATTGCATATGATAAAAACATACTGTTCCATTTTAAAAACCAAAGAGGATTGAATTTCTCCAAAACCAAAATTATCTCAAACAAAATCTCTAGAACATATTACTTACCCCATGATTCCGCATTGTTGAGTGAAAACTGCATGTCAATATCGTGAACCGTTCAGATATGGGTGGCCCAATAGTTGATGGAACACCTGCATCTTAACCGAGCGGGGTATGCTGAAGAGAGTTTTAAGATTTGTTTTCTTAACTTGTTTTTTAAGTGATAGTTTTTTATGTTCCAAAATGACGTGCGCACACTTTTAAAAGGAAGTGGGTATGGAATTGAAGTGGATCTATTATAAAAGACTCCAATTTAAATCGTAACAACGAACAGGGTAGCGGAAGTCTAGGCTATCGAAAATATCTGCTGAGACCCCTCAAAAGAAAGGCACAAGATAACCCCCTTTCAACGCGTATAAATATTTGATTGTGTATGAATATTCTTTTAAGGTAATGAAGTTCAGTTCTTTTCATACTGGTTCGAGGACTGAATTCCTGAGGAGGTCCCTTTTTCTTACGTGTGGTCTTTTTCTTGTCGTAGCTTAGAATTGTATACAATGACTCACAGGGATTTCTTCTCAAGACCTTCAAGTGCTGGCGTATCGCATATCCATGAGATTCCTAAAGAAACATAGCCCTGTTTAGTATAGGAATATGGGAGGTCTTTGTCAATTGCTTCTACTTGTTGAAAATCAAGCAAGAAAAATTGGACTTAATGAAAACCTTGAGTAGCCAAACAGCTCTCTTAATTATCGGGTATTAAACTGTGAATTACCACTTTCGAATTTAAGACTACAATTCTGTTGTTATACGATTTACTTATTTCCGACCTTCAAGAATTGTATACAACACGATGTGTATTACTGGAATAGTGTTGGAAGATTCTTGTTACAAATTTGAAAACCGCTGATGGGGACATTTTTATCGATCACTGCAAGTTAATGTTGTCTTCTTTTGGCAAATAAGAAGATGCGAGGTTCTACTCATAGTATATCTTATAATAGTGTAAACGGGTCATAGTTTGGGAACTGATCTTCGAACAAGTTTGCATATTTGGGGATTAAATTGTCAATCAATTAACAAAAGTATTCCTGCCACATTTTTATGCATCCTAATGAACAATTCAAAAGTTGGTATGCCAATAAGAGTTCTCGATCTGTTAAGCGATCAGTATACTATATCTGCAATTTGCCGACATAATGCGAACTGTACAATGACGCCACAAAGTTTGTTTTTATATTTTAAAATGACACTAAAATGTTATGAGTGCGGTTATGGATCGAGTATTGGCGTCAGTTAAGACGATGTAACAGTGTGGGTGGTTGAGGAAAGAATAGTTTTGCCAAGAATTGGAGGCCACCATAGGAGAGACATCCACTCTAGCATTTAATTTCATAGACTGGAACGGATTGGGGTGAGTGTTTTCATCGAAAGTGGACCTTAATGAAATGGTAGGTCCACGACGATGTCGGCAGCGGAGGTATCAATTCGGAAACGATTTCGGAATCAACGGTAAGGTAGCACGAATTAGGAAGAGTCGCGAAAAACAATGATGATAAGTTTTGGGAGAGATTTAGGAGTTTATTATCAAGACAAGATGCAAACTGAGTCGGATATGAAAACAATATTAGCACCGTCGGGGGCAGCAAAAAAAATTGGGATTGGTGGCAATATCGAGAAATTCAGGACAATATTCCGGACTTCGTAAACCTTGATGAGCTGGGATCATCTCTGGTGACGTTGAAAGACTGCAGATAAGCGTGGTTTTGGCGGCGTCAGTGACGGTGATTGTGTTGAGGGTGAGGGGGGCGTCGGGGGAGGCGGTGGCGTCACAGCCGACTGTGGCGTTAAAGTCGGCACCCGAGACGGGGATGGCGTGGGAGATGGAGTTGGCGGCGGGGGTGTCGACGGAATCGGTAGTGACGAGGGTATCAGTGGTGTCAGAGACGATGGTGGAGTCGACGGACGGTGGCGTCGGGGACGGTGCTAGTGTGTGTGGCTGGCGATGGTGTCGGAGATGGTGATGACACCAGTAGCGTCAAGACGGCTGTGGCGTCGGATATGGCACGGGGCGGCGTGTGGAGGGAATCCATGGCGGTAGTGGTATCGTGGATATCGAGGACGACGGAAGAGCCGGAGGTGTCAGGGGCGGCGGTGGCAACGATGAGGACGATAGTGGCTTCACTTGTGGCGGGATCACTTGTGGTGGCGGTGGCGTCATGGATGGCGGAAGCGAGGGTGTTGTAGGTCAGCGCGGGCGGCAATTGCCGGAGACGGACGGTGGTGTAGGAAGCGGTGGAGTCGGCGGTGCGTCTAACATGCACTACACCACCACATATTTCGGGAGACCGGTCAGGTGCTTAGAGCTTGTCCCGGCTGGGGCGGTGCCCCACTGGTGGGAGAGTCCTGGTTAGGGGGAAACCCCGCTAGCCGACAGTAGGTCGGCGCCGGATCCAGCGGGGGAAGATCACCGCCATCTCCCGAGGAAAAAATATGCACTATTTTTACGGGACAAATGACCTAAGCTGCTGCCGCGTCGGGAAACACTAATCAACCAACCAATCGGCGGTGCGTCCATGGCGTTGTTTGCGTCGGTGGCGTCATGAGCCGGTGGTACCGTTGGCGTCGGTGGTGCTGTTGGTGTCGGGAGCATCGGGGTGTCGGGGTCGGTGGTGTCTTTGACGTTTGGGGCGTCGGGGTTTCGGTGGCGTCAGGAGTGTTGGGGTATCGATTGCATCAAAAGTATCGGGGGAGTCGGGGTATCGATTGCGTCGTTGGCGTCGTGGGCGTCGTTGGCATCGTTGGCGCGTCGTTGGCGTCGTGGGCGCCATGGGCGTCGTGGGCGTCGTGGGCGCCGTGGGTGTCGTGGGCGTCGTGGGCGTCGTGAGCGTTGTAGGCGTCGTGGGCGTCGTGGGCGTCAGTGGCGACGATGGCGTCGGGGGCGTGGCTGGCGTTGCTGGCGTCGGTGTCGACGATGCGGTCGGTGGCGGCGGCTGAGCCGATGCGCAAGGCAGGGGGCGCGGGGGAGGGGCAGAGGGGCGCGCCCGCCCGCGGCGCCGCACCGACAGTGCGGCGATTGAAGAGGCTTTGTAGACCGCGCTCTCGCGTTACCCGCTCGGCCGCCGCCGCAGCCTGGTCTGCATCGAGCGCCGCCGCGCTCGCCGCCGCATCGGCGCCGTTTATTTATGAAGCGCTAATGCACGCGCCGGATATCAGGGCGCCGTGGCGGCGCGGCGCGTGGACGCACCCGAGGACGGGAGGACGGAGGACGGAGGACAACGCTGGCGCCGGCCGCGAGGAGCCCCTGAAAGACGCGCGTCTCCGGCTCACGTGAAGGAGGAAGTCGCGGGGACTGCGTTGCGTGGCATTTGGCGCCATGAATGCGTTCTATTGGCCTCCAGAAAAACGTCTCTCTCAGGAAAGGCTTAAGAGCTGATGAGGTGTGTTTGATGTTATGAGATAGATACATGTAGCCGTCATCTTTTGTTTTGATGGTTGGTCATTAGTTCTATGTGAGAAAATACAATCCAAACGTACGATTGTTGTAATTGGGAATTGTTTTTCCGTGACCAGGAATAATACATTTGAATTAGCGACCGAGTTCATGGTTTTTGTTGCGAGATGGTGTCTTTGAGTACAATAGGATTATATTGGTATTACCAATAGAGTTAGATGAATTACATTTTTTCCTTTCTCTTCAGTGAATTTATTTGAATCAATGAGTTGAATTCAATAATGATTTTCAATTACGAAATGTAAAAGTTCTTGTAGCTTATCACAAGAAGTTTTATGATTCTGGAATGCATTATTCTGAAAATGATCTTTCGTATGTTCAGGATATTACTATTTTCTTCACGTCACATAAACATTCATTTTTAGTGCGGTCGCTGTCAGTAGGAAGCAATATAAAAACCCGCCTGTGGAACTTGCTGCGAGCTATTGAACAACGCGTGAACATATGCCCGTCATGTACTCGAGGGCTTTTCAGAAGTGCATTTCAATCTTTGTTCATGTTACCGTAATATGTGTCAGTTGCTGCTTCGAATATGTCATTTGTTCGCTCGTTTTTTCTATTGCATAAACTTCTTTCTTCAGATGGTTCTGTAGTTGGAAAAAATATTCAGAAGTTGACGAAAAGCGTGAGTTTGTCGTGCACCAATGTATTAAACATATAAATGCATACAATTGAATATGAAGTGTCAGAAGTAATAACTTTTATTTCATTCCATATTTTCTTCAGAAAGGCAAAAACAGTTTTTTTTCTTGAAAACTAGTTTAATTATACTCTTGAGAAACATAATTTTAATTTTATGTGATGAGAGTTGAATGAAAGTTTGCCAAACTATTTTTAAAAGTAACTAAGCATGGGCGTGGGAAAAAATAATCCATCAGAGCCGAACATAAAACATTTCGTAGTAAAACTACTTTACGCAAATTAACGTCACATTGCGCAAAATAAGCGCAAACTATGTAACTCCGTCTAAATTAAGTAAATTAAACTACTGATTGTCAGCTGATGTGCTGTGTCTCACTGTCGTTATTGGACTTAACGTTTTTCATCTTGGCGGTGAAATAGATCCCATAGATAGATTATAGATAATCATAAGAAAAGTTTTATTGTAAAATGTATGGATGCACTCAGTTTTCCTTCTATCCAGGAATCCCAAGGTCACTACGTACTCCACTCTGCGAGAAATAGATGAAGGATCATTGACGCGGTTGCTGGACGAATTTACTAACTTTTCAAGTTGGGGAGATTTTCCTATGTCGTTACGTGTTATCCTATAATTTCTTGAATTGTGTATATTCTATAGTATACCAACTATATGTGACAAAACTTATTTGAGAAAGTTTCGATTACGCAAATAGTATCTCTATGGATGAAGTGGAACAGGAGTTTCCAAACCGGCTTAGGTGGCTTAGAGGCATATGATATCCTTGCTGTGCCGGGAGATTCTAGGGTTCGAGTCCGGACTGTGGCAAGATTTTCCACACACGCTAAACAGCTAGGTCGAATTCAGCCGCTGTCAGGAAGAGAATTCTAGCAGCCGGCCGGCTGTTCTGATCGGTAGTTTTCCATGGTTTCTCCCATCAATACCAGACGAACGCCGGAGCAGTACCCTACCAAACGGGCCACGGACCGCGCGAGATCTTTACTTCCTCTTCCTTGTCCTATCCTCATACACTTACACTCAGAATCACCACCCGAAGACCAGTAGGTAGTTTAGAGCTTGTCCCGGCTGGAACGGTGCGATGCTGTTGGGAGATACCTGAATCTCACGGGTAGGTCGGCGCCGCATCTCGCCATCCAACCGGGGAAGATCACTTCCACCTCCTACGATAAAAAAAACATGCACTTCACTGCCAGGACTAATGATCTTAGCGGTTGACGTGCCCGGAATCACTAATCAATCAACAGTTAACAAGAAAGCAAGTAGATGGATATTTCGGATGATTGGTATGATAAAGGCAGACAATATTGGATCGCAACCCTAAATTGTAAATTCTAACAGGGTAGGAATAAATGGGTCCATAATCACAGAGAAATACGTAGTTGTTGCAAATAATGGTCTTTATTGAAACTCTAAACATTCGTTTAGATCAGAAATCATGTAGCATGAGGAACTAGAAGAACATGGAACATTGGAAATGCATTATATGTAGTAGCTCGTTTTAATCATTAATCAGCAGAATTTGTATATTTTGTAAGCAAATAATATAACTATAATAAAAAGAGAGAATTTTAATGAAGCTGCGTCTATTTGTGAATATATACCTTGTAGGAATTCCAAGGCTAAATATATCGATAAGCATATGTTGCAAGGAGTATCTTAGTTATGAAGGTGAACGTAACATCAAGGCCGAAAGGGATGGCAGATCATATTGCAAAGAAGAAATGCAGTTTAGGTTTGTATTAACAATGATGAATGAATTCGTTCTAATTATTGTCAGGAAACAGTCATGGTTGTGTAGAGTTCAGTGTCAGATATGAGAGATCTGCTATTGAATTAACTACAATTCATAGGTTAAAGTGAAATCAAACTCCCTAGGTTCAAAGAGCAGCCAAAATCTGAGAACCGTGAATTACATTCAGTTTTTACGCATATGCGTAGCTCAACTAGTTCATAGGATGTTAAATTATCAAACTATATCATTCCAAAAATGTATTTGATAATTCTCATCAAGCGAAATTAGTCTTTCAGATAACCTATTTGAGAATAAACATGTGACGAGTTTGAAGTCAGTAAACTTTATTTTTTTGAGAAAGCTGACACAAATACTGATTCCATCTTCATTGATCCTTTCAAAAGAAACAACACAATATCCTCCATTACGAATATCATTTATTTTGCTTTATCGCGAATAGTCTTTGGGCCCGCGTCACGCCGTCGCCAGTTGTCCGTCGTGGGCTTCTTAGTACATTTTTTCACGGCTCACTTCCACTTGATGATATCGCTCTACGACCAAGGAACTTAGTGCAGCTCTCAGCTGGAACTCTTGAATTTATGGTGGCGTCTGCAGATAGGCGGAGACACAGAAGTCGTGGCGACGAGTCCTCAGGGTCCTCGCTTCGGAGTGAGGATCTCCTGGGAAATGCACCCAGGAGGGAATTGTTTCAGCATGAGAAACGTTGGGGCAATGCACCCAGGAGGGAATTGTTTCGGCGTGATCAACCCCTAAGGAATGCACCCAGGAGGGAATTGTTTCGGTGTGAGGAACTCCTGGGAAATGCACTCAGGAGGGAACTGTTTCGGCATGAGGAACTCCTTGGGAATGCAACCAGGAGGGAATTGTTTCGGCGTGAGGAACTCGTGAACCTGCACCCAGGAGGTAATAGTTTCGACATGAGCAACTCCTGGGGAATGCATCCCAGGGGAATTCACTCAGAAAGGAATTGTTTCGGCGTGAGCAACTCCTGGGGAATGTACCCGAGAGAGAATTGTTTCGGCGTGAGCAACCCCTGGACAATGCACCCAGGAGGGACCTGTTTCGCCGTGAGGATTAAGTTGCGTGGTTGATTGTAGTATTCGTAAAGTTATATTGACATAACACAACAAAAATGGGGAACGAAAAGTCACTTAACGGTCGGCATTGTTGCCGTTATTAATATCATTAAGCCTATAAACAGCAAACCACGGACCCACTTAATGTTTGTACATCGAGGCAATAGCCCAAGTTTACAGGGCTGCAGCAGCCCTAATGCAAACGGTGCAAATTTAGTGCTTAAGGGGAAAAAGGCATTTGTGAAAGGACGGCTAAAATTTAGACTTTTTGCGTTTTTTATTCAACACAATAATTGATTAGTAACTAAAAGTTACATAAATTTGCTACCAGAGAACTCAAACAATTCGCGCAAGAACGCGACGACAATGGGCTACCGCTATGCGTACAAAATTAATTTGGGCACTAATGAGTTATAAACTTTTATTATGTCCACGACGTTTTGTGTACAGTATTTCAAATTCAGATGATTGAAAAATGAAGCTTAAGTATGTAACAAAATTCAAGACATTAGAACGAATAAACGCCAAACAAAAATTTGAACAAGGGCGCACATTAACTTCGCGTGGCGCTGATAGTTTAAATTAAAATGTATATTATTTATATTAAAACCAAATAAGAGTGTTATTTGTTCTGTCGACGGTGTGTCGTTTAAAACTTATCGTTATATCATCTTCTCATAAGAAAAAATCATGGAAATAAAGCTTTTGTTTGAAAATACGCCGTCTTTTGGTAAAACGCATTTGTTTCCATTGTTCTCAATGAATGACAAGACTGTTGTAGTTATTAATGTCATGAAGCCAATATAGAGCAATAACTGACGCAGTTGAATTGTGTAAACCCAGGCGGCAGTCGTGGTTCATAACTTATCAAGTCTGTTATTTGTCATACCGGCCGTGTCGTTTATTACCCCTTGTAATGCCTCCTTATTCAAAAAAGAAATACAGAGTGATTCTGTTCTCGTTGCTAAGACGACGGGACCTTATCCCATACGTTATGTACAGACTGAATTTGCAAAAATTGGAAACTCTTCATCGTTTAGTTTTGTAAATAATTCACGTTAAACTTTGGACTTTGCACCTGTGCTCGTGTAACATGGGCTAGAGCAAGTGAGCAAGCGGCTTCAACTCGCGTTAGGAATCGCCATTTCTCTGGAAATCTCAGTTGCTAGTACTATCCGAGAAGCTCCGGAAGCGAGCCTGAGGCAAACAGCGCGGGAGGTCAAGGCAGCACAGTCCCTCGTATAGCGAACAATTGATGCGGAGAGATTACGACTTTTCCACTTCCAGCGGGTGCAACATTTGCGCAGTAGGGACTTATAACGTTGTTTTCAATTCTCTAGACCGCACATGCAAAGAAAACCAGGAGTGTTTTTCGTTGGTCAGGTGAAGCGTGTTTCACAAGAACTGGCACAATTAATGTGCACAATTTGCATGTGAGGGCCGAGGAAAATACGCATGTTGCACGAAGTGTAGCTCCCAAGAGTGATTCTCTATAAATCTGTCTAAATAGTGGATGAATTTATCCTCAATTCTCACTTCTTACTCGAGCGTTTAAGGGGTGTTCAGTATTGGAATTTTATAACTCAGGTACTCCTAACGCTTTTGCAGCTGGGGGTCAATGAAAGACCGCGTTTATGCTACCGGAGTCGAGGATCGTGATGCTCTTCTTCGGCACATTGAAAGGGTGGCGCTAGAAATAAAGGCAAAGTTGTACGCCTCACGTAGGTCGTGCAGCACAGTTACCTACCTTGCGTTGACGCAGGAGGAAGAGCTTCTGTTACACGAATTGAAAATGCTAAATTTTGGCTGAATAAGCAAATACGATGAACTATCCCAAGTAGCGCTTAAATAATAGTTTTATCTCTATCCCTTCATATACTTTATATAAGCAAGCAGTAATAGCATCAGGGAGCAATATCTAATGTAATATTTGGGCTATTTGTTTGGAGATAATGACCAATGACAAAAAGAATTCGAAATTTTGAACAGGGTTTAGTCTATTTTCTTTTGCACTCGTGAATTGCTTAGTGTTCTCTATCATCGGATCCTGTATAAGCAACGAGGACTGAATCTCCTCTACAAATAAGTATCTTCTATTTTTTTACTGATTGCGTGTAATTGCCTTCGAGGCGGAGCACGATATACGCTGCATAAGTTGAAAAACCACTTTTTCTGTATCAGGGGACCCCAAAACGTATATTTCCGTTGAAATCTCGATATCGATTTTCCGCAGCATTACATAACTTTCTCTGTACTACGTATATACGTAAGTATACGAGAAAGTAAAAGTAAAATCAAGAATGTACCACGGGCGTTAACTGGTTTTAATTATCTCGTCGACAAAAAGCTCTCGTGCCCGGGGCTTTTTGTCGCCTATCTTACAACACTCTTATAATGCCTTTTGTCTGTAAAATTCTTGGAGTAGTAGTACCCATCCGACAGTATTACGAATAATTCCTACATTTTAACAGCGTCCTTTAATGGTCCGTCATATCGGTCAATTGACGTTAACAAGTGTTATTACCAATACAGTAAGAATGTCCACTGGAATATAACACACTATTTTTGGTCAATTGACCTTACCTTCACACTTTTACCAATTATTTCGTTCAGAGCAGACTGTAAAT
Source organism: Teleogryllus occipitalis (assembly GCA_011170035.1). Taxonomy (NCBI): domain Eukaryota; kingdom Metazoa; phylum Arthropoda; class Insecta; order Orthoptera; family Gryllidae; genus Teleogryllus; species Teleogryllus occipitalis. The sequence goes on from BLKR01000932.1 coordinate 241,119, forward strand.
CTACAAAAAAATCCTATTCATGGGAAATGTATTTCCTGTAAAACTTGGCTCTGCGTTCAATAGTTTTCGCTTCCATTGTAAATTTTCTGCGAAATAAAACCTTCCATAAAATCAAATGTTGACAATTTTTATGGAAAGCAGGAACTTTCTCGGTAATTTAAGGTGGCTAGAGACATACACGTGATTCATTTAATATGCCCTTTTTATTATCGAAAAATATATCGAATTTATTATTATCGAAAGATAAAAAAGTATTGAACAAAAATGGGACTTCTTCTAGGTACCGATAGAGTTATGTACCATCTAGTTTTCGAGTAATTAAGAATGAAGTTTGTCATTTCAGTTTGAGCTTTTGTAGTGACTTGACAGAACCGACTAGTAATTTAAAGAGAAAACTTTCCATTGTGAGAAAACTAGTCGCTGAAAATGTTTTTCACACAATTCTTCGTGAAGCTTGGTTACTCCTAGCTTCACGAAGAACTACTTTCAAGGATGTCGACGCCTCATATGGGAGAATTCTGCAAAACAACACGTTTAAGTCTGTCCAAAGGCTTTTGCGCGTTTTTTGTAGAATCGGGACGGCAAGGCGCAACTCTGCAACACCGCACGCGTAGCGCGCTCTATTCAAATTGAATGCCAAGACCTCGGCCGGAGTTCTTACACTCCTCTCGCCTCCTGGGTGCAAAGAAAAGATACTCACTCCTGCAAAACGTTTCCTCTGATATTTACCAAAAGATATAGCCGAATAAGGCGGTGAAAGTGCCCAAACCAAATCAATAATCGCGATGCTCATTTGAAAGAGAATAAAAAATGGCGTAGATTTCCAAAAGATCAGCCTCCTAGGGCAACTTATTGCAGAGATACAACAAGAAACGTGTTTTTCATGTTTTATTTTTCTTATCTTCTATTCCATGTATCAGGCTGAAAAACATTGCTGAGATGGGAAAAAATAGTTGAATTTGAGGGTATTATTGTAATCGAATTTTGACGCCAAATTAATATAGAAAAATCAATAAATTTTTGAAATTGATTTTCAATGTGATAAAAACTCAGTTTGTCTCAGTTTTTGCCCTAGAATATATCTTATAACATTCTAAAACAATTTTTTGTAGATTTTGAAACAATGAGAACGATAGTGAAAAAAATCAAACCAATTTTATCAGTTTAAAAATTTGTTATTGGAACTTTTTTTTTAAATTATTGAAAAGTCTCTCATACCAGCATGACTTACAACTTTTTGAAAACAAAGGATTGATTTTATGCGGTAAGTATGTATAGTATCGAAATAAAATCACTAAACACCGTTTTTAGATTTACGTATTGTTTATAATATAAATCAAATTACTCTGTTGAAGATTTCTTAATCATTGACAATTAGACAATCGTAGACAATTAATCATTGTCACTGTCTTCTTCAATAACTGGGATCACGAGTTCGTGTATAAATAGTCTACTGAAGATTTCTGACAGTTTAACAATTTTAGCCAAGTAACGAGCGTGTGCCAAATAATAAATGATCGCAGCTATGTGAAGCAGCATCTCAGGGTGCCACTTCCGATCGCACGTTCCCAATAATATCGTTTCACTTCCGATATTCTCATAGCGGAAAAAGATGGGTAGGCTCCTCTCGTGTACCGATTTTTACTCGTTCTGCGCAGCATCAATTTGCATCACGAAGTAAGTGTCCACAACACGGACACTTCGTTTGAAAAGCGAGACCAGTCATTTGCCGCCATGTTGCATGGGGAGCAAGAAATTTTGAAAAACATTTTCAAAGTGGCATAAAGCGACAATTTTGAACGGTGACCAACTAAAAATAACACAATGAAGGTTTAACTCAAATAAAAGATGCAATATTAAAAAGAAATGCTTATTTGTTTCTATTTCAATGACTCTGATAATTTCGGCATTTAAAATTCCCGCTATTATTTCGTCTTAAAGTGGTGCCTAAAGCTCATTGACTAATGTCGGATGCGCAAGAGCCCACCCATATCTTTCTACCTTGGATATTCCGATTGAGTTTGGTACATAATCAATGTACTAATTATACGATTTCGAGTTCATTTGTCTTGATTCAATCTGTGTTTAAATATTGGTAAAAACGCTTTTTCCAATCACATTTTGGCGTAAATTTCAAAACTTTAAACTGATAAAATTGGTTTTAATTTTTTCACTATCGTCCACATTGTTTAAAAACCTGAAAAAATGTTATAGAATATTATGAGACACATTCTAGGGAAAAAAACTGAGACAGTAATCCAACGTTATCACGTGAAAAATCAATTTCAAATATTTATTAATTTTTCTATTTGAATTTGGCGTCAAAATTGGTTGACAAAATGGTTTTAAATTCAACTATATTTTACCATCTCTGCATTTTTCAGCCTGATATATGCAGTAGAAGCTGAGAAAAAACAAAACATGAAAAGCACGTTTCTCGTTGAATCTCAGCCACAGATTATCCTAGGAAGCTGAGTTTTGGGGAATCTAGACCATTTTTTATTCTCTTACATATGAGCATCGCGATTATTGATTTGGTTTGAGGGCGCTTTTCACAGCATTACTCGACTCTGTCCTTTGCACATGAAGGACGTAATGGTCTCTACGCTTTGAATGAAACAATCAACGCAATAAATATTCCCAATGAATCACTTTGATACTACACTCTACAAGCAAATGGGTGAATTTGAGAGATTATAGATTTTTTTATTATATTCAGTGTTAACAAAATTCCGCCCAGATTTTGTCCTTATTATGTAAAACTGAATTTAAAATGTTTCGTTATGCAATCTTCTTTAACTCTAATAGCTCTTTTCCCAAACGTAAATATTACCCTGATATTTTTTTCTGCCATTCTCGTATTGTATGCTTTTCTTACTTTTCTTTTCTTCTGTGTAATATGTTAGTTATTGTATTCGGAATCCGTATCATTTTTTAATATTTTGTGCGGAACAAAATGCTCGAAAATCTCTAGCACAGTGGACTTCCACAAGTAGTTTTACCATATTACCTCTACACGAGTGCCAGTTTCCTCCAAACGGGCGTATTTTTCATGCAAAAGGCCCTGTAGTCTGGGTACATTAGTTTTATGAAAAAAGGTAATATTTTCCGCGACAAATTATTGAATTGAATGCCCTGTGTAATTCCATTTGCGATAAAATACCACTGGTCACTTACGCCCGAAACATTTTCACAGGAAGTGTTCTTCTGGCGAACACTGAAAATAGCCAGAATTGTCTTCCCTCTCATTGTGTTCTCGATTGAACTTTCTAGCTATTTATGATATGAGTGGTAAAAGTGACATTTGATTTTGTGGGTTGGAACGGTCGCTTCCTGATGCAGATACTCCGGGTGGCGCAGTCGTACCAGCGAAATAAAATTCGCGCACGTTTCTTTGAGCCCGGAATAACTACACCCACTTCTTTACCAACAATAATAGAATCTATATATTTAAAAAAATAAGGTATTTTGTCATGGCTTCGTTTAGAGCTTCTACTGAACCGATTGTAGTATTTTTTCCTTTAAATGAAAGAATGTGATCCCTAGATGTGTTATCAGATATTGTTTGTGTTGATTCACCAACATTTAGTATGTAAATTAATTAATTAAATATTTCTTTAATAGTACGCTTATCAATAGTCAATTGTTTTCTTCCAAAGGGTGGCTGTTTCAAAATCGATATATATGAGTCGATAGATGCTTCATGGTGGCGCTGTTTGATGTTTTGTTTTGATTGTTAAGATTTGTTTACAATTCATCAAGGTTTTGTTTCAGTGTAATTATTGCAGTTTGCATGTATTTGCTTTTGTGGTGAATTTTGTAGAGAACATTCGGAACAGTGTGTTTTGCTCGGTTGTACTGAAGTAGTGAAGTTGTTCACAGGTTATGTCGAATTCCGAATCGTTGCCCACACGTCCCAAAAGACGCAAACGTACATTAACTGGACGAAGGGAAAGAGAAAGTCAGCGTAAGTGTCGTGATAGTGAGGTCATTTCGTTTTCTGCTGGGTCGTTGCCTATGAAATGTCAGTTTTGTTCTGCTTTGCACTTCGCATGTGAGAGAAATTCTGCAAACGATTTACTCTGTGTTGCTTAAATGGGAAAATAAGTTTACCTTCAGGCGATATGCCAGAAGAAATAAAAATTGTATATAGGACATGATGACACATCAAAAAACTTTAGAAATAATATCCGTCAGTATAATAGTGCTCTTTCTTTTGTGCAATTTGGCACCGATATTGCATTGCCACCTGCCCATGGGCCATACGTGTTCAAAATTTTGGGAACTCACATCAGAGAACATCTTCGTTATACCCTGAAGATCCAAACAATGCAACGTATTGTGAACATTAGTCTGGTCACAGTATTTTACATTTATCTCAGATCTCACCGTCAAATTTTGACGGGTTTTCACTAGTTAAGATTAAATGATAGTACGAGCGTTGTTGACAAAATCTGACAATCAGAAATGTTCACTCCCGTGTAATAAAAATTAATTTTCATCGAAAAAGGAGCTACATATTGGATGAATTTCTAATATTCCTCAAAATAACCAACCCCCTCCCCCACCTCTCGCATCTAACTAAATGAGGTTTCAAATTAACGTGCGCCGACAATAAACAGAACAATAAATTGGAGACTTACATTAAGATCAGTGACAGCTGATGCAGTCAATGGAAAATATTGTTTGCTTTTGCTGCATTCATTTTTATCTGAACATCGGAGCATCGTCTTATTCTTAGCACTATTGAAAAAATTGAACTTTCTGAACTTTTCTCTTTCTTCTTGAATTTTTCTAGTCGCTGTCTAAAAATCACATTTTTGCTTGGGTTAAAAACAATCAGAGAATAGGTAAATGCAGAGCTGAACTTCCCTACAAGCAAAATAAAAAGGGACACCATAGCCCCACATTCATGGTGGGCTGGGCCAATATTTTTTAAAATAATATTCCAAAAGAAAGTTATAATATGTCTTTTCATCTTAAAAATAATTGTTAACTAACGTACCCGTCCGAGAACTCTCCGGTGTTAAACCCCACTTCCCTATTTTTCCATTTCCATTTCTGAAATATATATTTTTCTTCAAGACCTTCTTATCCTCCGTCAATTGTTCTATATGCCCCCCGGTAATTGATAACAAAACAATACCTTGTCAATAAAAACTATTCTTATTACCGTTATTACCGAGCAGAGCTACTCCCGTGTAATTCATTCGCGTAGAATATCAAGTAATTAGTTTAATATCACATACAATTGCAGATTCTACAGGCTCTGAACAGATGGGGTAGAATCGAGAAATGTCGAACAAGCAAAATGTAATAGAATTTTCAAAGAAAATCTCATCTTAGAGAATAGGGTGTGAGATCCCTGTCTTTGAGACCGTTGGCCTCAAAATTTCGTTTTCAAGGTCCTAAAACACTTTGTTTAAGAGTTATTTAACCATATAGATTCAAATATCCGGCCGTGTTTTGTGAGTTGCAGTTGACATGAATATTTAAATGCGTTTTTTTTAAACAAATCCTTCATATTCTTAAAGTCGAAGTGAAATTCGTCACGACTACGTGAAATTTTCTTTCTTTAGAGACCTCATTTATAAAGATTGGTTCCATGTGAGAGCCGCAAAATGTATTTAAACTACTGAAATAATATAAGAGGTGATCATCAAATAATATACTAAAAATACATTTGAAATTTAAAAACTAATTGACTGGAACGATGTGAAATTAAACATGTACTAGTGAGAACCCGTCAAAATTTAACGGTCATATCTGAAATAAATGTAAAATACTTTGCCCAGACTAATGTTCACAATACGTTGCATTGTTTGGATCTTTAGGATACAACGAAGATATTCTGTGATGTGGAGTTCCCAAAATTTTGAACACGACCAGGTGGCACTGAAATATCGGCACCTAATGACACAAAAGAAAGAGCACTATTATACTGACGGATATTATCTCTAAAGTTTTTTGATGTATCATCTCCTATAAACAACTTTGATTTCTTCTGGCATATTGCTCGAATGTAAACTTATTTTTCCTTGCAACACGGAGTAAACTCGTTGGCAGAATTTCTCTCACATGGGAAGTACAAAGCAAAACAAAACTGACATTTCATAAGCAACGACCCAGCAGAAAAGGAAATGACTTCACTAACACGACATCTACGCTGATTTTCTATTTCCCTGCGTCCACTGAATGTCCGTTTGCGTTCGGAGCGCGTGGGCAACGATTCGAAATTCAACATAACCTGTGAACAACTTCGCTACTTCAGTTCAACCGAGCAAAACCCACTGTCCGAATGTTCTCTACAAAATACACCACAAAAGCAAATACATGCAAACTGTCAACACCACAATGCAATTATTACACTGAAACAAAACCTTGTCGAATTGTAAACAAATCTCAACAATAAAAATAAAGCATCAAGTAGTGCCACCATGAAGCAGCCGCTATTTGGAAAAAAACAATTGACTATCGATAAACGTACTATTAAAGAATGATTTAATTAATTAATTTACACCACAAATGTTGGTGAATCAACACAAACAATATATGATAACAATCTACGGATCACATTCTTTCATTTAAAGGAAAAAAAACACTACAATCGGTTCAGTAGAAGCTCTAAACGAAGCCATGGCAGAATACCTTATTTTTTTAATATACAGATTTGTAGTTCAAAAAATTAAAAATGTATTTAAAATAAAAAAATATATATGTTCAATTTTGTTAGCCATTTATATATTCTTATACATTTATACAAGAAGTTATTTTATATTAATTTGGGATTTTTAGTAAATGTGTAGGATACTTTTTTCTGAAGGGCTGCCCCAATAGTTTTGTTCTAGGGATCTCTCAGTATCTAAATCCAACCCTGGGTAAATGTAAACGAAATTGTAGGAGGATGATAAATTCAGGTTTCTAATATTATTCTAATGATCCGTGGTGACAGCAGAGACTCGATACTTAATTATTAAATATTTGTATGTTAATATATTTTAATTATAGGCAGTCAAGTACATAACCTATTTATTATATTACATGAACTGTCACAAGAATAATCTTATTTAGTATCTTAATAGTAATTCATTTTCTCTATAGTACAAAACTTTGTTTAATAAATTGCGTTCCCTAAACCGAAGTCATGCATTTTGGATGGCTCTAAAAATGAACAAATGTCTTATTTTCAAATAATTCGAACCTCTTTTAATTTTAGTGCAACGTCATTTCCCCAGGCAAAAATGTCTTGGTCACTTGAAAATCACATTCTTGAAGATTTCTATCCGACAATATTGTTATAATTTTGTTATTGACAGCATGAATAATACAGCTCTTTAAAAATCATACGACGGAGTAATTTCATTTCGGTATTCAAAACGGATGCAGGATGCATAAGCACTGAGCAGTATTGCCAATCTTGGGGACATAATGTGTTGCCCAATTTACCGATGCGTTTCGCGCTACTTAGATCTGGAATTTTTTGTTATTATTAGCGCGATGACTGTAAAACTTCAAAAATAAATGTCTATAATGTGTTTTTTTCCTAGGGCTTGTATCCAGCCGACAGCCGGTTGCCCTTTACGTCCCGAAGGGACGCATATTCGACCATACACTAGACAAACACTTGCGGGCTCCTCTGATCTGGGGTCAGCAGAACGCGAGGCCCTCCGCGACAACACACACACACACAAAGTCAAGGGACAAACAGCCATGCCCAAGGCGGGACTCGAACCCTCGACCCTTCAGACCGAAGCGCTCAGTCGGGATTCGCTCTTAGCCACCTCGGCCATCCAGGTCGGCGTTTATAATGTTACTTTTTGTAATGTGTGAATTGAGGCATGAGAGTGAAACTTCGCTCTTATGCCTCGATTTTTCCTTCCATGTTCACGCGAACTGGAGGTATTATAGAAACTCTTAAACCACGGATCTTTATGTCGTATTACGTTTTCTATTTTTCGCAAGTGAAAAAAGTTTATATAATGACATAATAAGCCCCTTATGACATCCTTTATTGTTTCTATTGGTGTCACAAAAGTCACTTGTCTTATAAATAATTGTATCTCAATGTAATATGGATTCTATCCACTAGAGAATATCTCGCTCTAACAAATTTAAAACGAATGACTCGAGTTCGTGGTTCTTCTTGAATATTAATTCACCTAATCAGCATTAAAATACACAAGAAAATATCAGTAAGCTCCAAATTTTTTGCGTCAATATTTTCGGTGTTTTCATACAACACCGTTTTCGTGCAATAACAATATCATAACAACGAATGAAACGATTATTAAACATTGCCAATAGTATTAAATATTCACATATCATAATTTAATATATTACATTCATTTACGAGTGACTCTAGGAAGAGTGAAGAGTTCACTTATAAATTTGAAGAATCGCTATGAATCGATCATGATCAAACAATTCGTTTGATTTATATTTCTTTTTTAAAATGAGTCACCCAATTATCGTTACAATCGATGCACGTAAGAGACAATTAACGCACCGCTGATTATTGTAATGTTATCATAAGAATAAATAAGTAAAATATAAATAATAGAAATCATGGGTTGAGTAATTTGATATTCTCCATTAACACAGCGTCATCAACAGGGACATGCAGTAAAATACAAATACGGAAGCTTGAGAATTAAAAGCAATGCTTGTGTGCCCAATCTTTGGAGGTACTATTCAATATTATAGTAAAAGTGCTCAAGCATAGGATTCGATAGAGCTTGAATCGAACTTACCTTCAACCCTTTAGGCTCTAGCTGGATAGCGGAATCACTCGCTAGATTATCGCAGTCCTGAGGAGAATCCTGGTGGCCGGTTCCTCTGGTTGGTAGTTTCCTGTGGTTTCTCTGATTAATATCATGCTTATGTCAGAGATTTATCGTAACAAATGAATGCTGGGCCGCGCGCGATAATCCACTCCTCTTTCTTGTTCTATCCTCTCCCCTTTCACTTACATTTTTTAAATTTAAAAGGTAATTATTACAATATAGAATTGCATTACTTGTTAACTATGTTGCTAGGCCGAAGGCTTTTAAGCCATTATAATACCCACATCCTACTACGTTCTACTCTTTCCCCAAAATTGTCTCATCATATCAAAGCCATGGGAAGAAAACCATAAGTTACTCCTGAGGAAAAATCCTCTGAAGGGGTAAAACCTACGGTCAGAAGAAGAGTACCTGCTAATGTACCAAACGTTTTCTATTTATTTATTTCCTGGCGTGGACATTTCGCATTCTCCTTCCAGTCTTTGGCCTTCTCACAACCTGAAATCAATCATGCACTTACATTTACTGCATTACTCTCCCACTAATGTCGGAAGACCACTCGTGAGCATAAAACTTGCCCCGGCCGGGGCAATACCCTGCTCCAAGGAGGCACCCGGAAGAGGTAAGCCCTCGCAAGAGGATGTGTAGATCTACGCTGGTTCTCACCACCCAGCGGGGAAGGAATCACTTTCACTTCCCGGGATAAAAAAAATCACTACGCAAGGATTAATTACCATAGCAGGTGATGAGGCGGGAAAAATGTAGAACTGAAGTCAATTATGATCTAAGTGTCTTTTTCGAAGTTTTGAGATATGATGTTTTTTTTCATCGAGAACAACTTTTTAAATTATAAATACTTCATACTAAAAAGAATAATTTAAATTAAGACTAAATACAAATTGTAAAAGTGATATCTTCATTAATATCATTCCATTTTAGAGCATTTGAGTTTTTAAAATTTAAAATGAAAACCGATCAATGTATACAGTATCAAATGCAAATAATGGTCTACGTTCCATAGGGTTAATATAGAAATCTAAGTGCCAAAAATTCTTTTATAATAAAGGAGGGTTTGTTTTGAATTATTAAACAATATTTGACACTCCTTTACTTTGTGCAAAAACAAAACAACTTTGTGCAAAAACAAACAGGTAAACACTTGCTCAAAACAAAGCAAAAACGAAGCTAAAAACAACGCTGTTTGTACGCTCAGGACACTTAGATCACAATTCACAATTTGCTGCAGGGCACATACAACTCACGGATTCTGTTGGCAATGATCTGAACTACTACGCACAGGTTTGACACTTAGAATTTACTTCAAGTGGCTTGGCTCGTAGACCATAATTCCGATTATAATCGAAAATTTAAAAAAAATGAATTTACTTCAGGTCTTCTAACGGTTAATCTATCAATCTAGCAACAATGTTGCATACAAAGTATCGAATGTCTAATTCGAGTTTAAAGAAGCTATTTATTATCAATAATGAATTATTAAATGTTCCAGATTATAAATATTCTACGTATTAGTATATGATTGTACGTTATGAAAACGACCTTTTGGTTCCCGGACGTTCTCTCCTTCTAATTCCATTTGTCAAAACCCTCTCACCTCCCCTGCCATCCCCTTTTTCCCTCGCTGGAATGACTTCTCTCCCCAAGCTGCGGCAACGCAGCCTTGGCGACGCACGGCTCTGATAAGCTGTTGGACACGGCTGGCCACTTGGTTCTCTGACGAATGACAGTGCAGCCTCAGCTCTGCAAGTCGTATGGTGCATCGTCTGAAGTGAGATGAAAGCAACTGTCAGAAAGATAATTTTAAATGGATTTCCTGAGCTCTACGCCAGCATAAAAGTGCATAATTCAAAAGTATCGATAATGTGCATTTAACCTAAAAATGTCTTCTATTTTTCTCTCATAAATAATCTGTAATTGAAATGCGATATAAGTTTTATATGCTGTTGAAGTTTTCAGTTATTTGTTCCAAAACAACAATAGAATCAAAATGGGACATTAAAGAATATCACATTTTAAACTATTTAAATTACACAAGTCTCGTTGTACAGGAAAAGAATTAGATTCAAGCTAATTTATAGGTTTTGTTTTGGCCATAAGGAAGTTAGAAGTTGTACCGTGAAAGACAGAATGATCGTAAGAGTTTATTTGAAAAATATAGAAGTTCAAATACTTCAAATTTTAAAATATTTTTTTGTATACCCTCATTATAAACGACCCTTTTCGATACTCCGAATCGTGCATAATCCAGTATTTTATTGCACGCTACATGACGTCATCGCCATTATTAAACGCGACATGACGTCGTCACACATTCAGCCAATAGTAGCGAGAGAATCGTGGGGAGGTAGAAGAAGACGGAACAGCCGACCACCGTTTTCTCGCACGGATGTCAACAATGCCATCTTGAATTTGATTTCCAGAGGGCGTTGGATGTCAAGCACCTGAGACGTCAGAAGAAAGTTGTTTCGCGAAATTAAGTTTGATTCTCTTGTAAATTTATAATGCTGTTATACAAAAAAATAGCGTATGTAACTCGTTTATAATGTTGCTTTATTGCATTCGTACAAATTTGAAAACTCGCTCCTAACGTCGCTCGTTTTCAAAACATGTACTCATGCAATAAAGCTTAACATTATAAACTAATTGCATAAACTACTATTTGTAACAGAGCATTTGTATTTTTAATAATTACACGTCTTGTGCTTAATACTGGTATAAATCTTTTATTAGAGCCACCTTATTCTCTAACATATCTATTGTCGTTTCGCAAAAACGATAGAATTTTAACGCATGTGACAGAATAGTCAGTCAAATAGGCATATTTTCTTGAAATGTCGAGGAATGTGTCGCTAAAGTAATTGAAACATCTATAATATTAACATTTGAAGTTTGTCTACCTATAAGAGAATTATAAAATAAAACACACGCCATGAAATAAAATAGATATTATATCTGCCTTTGCTACTATATTGCAACTGTCTACCTTCATCGCTTGTCACGCATAGTTTGCAAAATGTGTGGTAATCCATGTAAACTGACAGTAAAGGAATCCATTGGTAGAATTTATAACGAATTTTTTCTGAAAGCTATGAGAAATATCAAACAACCTAACATCTCCAAACATAATATCATGCATTAAAAATCTTAAAAACCGTAGTAACGCTAGACACAGAATGTTCTACCTCAGTATTCAAGAACAGTCGTAAAGTCAGAAATGAAATTACCTCCCTTTAATCGGCTTATTTGATACTTTCGTTCTTTTTTAATAAACCCAGTAGTCAGCTCACATCTCATGGTGGTATTTTCTGATGTATTTGTCAAAGTCTACTTTGGTATTGATTCTAAAAGCATGCAGGATATGACATAGAGGATATATTCAATGTGTTTTATTCGACTTATTTCTGACAAAATAAGTTTATCAATCTTCAGATAATAATAATAATAATAATAATAATAATAATAATAATAATAATAATAATAATAATATAAATGTTATTTTTATGTTCATTGGGAAAATCAATACATGTATATCCAGCGAAGAAAATTATACAAATACTATTAACTTCTTAATTTATTGTACCAAATTGTATGGAGCCTTCAACAGAAATTTAACTATTATATATTAACAGAAACATTTGAAAACATGTTTTAATAATGAAATAATCATTTTAGCATTAACATGTCTTATATTTAAGTACTACTTCCTTTTTTTTGTCGTGAGAAACATGTATGATACAATTCAATTATAAATTCACTTAGTACATTTTGGCATCGATTCCATTATTTATTTGTTTCACATAATGTTCTAATTCTATAAAAGTTCTCACAATCACTTTAGGTGCTGCGAGAACAAAAAATGGCAGTAGACCTTAGGTATTCGCGAAGACAGGATTTTTCGTACATGGAAAAAAATAACTCATTTCTGTACATTTTATCAATTATCTTTTCTAACAAAGTGACTCCATGTACTCCAATAAAAAGCACTTCTTGCAAAATGAGTACATCTACTCGTATGTTCTTCTAGTTAAATACATGGTACATAATATTTATAGAATTGACATTGTACATTCATATTGATAATATGAAACATTTCATTTTCACTTTGTGAATAATAATTAAATGGCACTGCATTGACTTGGATGGCACATTGCTTGGTAACATAACATTAGCGTTGGTTGATTGTTTAACAATACTAACTCAGGCTTGAAAGTTGCTCAAAATGGAAATGAAGCATTATAATGTTTTTCATTGTTTTGCAACACTAAAAACTGAGGTCAGTAGATTTTTCTACATTCTCTCGATCAAAATATCTTTCATGCTTGAAGCACCCGATAAACGAGGAAAGATAAAGTCAAGCACGTTCAATAATACTTCTTAATTCACTTGCCGCCTTCAACTTCTTGAATGGCACACAGTAACTTATATTGAGCCGCGTGTATATCAATCAAAAATATTCATGCATGAAGGCAACAAAATAATGCATATAGAGTTTTTCTTCGTGATGAGTTGCCTCCCTTCTTTTTTTTGGAGTTTCTCCTAAACCGGAGCCATTGTATATTTTGCCGTGTGCAGCAGAAGAGAGACAAGTGAAGCGCAAATGCAAGTGACGATCGATGAGTGTTGCGTGCACTACCAGCCTCTCAGAGCCGCTTGTTCCGAGACTATGCCGCCTCCGTGGGCAGCATACTGCATTTCGACGGGCAGGTACCCGTCCAGCGACGGGCAAACGGCTTCCAGCTCCTGTTGGAAAGTGGGGCGAAATTATTTACAGATTGAACACTTGCAACATAATTAAATGAAAACATTTGTTTACAATGTTTTTACTTGTCTTACCCGAGAAAACATAGCAGTTGTTTTTGTGAGCTGTGGGAAATAATGTTCATAATTTCATTTTAAAATGAAATGCATAAAGCGAAAATGATTACTTCTGTCCTCTCAAAAGTCATATCACTTCCTTATTCGTTTCATATCATTTCATTACTCGTAATTCCAAACGAAAAGGAAATTCATTGCAACGTTATGCACAAGAAATGCCTATTACAATAAGATATAAGTGAAAATAGTTTTAATTATTTAACATGTTCAACAAACAATTAAAGATTGGCCTCGTAAAAGATTTAATACAAAATAAAAAATAACGCTAATGTGATTTTTTAATTTTTAAATGCAAAGTGCACTCGCTTTCATCTAAATGAATTTTTTTGCTCAATACCAAGTAATCATTCATTCTAAAAGACTATGTATACAATATCGTGTCTCAGAGCAATTTTCATCAAAGATAGCACGAGAAGCTTGATTTAGTTGTACGATCCGTCGTTTGTACAACGAGGTATGTGCACACAATAGTCAGTCTCGATTTTGCTCCCGTTTCCGCCTTGTTTGTCCCTTTTTATACAAATTGCAATTTGGAACAAAAAAAATAAATTATCTGGCAGTAATTGTGGTCGTTTTTTTGGTTATATTTGCGAAAAAGAGATTCTCGCTTGTTCCTGAAACCTTTGTGGTAAAGTTAAGTGTAATAGTGGGGTAGGAGCGTAGTTCGTCGTAGGTTCCTAATAGGATGAAGCATGATGTAAGTTTTTCGATTGCCGCTGCGCTTCGATTGCTCCCGCCCAATTTGTTCAGTAACACTTGTCCCGATGGGGAGCACGCTTCATACGAGAAGCATGTATTCACACCCAGCAATTTCATTAAAACGTCCCCGAAAGCAAGTTATTTTATGCAGTAAAAAACGAAGTTAATATCAAACCCAGGAATTTTCAAAAAATAGTTGTTTGGCAGCAGACAAAATTTAAACAAATACAGAAACAAAAAGATAGCCTCCCAACACCTAACAGGTTTCTTAATAGACATCTTAATACAATAATTTACCAATATAAACATTGTAAATCTCATGTCTCTTTTGAAAGGGAATGGAGATCGAACGGGATAAGATCTACAATCGAAGTAATCTTCTACATGAAAATTCGAAATGATTTCTTCTCAGTTTTCATTGTTTCAAAGCCAGCAAACTCAACGTTCTATTAGATTAAACTCTAAAATCTATATATATAAAAGAAAGTCGTGTTAGTTACACTATTTATAACTCAAGAACGGCTGTACCGATTTGGCTGAAAATTGGTGAGCAGGAAGCTTAGAGCCAGGACACGGACATAGGATACTGTTTATCCCGTTCGACAGCGTTCCTGTGTGAGAACGCACGTTTTTACGTACTTATTACGCACGTTTTTGCGTACTGCGTACGCAGTGCAACAAGGATAGTACAGTTTCTCACTGTGAGTGCGACGCGAGAAAAAGATGGGACCGGCTGTTAAGGCGGAACAGAGTTCGCCGGGTCACCTAGTATCAAATAAATGACTTCAAACTCTGCAATCTCCATGTTTCAATTACACGACCCTAACAACGTTTACTGCAAAACTGTAAATCATAAACTTATTCATCCAAATAAACGTGGAACAAAGCGTTAAGCTCGAAGGAAACGAGTCAAATGGATTTCAGCCTCGGTAGCAAATGAAAACGAGAGTGCTGGTTTTGCAACTAGACCCTATACCATATTATCGCCATGCCATCTGTCATTTATTACAAATTTGGATGTGAAGAGAGAGACCGTATAAATGTTGATAAATAATGGTATTTACGTTATTATGGAGGAACTGAAAGCATGATATACCGTAATAAAAGAAATAAACAGGGTAGAATAAATAAGCAAGTCATGACATGGTATCTACTTACACCGTGAGAAAAGTAGATCAAGAGTACACCACATTTTCACAAAGGCATTTTGATTGTTGCGGTGCTTTCCGAAAACATTATTTTTGTATAACACCTTAGTTACAGAAACAGAGTAGTAGATTGTTGTTACGGTGCATCTGCAGTTGGAAATGCCGAAGATAACGATGTCATGGAAGGGTACCTTTGGGTATATTTAAAATTCTGTATGCTCCATTGTGATGAACCAAATTTGTTTAATAAATGACGTATAAGAAGTTTCCATAATGTCAGAAACATTAATGAGAAATCAAGAGTCCGATCGGTGAAAGCACATTTGTGATATAAAAATTATTACTAGTATGTTAGTTCATCTAAATTTGAGACAACCCAGATGACAATTATTTATTTGCCCTTCTCTAGGCTCTATGATCCGATGTCAGATTATACTATGGAAACGTCAAACAACAATTATTACCAGGGAGCGGATATTAATGACCTAAAAAATGACCACAAATAATCAATAAAATGCTCAAAAAATGCTTTAAAAATGTCATAAAACCAAAGAAAAAATGACGTAAAAAGTCTTATCAAAACCAGATCGGATGAACAACTTTTGCTGTTGAATACATTACTGATGAAATCGAGGCTTCTTCCTTTCGTTCGAGTGAACTCCGCTTGAAAACGTTTGGTTCGGATTGTTCTTTACCAGGAAATATTTGTTTTTAAAGTTATCCCGAAATTGGCGGGACCGGCAAGGACGCTGGTATACGTCTCAAGAATTATATACTCACAACGGCTGTCAAAAAAATTTCGGAGCGAACAAATCGAAAAGGTAACTGAGTAATTCTGTGAAGAACATTTTTTGCATCTCACAAATATTATTTGAAGGAAGTACCATTAAAAATTGTATAAAAATCGACGAAATCCGCAAAAAATGCATTACAAATGACGGAAAAGGTAAAAAATGACTTATTAGTCGAAATCGACAAAAAATGCCAATAATGACATATAAAAATGGGTCATTTCCTTTCGTTATAACAAAAAAATGAATTTCTATAATAAACGGCATTGTTACAAAGTGAAAGGAAAAAATATTTCATTAAAATCCGCCCCCAAAATTGTCTCTAATTAAGAGGAACCTTAAATCAGTACATGCATCAATCATGTAAATGCACACTACCTGCTTGACGGCGACGGGGTAGGCGGGCGGGGCGGGCTGTTGCGGCGGCTGCACGCAGTAGTTGCCGTAGTAGGGCGCGGGCTCCTGCCCCGGCGGCGCCGCGCTGCACGGGCGGCCGTCCCGCACGAGGACGGGGACGGAGAAGCGGCGCGGCACCGGCCGCCCGCCCGCCCCCGCCCCCGCGCCGCCGTCCACGCCCCCGCCGCCCCCCGCGCCGCCACCCGCGCCCGCCGCCGCCCCCGACTCGATCAGAGTGCGTTGGCGCTTGTTCTTGTAGCGCCGGTTCTGGAACCAGATCTTCACCTGCGGAAAAGAACACATTTTTGTTGTGAACCAATAACGCACTATGTTAATCTTTGGCAATGCCCACAGAGGCAAGTTGCATGCCGGGAGCGGTAGCTCAGTGCATCAACTGATGTCACTGCAGCGCCTCTGACCGGGAGGTCCTAGGTTCGAGTCCTGACGGCGGCAGGATTTACGACACTAGCTTTTCAGCTAGGTCGAATTCAGTGGCTGTCTGGAGGAAAATACTAGCGGTCGGCTGCTCTGATCGGTAGTTTTCCGTGGTTTCTCCGATCAACACCAGGCGAATGCCGGAGCAATACCCTACCAAACGGGCCACGGACCGCGCGCGATCTGTCCTTCCCATTCCTTGTCCTATCCTCTCCCCTTACACACACACTTACACTAACATGCACTACACTACCACATATTCCGGGAGATCGTTCGGGAGCTTACAGCGTGTCCCGGCTGGGGCGGTGCCCCGCTGGTGGGAGAGCCCTGGTTAGGGGGAAACCCCACTAGCCGACGGTAGGTCGGCGCTGGATCTCGCCATCCAGCGGGGGAAGATCATCGCCATCTCCCGCGAAAAAAACATGCACTACACTTCAGGGACCACTGACCAAAGCAGTTGACGCACCCGGAAACACGAAAGAATTAATCAAGCAAGCAAGCAAGTTGAATGAAATATAGGCGTGCTGCACGTCATGCCACCAATTCTTTTATGTATGTATGTTTTTACGTATTACCTATGTATGCATGTGTTTAGCATTTTGAATCGAATGTCCGAGATTGCCGGCTGTCTAACGGTGTCTATGCGTAGGCCTCGTTTAATTCCCACGCTTGGGCGTGGGGTAGTGGTAAGAGAGACATGCCACGAGCATGTATTTCCTTCTCCGTAACTAGCAACCTTCGTCTGCCTTGTTCGCCACCCAGCTACAGAAACTGAGAGGATTTTAAATGAAAGCTACAACACTATTTTTGTCTCGTTTTTATTTTATATTCTTTTTTATGCATATACACTTACAAATGAAGTTCCTCAAAAATTGCATTTGGATACTTGTCGACTAATATTTATCAATAATTGTCATCATCATAATAATCATGATCAGTAATTACCAATTATAATGATCAAGTAAAGATCAAGTTGTTTAAAACATAAATTTTACAGCTATTAACATACCTAGTAATGTTCTGAGTGTTATTACTGCCGAGGCCAAACATTTCAAAGAGACGGAGCGTAGCGGAGCCGAGAATAATGTGAAAATTTACACTACAGCAATAGTAAACACATGAATTCTGTTGCTTGTTGATGCGGCACGTTAGTACGACATGGTGGGGTGTTGCTTGCGATATATCTATATAAACAAAATTCGTACATCGTGGATCGAGAAAGATGGATGCAAATAATTCTCCTGATCCTAAAGATACCCAAAGAAACGACGTTCGGTTAGGAAATTAGCGCGTTGACGCCCAAAGGCGACACCTTCACATCGTCAGTAAATATGATTACTGGAGTAGTCTTTCATTTGGTGGAATGTGAGGAAAATGAGGTTAATTACCTAATATACATTTTTAATTGTACTATTAATAATATTACAGTTAAGAATAACTATCCCCCAACGTAATGTGAATTACTTCTGAATTGTTTGAATCTGTTTTATTTTGTACATCATGTTATTTTCGTAACAAATATTTGACTTGCGATGAATCGATGTTTGTTTATGTTGTTAAGGATGTTAATCCCCGTTGCTAAGGATGTTAAATTTCTTAGCATACGGGTAGGGAACAAATGCTCTTAACAAATCTGCGGAGTGCATGTTAAAAGGGTTAAAGACGCATATGAGCGATAAATGTTGTATAAATTTATATCTATAAAAATGCATTCGCGTTGGTTTGTCCGTTATACAAAGCATTAACTATAGACAAATCTGGACTACATTTGGAATAATTGTAACTTATATTACAGAATACAAAGAGCTTATAAGTCTAAAGAAAATAAAAGACGAAGTTTCAAAATAACTCAATAGGAAGCTCAGATGGATTTTTTTAATACATGATTTCAAAATTTCGCGAATTCTAATACTGTCTTCGGATGTATATAGTGAATTTAATTACTAGTAAATTTAATGTGCTGTAGTTACTTCACTTATGTAAACGGTCTAATAGTGAAAATGAAATACAGTTTGAAATATATTATTCGCCTTTTCTTCTTCATGAACTAAGGAAATTGGTGGAACTTACTCTCAAAGAAAAATCTGGTGTAATCATATGCTCAATTTGTAATTTGCACAAAGTTATTGAAACGATTTTATTGAAATCAACGTGACTAATTGCATTGTGTCAATCGGAATGACGGCACGAAATTTGACATGTTCCAATAATATTTTTTAACTAATACTTTTTTTTTAAAATATATCTTCGTCATTCTTATCCTTGAATTCATGGATAGTACGGTATGACAGTTTTCTTCTAAAAAACAGATTAAATATTACAAATATTTTTTATTGTGAATATCAAAAATACTTTAAATAAATTTTATTAATTCATTATATAAATCTAAACTATAAATAATTATCCATCGGCTTCATTCTCATATCACCTTTCTAATGAGAGCGGAATTTTAAAAGTATTTGTTCTCCGCGCAGGTCCATTATAAAACAACCCTCGTGAAATTTAATTCACCCCTCCGCGAATAAAATGCAGAGTTAAATTCCCCGCTAAAAGCTGCGCCCACGTGGTCGCGGCGGCGCCACCGCCCTCCTCGCGGACTCTGGGCGCCGCGCACTCTTTACGTAAAAAATGGACATTTTCCCTCGTATTCGGCTCCGGGATTGTACTTTTTAATAATAAAACTTTCCCCCTCGTCCGGTGATCCCACTGCGTCGGCGGGGAGTCGCGCGCGGGGGTGAGTTGGAGGGTGAGTGAGATTCGGGGGTGGTCGTGGCGAAGCAGGCGCGGATCAGGGGTAGCTGGTGGTGGTGGCGAGGGTGAGCGAGCAGTGTCGTTGCCAGGGCAACACAGGAGGATTCTGTGCGAAGGCGGCGAGGGCGAGGGCGGCGAGGGCGGCGGTGGCGGCGAGGGCGGCGAGGGCGGCGAGGGCGGCGAGGGCGGCGAGGGCGGCGAGGGCGGCGAGGGCGGCGAGGGCGGCGAGGGCGGCGAGGGCGGCGAGGGCGGCGAGGGCGGCGAGGGCGGCGAGGGCGGCGAGGGAGGCGAGGGCGGCGAGCGGCGGGGCGAGCGGCGAGGGCGGCGTTAGCGGCGAGGGCGGCGGTGGCGGCGAGGGTGGCGAGGGCGGTGGTGGCGGCGAGGGCGGCGGTGGCGGCGGTGGCGGCGGTGGCGGCGGTGGCGGCGGTGGCGGCGTGGCGCCTGTGGCGGCGGTGACGGCGAGGGAGGTGGTGGCGGCGAGGGCGGCGGCTGGGTGGCGAGGGCGGCGGTGGCGGCGGTAGCGGCGAGGGCGGCGCAGGGCGGCGAGGGCGGCGAGGGCGGCGAGGGCGGCGAGGGCGGCGAGGGCGGCGAGGGTGGCGGTAGCGGCGTGAGTGGTGGCGGCGAGGGTGGCGGTATGGCGAGGAGGCGGTGGCGGCGAGGGCGGAGATATGGTAGCGGCGAGGGCGGCGGTAGCGCGAGGGAGGTGGTGGCGGTGAGGGCGGCGAGGGTGGCGGTAGCGGCGAGGGCGGCGGTGGCGGCGAGGCGGTGGTGGCGGCGAGGGCGGCGGTGGCGGCTGTGGCGGCGATGACGGCGAGGGAGGTGGTGGCGGCGAGGGAGGTGGTGGCGGCGAGGGCGGCGAGGGCGGCGGTGGCGGCGGTGGCGGCGGTAGCGGCGAGGGCGGCGGTAGTGGCGAGGGCGGCGGTGGCGCCGAGGGCGGCGAGGGCGGTGAACGCGGCAGTGAGGGTGGCGGTGGAGGCCAAGGCGGCGTTGGTGGCGAGGACGGCGGTAGCGGCGAGAGCGGGTTGGCGGCGAGTGCTACGGTTGCGGTGACCGTGACGGCGACGGTGGTGGCGGAGGCGGTGGTGGCGGCGAGGTTGGCGTGGGCAGCGAGGGCGGCGAGGGTGGCGGCGGTGGTAGTGGCGGGTGAGGTGATGGCAGGAAAACGCATTGGAGAGAACAACCAGATTGACAGGAGGAGAGCGGGAGTGCCATGAGAAACGGTGAAAGATGTCTAAGTAATGCAACTTGGAGGGCACGGGTGACGTGGGCGATGGATGTAGCAATGAAGCAATTTCCCTGGCAGAATCAGTGAACAAGCTCTGGGGGACGAGACGATGTACTAATCCAGGCATTCGCGAAGCAAAGAGAAGGCTAGCTCGTATTCCGACTTTGGAGGAGAGAGAATGGAACGTGAAATACGGTTGACCCAGACAGCGGTTAAAAATGAGACGACGATAAGACATAGGAAGCAGGAGCGAGTGATCAGGACGGGTGAGTCATGTAGGCGTAAGAATTGTAGTCTACTCGTTTAAATCGTCGAAATATTAGAAGTGAGCGCCAAAACCAGAAACCTAAAACTATGCAAGAACGCCTCTGGAGGGTAGGCCTACTGTGTTCCCCCGGAAAATGGTGTGGGGAAGGAAGGTTCGCCAGAGTTTGATGTGAGAGCGTACCTTGGGCAGGGAGAGAGAGGCGAGGTCAGCGAGAGCGAGAAAGGGGTGAAATCAGCGAGGGTCGTGAGAGCGAGGGAGGGGAAATGTGACAAACGCAGGAGAGGAAGGGGACACGGTGACGCGACCGATACGAAAGGACACAGTTAGGAGCAGATAATGGAACAGACGGGCTGGGCCGGCTCGCTAAAGGCTGTGAAAGCAGGCAATGGAAACGGCCAGGCGCATCAGTGACTCCGTAACTAAGCACAGGAGAAGGCGTTTGTGAAAGGTGACGAATAGATGCGGCGCCCTCTTAAGCTCTTGCGGTGAGGGAGGAAAGGTCGGGAGGGGTAAGGGTGGACGAGTGATATCTTGTCTCTCCCCATAAGGATAAGAGATTTTACAAATACATAATTAGGATGATATGCGAATGATGATAGCGGAATAGGGAAATGAGAAAGGGAAGCGGAATAACCGCCACCAACTCTCTTGGAACTGCACAACGCCGCGAGGGACAGGGGCGTGGGCGTAGTAAGCGACACGTGGGAGCGCCATGAACAGGACTCTAGGAGATGAGGTCCAAGCTGGCAGGTAAATAGGAGGGCAGGCAGGCAGGCGGGTAGACATGCGGACAGACCGGCGGGCAGACAGGCGGGCAGACAGGCGGTCAGACAGGCGGACAGACAGGCGGACAGACAGGCGGGCAGACAGGCGGGCAGACAGGCGGGCAGACAGGCGGGCAGACAGGCGGGCAGACAGGCGAGCAGACAGGCGGGCAGGCAGGCGGGCAGGCAGGCGGGCAGGCAGGCGGGCAGACAGGCGGACAGACAGGCGGACAGACAGGCGGGCAGACAGGCGGGCAGACAGGCGGGCAGACAGGCGGGCAGACAGGCGGGCAGACAGGCGGGCAGACAGGCGGGCGACAGGCGGGCAGACAGGCGGGTAGGTAGACGGGCAGGCAGGCGGGCAGGCAGGCGGGCAGGCGGGCGGGCAGGCGGGCAGACAGGCGGACAGGCAGGAAGGCAAGGAGGCAGTCAGGTAAGCAGGCAGGCAGGCACGCACGCGGGGAGGGGGGTGATGAAATCAACCGATTTAGAATCATGCGTGGAGACGTTGTGGAGAACGGCGATGGTGGTGCTGTGAACGGAAGGAACGAGGACGACAGTGTTGCCTGAAATCTGTATAAGGAAACACCATTTCCCAGGGGACAATATTTCTGCTAATACTATCTGTGAAACACCAAATTTGTAGAAAGTGATGAGAGTAGCATAGGGATCAGATCTCTCACCCACATCCTCTAAGTAACTCAGTTCAAATCTCTTTCGATCTGGGTAAAATTTGTGCTGTAGTGTGGCAGAAGAGGCTTAGGTGGTGAGGATCGTAAAAATTGTGATGATAGTCATTCGTTTGTGATTTATGATAATGCCCGCTGCGCGGTTCAGAAGGTGCAGTGGTTCAGGCAGTACGATTGGCTCAGATGCTACGAGTGGTTCAGACGGTGCGGGTGGTTCAGACGGTGCGGGTGATTCAGACGGTGCGGGTGGTTCAGACGGTGCGGGTGGTTCAGACGGTGCGGGTGGTTCAGACGGTGCGGGTGGTTCACGTGGTGCAGGGTGTTTGGATGAGGCGGTTTGTTGCTGGTGGTACAGACGTCTGTAGTGCGGGTGTGCGGGCGATGCAAGAGGAGGGTGCGATGCAAGTGGTGGGTGCGATGCAAGTGGTGGTGGGTACGATGCAAGTGGTGGTGGGTACGATGCAAGTGGGGGTGGTGGATTCGATGCAAGTGGGGGTGGTGGATTCGATGCAAGTGTTGGGTGCGATGCAAGTGGTGGGTGCGATGCAAGTGATGCGGGTACGGGAAGTGCAGTTGCAGCGGCTGGTACGTGTGGCGCGAGCGCCTCCGGGGCGGCGCGGTGTCTGTGCGTGTTGGCGTCGGCGAGCGGGCGCGCGGCGGCGCCGGGCGCGGCCGGGGAGCGCGCCCCCACAGCCCCAACGGCCCTGCGGCCGGCGGCGCGACGCGTCCGCGGCGCCCACGCGGCCCGAGAGGTGGCGCAGAGGGCGGCGGAGGAGCTGAGCGAGGGAGAGATGGCGCAGCCTCCTGGCGCCGCCTGGCCGCCGCGCCGTCGCGCGCGCGCCGCCCGGCCCGACCCGGCCCTGCCTGCCCTGCGCGACCCTTGCCCGCCCCCGCCCCGCCCCCGCCCGGGCCGAGCGAGGGACGCCGCGCCGCGGTCGATCGCGCGCGCGCTCCGCCCCTGACATCTGATCTCGCCTCTCAGCCCTCCGCCTGGACACTCCTTTTCTCAACACGGCTTTATCAGCGGAATCAGTTTGTGAGGTGATGTTGTCTGGACTTTGCGTGTCAGCAAATGTGCCTCTCTCTGCTCTCCGTAACCATCTCATGTTTATTCCTTTGGAATATAGTACCTGTTCGTTCGTGTTTATATTGTGGTTCGCACGTTTTCGAGGTTTATGGGTAAAAGTTTTTAATTAAATTCTTCTACTCATTTCATTTCATTTTTCAATTAAATTTTTGTTCTCACTACCTCAGTAACATTTTTTGGTTGAATCATGCGACGAGGCAACCTTCCTCCGCCCCTCCGCGTGCCAACCGCTTTGACTCGAGTTAGGGCGGTCGATTACCGTCTTTATCCCTGCCATCGAAGCTCTCCGGACACTTGTGCAGTGATTCGACTGGTACTTCTTTTATTCCGACTTTGTTTCTGGTGAAACTTTCCAGAGAAATGTATTCGTGATTGATACCAACATCACCTGTGCCATGGCGTGTTGTAAACGCTGCGTTTGTACTGATTGCGTGTTACAAGCTGTGTGTTCGTACTGATTGCGTGTTACAAGCTGTATGTTTGTACTGATTGCGTGACCGATTGTTACGTCTTATAAGCCTTTGTTCGTTGCTGCGCCCAGTTAGTAAGTAGACGAATGTTCGCCGCCCGTTCTTCACCCTCTGTCGTTGTGACGAAGAAACATTAGCCTTCGTCTCCCATCTCCTTTGAGAGAGCGGCGAATTTCCCATCTCCATGAGGCAGATTCTTCTTTCATCTAGCTACTATTCCTATCCTGGGTACTACTTTTCTGTTCATAGTTATTTCTGATGTTGTGGTATGTTTTTTTTTCCTAGGGCTTTTATCCAGCCGACAGCCGGTTGCCCTTTACGTCCCGAAGGAACGCATACTCGACCATACACTAGACAAACACTTGCGAGCTCCTCTGATCTGGGGTCAGCAGAACGCGAGGCCCTCCGCGACAACACACACAAAGTCAAGGGACAAACAGCCATGCTCAAGGCGGGACTCGAACCCACGACCCTTCGAACCGAAGCGCTGAGTCGGTACTCGCTCTTAGCCACCTCGGCCATCCAGGTCGGCTGTGGTATGTTTTTGCTATCTGCAAATGCCCAGCGCCCGTCCCTTGCGTGACTCGAATTTTTGTCTGGAAGCTTTTACGTTATTAACTGACGCGTTTCCTTGTTAGAGATTCACACCGTTAGAAGGTCTACAAATAGAATTTTCGCCTCTCTATTAATTGTACATCCATGTGACCAAATTGAAAACATTCCGTCAGAACGTCCCGCCCCGCCCCTTCCCGCCCTGCGTAATCCCCCCCCCCCCCCGCGTTCACTCCACGTTCTCTTTCTGCCTCAGACTATCACATGGGTTTACAAACGAAAGCCAAGCCATATATTCGCAGTTACGAATACCCCCCTCCCCTGTGTACTGTTTTTCCTGATCCGAACCTTATCAATTAGATTTATATAGGTGTATTAAAAATAATTTGTGTAGCTTTGGTTGCGAAGAAATGCACAACTACGCCCTCTGCGAGATTCTGTACTCCTTGTTTGAAAAGAGTTTTTGTTGTGGGAATATGCTTTCTCATGATCTGCGATCGTTGCTTTGCAGTGTTTGCACCGTAAGCCGACGTACGTAGAGTGCCGATGCAAATGTTACGAAACAAGTGCAAGACATCGCTGCCATCCTTCATCGCAACCACTCCGAGCGTGTGTGGTCGATCGCGTTTTCCCTCCCTATCCGATTTCCGACATTTGAGCGGTGTTTAATCCCTCTTTGTGTACTCCTCTGAACCGCATCGTCAAGATCAGTTTATGTGATGATGTACTCTTATCACTGTTTCAGTAACGTGCGTCGGAACCTACAAGACCCGATCTTTACGCCTTGCTAATGTTTCTTTAAACCGGCGTCGATAGCCGAATTCGTTCTCTAAGTTAATTCACGAAGGTTGAGAGATTTGAGACATCACGAGTTCCTGGTTGGGTGACCGACTAGAAACCCCGGGATCTAACAGTGCTGAGAACAATTGCCGTTTATGGGACATATAATAACTAAAAACAAATTCAAAAACGTTTTCTTTACGTAAAGGTTTGTGGGTAAAGTATGGTAACCCAGAATTTATAAATGATAAGAAAAGCTATGAAAGTGCCTGAGAAATCTCTGATGTATCCACCGGGAGCGGTAGCTCAGTGCATCAACTGATGTCACTGCAGCGTCTCTGACTGGGAGGTCCTAGGTTCGAGTCCTGACGGCGGCAGGATTTTCGACTCTAGCTTTTCTGCTAGGTCGAATTCAGTCGCTGTCTGGAGGAGAATTCTAGCGGCCGGCTTCTCTGATCGGTAATTTTCCGTGGTTTCTCCGATCAACACCAAGTGAATGCCAGAGCAGTACCCTAACAAACGGGCCACGGACCGCGCGCGATCTGTCCTTCCTCTTCCTTGTCCTATCCTCTCCCCTTACACACTCACACTAACATGCACTACACTACTACATATTCCGGGAGACCGGTCGGGAGCTTAGAGCTTGTCCCGACTTGGGCGGTGCCCCGCTGGTGGGAGAGTCCTGGTTAGGGGGAAACCCCACTAGCCGACGGTAGGTCGGCGCCGGATCTCGCCATCCAGCGGGGGAAGATCACCGCCATCTCCCGAGAAAAACATGCACTACACTAACAGGACTAATGACCGAAGTAGTTGACGCGCCCGGAAACACGAAAAAATCAATCAATCAATCTGATGCATCGAAGGTTTTGTTCTTGGGATATTTTTCTCGAGAGTTTGAAGCCAAGTAGTTCTTAAAACAAGGTTTTTAACAAAATTATTTTTTTTTGCTTTGTTAACTATTGACGTTAGCATCGCTGTTTGAGCAAAATGATCCTCTTGTGTGTCACCATGTTCTGACGTTTTTTCAGTTTTGTCGTATGATTTTTCGCCCCCTCTGCTCCTTAGCGAATTCCGACGAAACAACGCAAGCCTTCCCCGCATAACCGCCCCACTCCACCCCTCTCTTACCGCCTTCTAATTACACCGCACCTTTTCATGTATGTCGCTTCTGAACCGATTGCATTATCCACACTCCACAACTGTATGATTTATTGTTTCGTAAAAGTTAATTTCATGCTTGTCACTTTCCATGTGTGACTGCAACCCCATTATGCGATCTTGTCTCACCCAAGTGTGTCCCGTGTGTTTTCTCTACAAGGCCGCCGCTTCCTTTGAGATCGATATATTGCTGGCTCGCTAATTCAAGCGTTCTATTTTTTAAAATAGACACGACATAGCCACTACTTAGTTTGCTAATACACCAGGTGCTGAATACCATTTACACTATCCCCAAACTTACGTATGTATTTTGAATGCCATACAAACACGTACGTATGTTAATTACTTAAGAAATTACGTAAAGTAAATTTGTAAGGTGTTTGTATTTTTCGTATCATACAACAAAAATATATTGCGTTTACATAAAAAACTGTTTCTGCCTGCTCACTTGTTTCACTCGCACTTAAATGCTATTCAATGCACTTTGCTACTCACCATCACGAATGTAATGAGAATAGTGTTCAACTGTTTATTGATGCTCTTTCTATCGCTTCATCTCCTTTTTTTGTTCCTTTTACTTATTTGCGGGAATTTTTTTATGACAAATTAATTAATTACAATTTTAGTTGTATATTTATTGTCATAAATGTTTCAGAATTGCTTGCCTGTTTTCATGACGTGTTTGTCTAGACCAAACTAGGCAGTTCCTACCTCGTGCCCGTACTTGTTGCATGCCTTGCGTGCCTGTACTCTGCGTGTTAGCCAAAGTTTTCTTCCTTTATTCGAGTTACGAGTCGCTTAATGGATTCACGTTGCGTGTCTAAACTCGTCATACACCTGTTGCCTCCCTGTTCCTAGCAAAAATCTGTTCTACACGATTTCTGTGCCGTCTGTACCCTTTGCGTGTATACTTTGCTGAACGATTTTATCAGACATGGGGAAATACGAGGAGTATTTCTCGGCTGTTTTACGACGACATTAAATTCACCGATCTGTAAAACCTCCAACGGTTCTCTGCCCTCCTGTTTACGTGGGGCTGGTCGTGTTACCTCTCCTTTACGCAGCTCCCTTCTTAAGCGATTTCTGTGTCCTCTTTGGTTTTCCCCGAGACTCCTTTACCTTTTTGTGGTAAGTGGAGTAGAACTATTTATAGTATTTTTTTTACTTATTAAAAATACTGTCGGTTCAGTTCCCTGCGTAATGAACGCAATCGGTATGTCATTCGCAATAACGTTTTTTTCGTTTTTTCTTTCATAATGTTAATTCTAAATTTTCATTTGTGACTCCCAGTTTCTGCCCTTTTTTCCGGGCACTCCTCATGGCGGCTCATGTTCTCCTGGTCACGAGTTTCCCCGCTGGGTCACCTCTCTGCCCTCGCGGTGCAGTTAAAAGCATGAAAGCGCATGCTCTAGCTTGTCAAATAAATTATTCAAGTAATAGAAGTTACCCAATAGAAGTTTACTTTACTATGTTTAGTATTGAATCATGTGAATCTGATAAGTCGCTTATGGTAGAGGAACAGTTCACGAAAGAAAGTGGATTTGTGTTGGTGGCGTTAATGAGGATAAGAAAGGAAAATTAGGTTTGTGAAGATAATAGTCACGATCATACTAATTTATAATTAATTTCATGTTAATATAGTGATGGAGTGGTAAAAATGGTCCAGTCTGTTGCCACTATCAATTAATTTAAACCCCTTCTCAGCACGTCGATAAGAAGTAGAATAACGTTTGTAATTGTCGGAATGTACAGACGATTATTTCGCTAGAAAAGTATCATAAGTTGATATCTTCGAGTTTTCGTTTCTTAATTTATGTTAAAGATGGGAGTGCACTGTGGGAATTTATTTTAATCGTGGGAAATACGGGGTAAAATTTCCTTTTTTACGTAAACGGTACTAGGCGCTTATGAGTGGCGAGGAGCTCTTTGCTTCCCGATCGAGGGGCGAAGTTTTAAAATGGCTGTCGCTTTGAAACTGTACGAGACGAAAAACAAAAATAATATAAAATAGATTCCCACAAAATATATATTTTTTATCTTTTGAATACTATTCGTAGAACAAGAAATAAGGAAATTAATTGTGTAGTTTACTTTCTAAATATTACTTTGTGGGGTTATTATAATAATAGCAATGAAGACGAATGAGGGGTAATTGACAGAAATAAATAAAATAAAAAGTTATCTGTAAATAAGTGTATCAGTAAATATCACCTACAAATGGCACTTAATTCTGTTGATAATAAGTGTCTCCTTATTTGTATGTGTAAAAGAAAAATGGAATTATGTTTAATAATCAAATAATTACAAATGGTTCGGAGTAGCAAAGACTCTTCGAGCGAAAAGGCAGAATATTTTATTGTTTAATATTGACTATATACTGAGTCCCCGAATTAATGTCTATAGATATGTTTATATTTCATGGATTAGGCAATTTTGGGAGGTTAAAAATCGATAGAATGGTAAGAGTTAGTTTTCACTGAATATTCGAGACAGTCCTTGAAACAATGGAAACGAAATCTCTAGAAAAAAGTTCTGAATAGTTTATAATTGATAAATACGTTTTTTATTCAAAGACACTGTAAATACTTAAATTTATAGAAAGTTACTGAAAATAAGAACAATTAAAAATGTCATTCAAACAAGTTTGAGCTTTGATAAGGGTGGAAATTTGCGTAAATGCATTTCTGAAGCATTTTATTACGTACTATTCATCTATAGAAAACTACTTTGAGATATCTATTGTGGAAGAAACAATATTTGCGCAGATTTTACTTAGACGTAAAGAATATGAGGAACCCAGAGTAAATGATATGTCATCAGAACGGGGAACTTATATCCAGGAAAAAGTGTGATTAATGAGTCACATTGACATTTTACGCACAGACAATTAATTGTAGATGAGACGACCCATTCGGACAATTGACTCGGTGCTTTGGAAACGTTTATTTCGCACTAACTGTGTCCTCCCCGTTCGTTCACGAGAGCTAGCATGATGCATGAACGAAAATATTTATTTTTAGAGTCCGACTAAAGTTATATAGAAAATATTAAATATGACAATGCGGCGTTGCATTTTCTCGTACGAGTAAAAAAGCATTGGAGCTCTCCGAGTTACCACTCTTCCCAGGCATTCAGAACATAAAAATACTTAAAAAGATAGCACAACAATTTTATTGTCCCTGACGTTTCTTCCATATTTCCGTGAAACATCAATGATATTCCCTCTCGGAATTAAATACAAGTATTTGCTGGCTTAAAATAATGATGTATTATTAGGTATGATCACCATTTACTGTTACTCTAAATTGGAGAAAAAACTGTATTCAATGTCTCTTTAAATACTCAAGCTAAGTATATCGTAATCTCTTTTTACGTAACAAGTACACAAAGTGAGTCTTCGGCAAGCGAATGAAATGTTGACGGACGAGGCGACGAAAGAAGCCGAGTCCGGTGTTTTGAAATGCATACACCAAAGACCCTTTTGTTCGTGTTGCTAACATTATTTTTACTTTCTCGTCCTTACTAAGGTTTTTCGTAAAATGAGAAAGTTATGCCATCGTGCGCCGGAAAATGGGGAATTTTCGGCGGAAAAGATTATATTGCTAGGTACTGGTAACGAAAAAGTGAATAAATCCTGTTGCTAAATAAAAAAATCCTGTAATACGTAATGTAGTCAGAATCTATGTTTTGTGGGCCCTTTACACCGAAAAATCGATTGATGGCAAAACGTGTCTGTCCGTCTGGGATCAACGCTAGCACCTAAACCGTTCTGCCGATTTTCCTCAAAATTGATATTCCCCTATCGATCTGATTGAACTGAGGGCTTTGGAAGCTTCAAATGGATATTTTGATTTTTGAGGGTATTTTACATGAAGCCTCAAAAACATTTTCACAATTTCCTCAAAAATGGCACCAAATTTTTTGACTAAACTCTGTCCTCTAAGTGCGTCAAAGACGCTTAAAGAATGGTGCAAGTCTCATGTTCCTTGAAATCCCAGATTTTGGAAAATTGCAAAACCACACACGCTAATACAGAAAAAAAATAAATTGAAAGGTAATTCTTACGGTAAAAGACAAAGCAGGCAAACTAGGCCTTACGATTCAAGTCAGCAAAATCTTCGTAGCGTGAGGGATCAGTTCAGTAAATGAAGGACGACACCTCACCATCGCTCGAGACGTCTGATCCAATGTTCTGTAGTTCTTTATTAAGATGTGCATTCCTGAGCCTTACGGCCATACCTGGATATGATGGTTGGTTGGTTGTTAGTGATTCCGGGCGTGTGAATTAATGAGGTTGTTGGTCCCGTAAGTGTAGTTCATGTTATTCCTCACGAGATGACTGTGATCTTCCTCTGCTCTATGGCGAGATCCGGCGCCGACCCACTGTCGGCAAGCGGGGTTTCCCACAACCAGGTATCTCCCACCCGCGGGACATCACCCCAGCCGGGACTAGCTCTAAATTCCCGACTGGTCTCCCCGAATATGTGGTAGTGTAGTGCATGTTAGTGTACGTGTGTGAGTGAGGGGCAAGGATACGACAAGAAGAGAAAGGAAAGTTCGCGCGCGGTCCGTGGCCCGTTTGTTAGGGCTCTGCTCCGGCATTCGCCTAGTGTTGATCCGAGAAACCACGAAAAACTACCGATCAGAGCAGCCGGCAGCTGGAATTCTCCTCCAGATAGCGATTGAATTCGACCTAGGTGACAAGCTATTGTCGAAAATCTAGCCAATTTCGGAACACGAACCTAGGACCTCCCGGGCAGAGGCACTGAAGTGATGTCAGTTGATGCACTGAGCCACCTCTCCTGATCACCAGGAAAGGAGAGAATGAGATTGTTGGGCAGGTAGTTATGAAGATAGAATGACGATAGAGCAATGGTAGAATAGAGGAAAGGGAAGCGCGAGAATTCCGAGAAAACCTGCCGTGAACCAGGTTTGTCCTCCACAAAATCCACGTGGGACGACCTGCATTTGAATCCTTGCTCTGGCAATGAACGAAGAGCCGCCTTATCTTTTACTGCGGATCGCCCAATTATAATTACAGGAAGATCGTCCTACGAGAACACCAGTCCTTCTAACTCCAGGTTTAGAAGCAGTTGATATTCTTCGTATGAAATGGCTAACCTCACGACTTATTGGTCTAGGATTGCTGGCAGTCGCAATTATGCAATCTTTAAAAGGAAGTGGAGAAATCTTTAGGCAGACATTACCGTAAAACACTAAGAGACGCAGAGTAGAGTGAAGAGGATGGACCGCCTAATATGTTTAACTCAAAAAGTATTTCTAAGAGGAATGATCCTTCAGTATGATTTTCATCTGAACAAATTGAAGAAAGATGCTTGCTTAAAGCTGGATGCTCTCCAGTTGAGACACAAGTACTCAGGTCTAAGTTATAGAGAGCGTAGGTTTCCACGGCCGGTGTCAATAGAAAGTTGGCTGACTGGGAGAAGCTGCGTCCTAGGCAGAGTTGCCAGTGTTTCGGCCCTCATACACCGACCGTCCTCAGGGAAAAATGCCTTGGAGAAGGGCTAACTATGATGTCCTAAACGTTGGCAACTTCGCCTAGGATGCGGCGTCTCCCGGGCGGCTATGTTTCTACTAAGATGTTGAATCTCTTTTGATAAAATATACTATTTGTGGTTGAACAACAAGAAAGGTTAGTATTGGAATGGTAAATATTCCGAAAAGTAGTTAAACCAAATAGTATAATAGAAAAATAGTATACCTGATTTGTCCTAATAGATACTTACTTCCCTTTCCGACCTTAGAAACATTAGCTCATTGTAGTCTAGACAATAGCAATATGTCGTATTCCCGTGGACAACCTAGATTATCTTTTTAACAAAACTGTACTAGGGTACTTGAACCAACTTTCCGTACTTAATAAATCTTCAATGTTTTAAAAGTGAAAATAACTTCATGTTGGAACCTACCGACAACCCTTGCTAAGAAGTGGTTTTACCGTCCAAAAATGAATAAAAAATCGAAAAACGTCTCGCGTAGATTTTGATATAAGAGATAATTCTTAAATAGTCGTTTCGGGACCCTTTGGGGTACCACAAACCTCACTTTTCAGGGTTAAAATCGAATCGTAATGCTCAATGGCAAAATGTGTTGCAGCACAAAGTTAGCTCCATATGTGTGTACACCAGCTTTTCTCTCCTTTATCGTAATTTGCGAAATTAATACCGCATGTGTAGAGCTTTTTTTTTTTTTCAACAATATAGATGGCGGTTTTGTTCTCCCAGTGAATGGTGAGATCTGGTGCAGACCTTCACCCAGGCTTACGCCATACCGGTATCTCCCACCAACGAGACACCGCCCCAGCCAGGATTAGCTCTTCGCTCCCGACTGGTCTCCCAACGCGGGAAGGAAAGATTCTGCGCGGTGCGTAGACCGTTTATCAGGATATTGCTCCGGCTTTCACCTGTTGTTGATCGCAGAAACCATGGAAAACTACCTATCAGAGCAGACGGCTGCTATAATTCTCTAGACAGTGACTGAATTCAACCTAGCTATCAAGCTAGTTCTTAAAATGCTGCTACCTTCGGGACTCGAACCCTAGGTTCTGGTCGGAGGCACAGCAGTGACATCAGTTGATACCCTAAGCCACCCCAGTGTGTGTATATTTTCAGAGTTTTTGTTGCTGCTTTCATGTGAATGGTACAAATCTATTAAATATTTCGTCAGAATTCTACTTGCAGAGATTACATAACCAGCTGCCATGGCGTATGTGCTTGCGACTCCAAATGAAATAGTTTGGGAGGACACCAGCTAGATCGCAAATCGATTCTGAGCACTGCCTGGATACAAATTCTAGTGGTCAGTTGTTCAGCCACATCTTGTCGTTTCTTCTGGTAAATTTCAGGCGGAAACCGGAGTCTAAACAAGGGAAAAAGAACCTCGCGTGATTATCCCCCTACCAATGTGTCATCACCCCCATCCGACGGGCCGATAGTGTTCTCATATGACCATTCACCGAATAGTTAAGAAAAATCTTTAAGTTTCTGTGGTCCAAAATGCAGTCACCAGAGTGTCAGCATGCACTGCCAAAGAACAAATAAAATTATTTCGTGTGAACTATCAGAAATTAGTTTAAAAA
This sequence comes from Teleogryllus occipitalis, assembly GCA_011170035.1. Lineage (NCBI taxonomy): Eukaryota > Metazoa > Arthropoda > Insecta > Orthoptera > Gryllidae > Teleogryllus > Teleogryllus occipitalis. The sequence goes on from BLKR01000932.1 coordinate 275,107, forward strand.
AAGTCTTCATGAATAGGTACGCGGTACAACAGTTCTTTACATATAAAGAATACCAAAACAAGTTTATTTTCCATAACGAAACATGGGAATAGCAATTATTTGAAGTCGAGCTGTCTCGTCCATGGACACTTGCTGTCACATGACGTCACGTGCAAAGGCAGTGTCGCGTTGAGTATGAGAATTCAGTAGGTATGAGGATAGGCGAATTAATAAATATTTGCATTTTCAAACAAAGTCAAAAAAATTTTAAAGGTTTTTATATTTTTTCAAGTTCTTGGATATCAAATAAAGCCTTAGAGACACCTCTCACATGGCCGGAGGCTGGATTAAAAAAATTGCGTGACATGCATATTAGTCGTATAGATGGGAGATCGCCTTGGCCGATCATTCACTGATGTCCGTTCAGTGCCTCTCACCGCGAGATCATGGGATTCGAGTCCCGATGGTGGCAGGATTTTCGACTCTAGCTATATAGCTAGGTCGAGTTGGGTGGCTGTCTGGAGGAGAATTCTAGTGACCGGCTCCTCTGATTGCTACCGTTTTCCGTGGTTTATCCGATCAACAGGCGAATGCCTGAGCCGTACCCTAACAAAAATCGGGCCATAGATCGCGCACGATATTTTCTTCCTCTTCCTTGCCCTTTCCTCACTCCCTTACTTAAACATACTTCCGAGAGACCAGTCGGTAGTTTAGAGCTTGTCCCGGCTGGGGCGGTGCCACGCTAGTGGGAGATACCAGGTGAGGGAAAATCCCCGCAAACCGACGTAGGTAGGCACTGGATCTCGCCAGTCAGCGGGGGAAGATCGCCGCCACCTTTCGCAATAAGAATATGCACTACACTTATGGAACTAATGACCTTAGCAGTAGACGCGCCCTAATCCATCAATTAATCAATCAATTAAACATGATAGTTACACGTAGTGCAAGAGGCTCGTATGAATAATAGCGGCGCACTCACCTGCGTTGACGTGAGCTTGAGCGCGTTGGCCAGGTGTTCGCGTTCGGGCGCCGACAGGTAGCGCTGCTGCTTGAAGCGCCGCTCCAGCTCCTGGACTTGCGCCTGCGCAGAAACCACGAGCATTGTAGTAGAACCGGACGACGTGGAGCTTTTGAATTTGAATAGCAGTTTATGCGAAGCCGGATAATTGTAAGAGATATTAAGTCGGAGTTGAAATATTAGCAAATATTTTTTAACTTTCCTTCCATTTGTACATTTTAAAGGGGCTAACCACGTGTTATTTTCGAAAATGTTTGCATGTATTCCAGAAAAAGTACTTATAACACTATTTTCAATTCTTTTATTCAGTGCCATGCCATTCTTAACGTAGGTTGTTAGATTCCCGCATTGGCAAGAGAGCAACGCCATTGCACTCATTTCTAACTCAAATAGACGTTTGTTAAGATAGTATATATTACTACATTCAATACATTCACTGGGTTCATTTCAGAAATTTCTTAACGAAATAAATGTGTGAAAACGCCATACGCCGAGTTCTTGATGCCGAAATATTGGTTCACGGCAAAATGTTCGTCTGTCTTTGGGTCAGTCCGTACGCACATCCGTGCGTCTATGCCTGACAGTTCGTTCTTTATTTCGTTCGTCCGTTCGTCCGTTCGTCCGTTCGTCCGTTCGTCCGTTCGTCCGTTCGTTCGTCCGTTCGTCCGTTCGTTCGTCCGTTCGTCCGTTCGTCCGTTCGTCCGTTTGTCCGTTTGTCCGTTTGTCCGTTTGTCCGTTCGTTTGTTCGTCCGTTTGTCCGTCCATCCGTCTGTCCGTTTGCATTACCTCCTAAGAACCTAACCTGAAATCGTATTCTAGTAGCCACTTGCTGGTTTCATGGTTTCCTCTTATCAATTTTAGTATGTGTCTAAAGAACAAAATACGAAGTCGCGCAATCATTCCTCCTCCAACCAGTTGTTATTTCCCTCACAGCCGATAGAGTTTATACAAGATAAACCTCATAACGCACTTCCCCAAATGATCATGAAAATATCTGATAAACGTCTGTTTCCCTGACCGATTCCCCCCAAGACTCTACAAAGTCTGATAGAGGATAAAAATATAATAAACATTATTTGACGTTGTTTACCTTTGACTTAGTGTTAAAGATTCAACTCTACAAACTTTGCGCAAACCATTCGCGAGTGTGGAATGTGATCTGTCCAATTGGCACAACCAATTTCTCCCATTCTGTGTAGGATATACTTTAATGGATCCAGCAGATCAGAGCGAACTCCATTTTCTAAATTGTTTGGGAAAATTAAGGGCACCGCCTACATAGGGACATTTTACCTACTTCATTTTATCCTGTCCGTTCTACTCCTTCAGGCAATCAGCCTTTGAGCCACATCCTGTCGGCTGAAAACGCTCTGAACGAAATATTCGATTCCTGATTTTTCTCAGGCTAAATCTTTGCAGTTGGATATATCTCGAAAGACTACGCATACAACCACATTGCGTTTACATTCCTCCACGGGAAATGCCTATGCGCGTTTGCCCACGTAGTAAGTGAATCCTTTCGCACACCTACCCAAAGCCTCTGTGCTACTGGTTCAGCAGAATCAGGAGGGCAGTCAACTACTCCCTTTTCTTAAGCAGCGTTTGACTTTTGTGGATAATACAAATGTCCTCTGTTGAAATTCTCGATGCTTCACGTATTTTTCTATAAATTTGGAAGAAACTCCAAAACCTATATGTTCACTTCAGCTATAGTTACAACAACGCGTTGTCATGTTCAGGACGAGGTCTTCGACACGTTGTCGCTGTTTCTAGCAGATTGGCATGGAGGAACAAACAGGTCGCCCTGTGACGGCTCCTTCATCATGTCAGTGCAGACATGCGAGGCATGTAACGACGGTCCCTTTGGTCGCCCCAAGACCCTTGGTCCTTAGGATGTACGTTGCTTCACACTCGGGCTAATTTGTGTTTCCTACAACAGCGCTAAAAGCAGTTTCGTTTCGACGTTTCAAGTTTTCTCATTTTTACTCAAATTAGCACACCCGAGAATGAAATTTCGGATATTGAATCCTACCCTCTTCGCAGTCCTTTCATGTCCATATTAAGGGGGAAAGTTGTTAAAGAAATGTGTTTATTTGTTTCAAAAATATATATAGTAACTTCCAATGTACTTACGGAATATCAAATTAAAAATAAACAGGATTTATCCACTTATTCGTTGCCAGAGCCCAGCTATAAAAGTTTTATAGCAAAATTCGCAGTTTCCCGTCGCACGATTGCACAACTTTTTCTTCTTACGAGTAATTTGTAAGGCGAGAAAGTAAAAATAACGCAATTGATATTTGAAACAAGTTTAAATAAAGATTTCTTCAGTACTATAGAAACATATTATTTGATAAATTCTCACATCACGTCCGTAAAAACATTTAAAGTAATTATAAAATTTCTCCTGACAGTTTGCATTTGGCTTTCCTTGATAGTAACAAAAATATTAGAAAATAATTTTGTCTTGAGAAAGCTACGTAAAGTTGACCATGCTAAAACACAGGATCAGATAAGTACAACCATATTCTTTGCAATGTTAGAAATTGAAATTGCAATGCAATGAAGTATCGAGAAGCTCCGAGCCAGCGAAAATGTAATATGTCCAAGAAAATCTCAACTTGTAAATTACGGTTTGAGGAACGTTTTTCGAGGCATCCCCGCTGGTGTGAGAGTCCTGGTTAGGAGAAATCCCACTAGCCGACGGTAGGTCGGTGCCGGTTCTCGCCATCCAGCGGGGGAAGATCACCGCCATCTCCCGAGGAAAAACATTCACTACACGTACGGGACTAATGACCTATGCTGTTGACGCGCCCGGAATCACTAACTAACCAACCAACCAATCCAGACATTTAGCCTCAAAATTATAGGTTTCAAGGTTCGTTTTCATTTTGGAGGAACTAAATGGATTTTAACATTACATCCCGAGTTGCATTTCACTTGCCTTTTTTAGATTATTTCAACAAATCTTTCATTTGTTTAATGTAACGTTTTCGAGAAATTATCTTTCTTTAGAAACCTCATTTATAAAGATTGGTTGCGTGTGAGACTCGCAAAACTCGTTTGTACTACTGAAATAATATAGGGGAGTATGTTTTGAATAAAGATATAGTTCTTGAATGAATTATATTTCGATTCCGATAATCATTCACAACACACCGTATTATTACATTTACTGCAAACATTCGTTTTAACCAGTTGTATTTTGGAAGAAAATATATCAGAGCATCCCCACAAGTAGTTGCAAATGGAATAGTAAGGAAGAATGAATGTAATTAATCTTTTCGTTTAACACCGGAAGTGGAACACGACAAACCGATGAGTGCGTCGGCGCCGGATCTTACGTTAACCGGAACACCTCACCTGGGATATATAACAAGTACTACACGTACAGGACTAACAACTGACCACACCATTTTGCGCTCCGAAAAATTCGAAAAAAACATCGTGATGACTTGCCCGGATAATTACACCAGGCGCGCTAGGGTGCTGAGTGCCCCCCCGTACAGTGCATGGAGCGCCAGCCGCCATACAAGTGCCATACGACTTACTGGCAGCCCATCGATCAGAGACAGTTTAAAAAGTAGACTTTGACAATGTGCCTGGGAAATCAAAGCCTGCGTCGCAAATGCTAAATGTTTCTATCCAGTGAACAGTACGTACAGGCCAGTCGTTCGATTTTACTCTTTGAGTTTCACAGCATAGTATTAGGCTTTTTTTTCTTCATCCGTTTGGACTTTTGTCAACGAACGTTTTCTTCTGGATTTCGGACTCTGACCCTGCGTAATCGTGGTATCACCTAAGACATGCAGAGACAGCATTGCCACTGTTCTGCAGGGACATTGACTGAGTGGACTTAGGGTTCGAGTCCGGACTGTGGTGGATTTTCATCACCTGAAGAGCTAGGTCGAATTGAGCCACTGTTTGGAGGAGAATTCTAGCGGGCGGCTGCTCTGAGCGGTAGTTTTCCTTGGTTTCTTTGATCAACAATCAGGTGAATGCCGGAGCGGTACCCAAACAAACGGGCCACGATCCGCGCGCGATCTTTCTTTCCTCTTCCGTGGCTTATCCTCTCTCTTACACACTTACTTGAACATGCACTACACTACCACACAATGTCAGGAGCTTACAGCTTGTCTCGGCTGGGGCGGAGATCTCTGGAGACATCTGGAAGGGGAAATCCCCTCAAGGCAATGTGTAAGTCGGCGCTGGATCTCACCATTCGACGGAAAAAATTCGACTACCACATCGCGAGATAAAGGTCATTTGTTAACGCGTAACTAACGGCATTAATAACCATAGCAACTGACGTGCCAGAAACATGAATGAATCAAAATCCTTAGATGCCGCCTTCACTTCGTGCTATCAAGCTACGTTCTTGACCCCGCATCCCTTCACTCTGTTTCTGGTTAACCTGGGCTCCGCCACCGGCGCACCACCTGTGGGGAAGACATGGGCAGGTTTCAACATCTGACAGCCGTGGTATGCGGGGAAAAGTAGAAAGGTGGTAACACTGCGAAATTGCTGTCATCCAACAGACGGGCAAAATTCAGTTCGTGGATAGTCTGCGAGCTAAAGTACGCAGGCCGCCCAACCTTACGTGAATACTGTACAAAAGTTGTAAGGATCTAAGTCTTACGCTGGGTATTACATGATGAGTGTCTAAATGTTCTAAAACTGCTTTGTGAATTAGTTTTTATAATATTGTATTGAAATTGTGTTGCATTGGATAGTTTATTGTTAAATGGATCTGTTTGTTGTTAATACTCTAGGGACAGATTTGCGCATGACAGTGCTGATACATTTCAACAATGTAAAATTGTTTTATTGCTTTAGTGATGCAGTTTTAGAATACATTACCACGTTTTGAACAATAAAGAATTATGCATTTTGATGTTTGTTTAAGAGTGCATCCAGGCTTGTCATATGTGTACACATTGTCAGGAGTTCAAGAAAATGTGTATTTTGGCGGCAAAATAATAAAATGTGAAAAAAGTTGATAGTAAAAATTGTCCGACTTCCCTACTGCGCGTCTTGTGATCAAATGTGAGAACATTGTAACTACCTTTCGGCTTATTTATCTAGATGCATAACAGTGAAGGTGCGGAAAATCCCCGAAACTTCAAAAAAAGGGAATTTTTGTAAATAATGGAATCAGCTTATTTAGAAAGCAAACTCTTTCAACTTTTACCTTATTTAAATTATACAAGTGGACCCGACAATGCTTCGCTATTGCAATGTATTACACTCCACCCGCTATTGGCTACGTGATTATAATCACGTTTTATCTACGCTCTGCAGAAATTTTAATAGTTTGCTTCTCGCGAATATGGGTTCGTTCTATGTCCTGGATTAGACATGGTTGTCAAGTATTCTATTGTTAAAACGTTCTCCCTCAAGTTTCGGCATGCATTCGCTGTGACATTATCCTAGAGAAATTTGATTTATTAGTCCGAGATAACGTTCAAGTAATAATTCCTGCCGGTATTTCACGATCACAAGGGTAAAATATGCAGCGAAAACGTGCTTAATACTTGAGGAGAGGGGCGGCGGGTAGCGTAGAGCAGGCCCTATGGCCTGAGCCTCGCCATTAATAAAGACATTATTATAGAGCGTCTGTTTAGGCGGCGCTGGAGTCACCATATAAGCATAAAATCATCAAGAACAGACATACGCACATTCCCATTGTACAATGCCTATATTCTGCGCGCAAGTATAAGCAATAAGTTGACAATATTTTATCGCAATTGAATGAATGGTACGGCAGCGCACAAACAAACATTGATTTTAATTTCCTGCTATCGCAAACGCAGAGAGAAAGTTATGTAATGCTGCGGGAAAAACCGGCGAATTTTCGCCAGAAAACTCTTATTACAGGGCCCTGGTAACGAAAAAGTGGATAAATTCAGTTGTTAAATTTAGAAAAAATTATCTAGCACGTGGTGTAGCCAGAATGCATGATTTCTGGGTCCTTGAGATCCAAAAATCGAATGACGGCAAAACGTTCGTCTGTCCGTCAAAGAACAACGCTAGCGGGTAAACCGTTCAACCGATTTTCTTCAAAATTAATATTCCCAAATCGATCTGGCTGATGTCGTGAACCCTTGAATTCGAAACCAATATTTTAATTTTGCAGGATATTTTACATGAAGGTCCTGCGACGTTTTAAAATTTTCAAAAAAAGGCTCCATTTTTTATTAAATTGTGTTGTTGGATAGCGTGAAAAACGTTTAAGAGAAAAGTGCAAATCTCATTTTCGTTGAAAACTGATATTTCGAAAATTACAAAAATTCAAAATTTGTTCCGAGTCTTCCTAAACTACAGTTATCAAGATAAAGATTTTTTCTAAATGATATCTGTTCCATAAATATAGATTTTGAAATAAGATCACGTACCATTTTTCGAAAATTTGAATAGTCTTCCTAATTGAATAGTCACGCCTAATTTTGCGTGAAAATACGATCGAGAAAGTACGTGCTGTTTTAGGCCCCACTAGTTATATATTAGATGAATATATGCACGAATTTAATAACGAAATAACGGAAATTTAATCATAATAATTAGGATTCGAGTACAATTATGAGTGTATATTCGCAATGGTAGCATACCAATGCTATTCTGGCACCCAGAGAACATAAATAGGATCAACACCGGATTCCGGAATAAATTTATAGAAAACTGAAGGATTTTTTTTATATTTATGAACTATTGTTACAAGTATTTAGCGACATACTACAATCATGTTCAACATGTTTGCTTTAAATATTTTCAGATTTTGAGGTATGGCAAGGGCATCCACATTTTGAACATTTTGTGTACTTGCAGTCGTTTCCGCAGGGACGCGCATGACGTACTCTTTTTATATGATCGAGTTGATCATTCACTACGTTCCCTCGATTGTAGAAATACATCCAAATATAGTAAAGAAAGACGTGAACGTGGTTATGGGCAGACCTGACTGTAAGAGAACGCCGGAGTTTCCACGAAACGAGTGTGCATATCGACGATTCGGATGTTTTGTAAACATTCGATAAACGTTCAAGGACGAAACTACAACTAAGAGTTCACAAATGTTTTAATAATAAAAGTCCTGAATGATGAAACAGTGATTCCTTACCTAAACAAAAATTGTGGGGGGCCGGCCCGGTGGCCGAGATCGCTAAGGTGTGTAGTGATCTCGCACCGAAGGGTCGCGGGTTCGAGTCCCGCCTCGGGCGTGGTTGAATTTGTGTTCATCCTTTCACCCCTTATCATCAATCACCATATTGTTTCATCCACATAGTTACCATACCGTTAACAGCAATAGTGGTCGCTAATGACCTAGATGTTGATGCGACCTTAAATAACCCCCCCCCCAAAAAAAAATTGTGGGCGAAAAACTACGTTCGGGCCCTTCCTCTCCCCTCCTGTTGGTTTGCGGCTGTTAAATTATCACGTGTAGGTTCTGAAGAATAGAGTGCCTGGGAGGAACTCACCTGTGAGAATAGTACTCTAGGCTTCCGCTTGGCGCGCGGCCGCGGTGCAGGTCTCCTCTCCTGCCGGCCGCCAGCGCCCATCCCTGCAACAAGCGCCAACACTCATGCCACTGGCCGCCGTGATCGCGGCGGACTTCGATTGACAAGCCTTTCTTTGATGTGGAACGGTTCACCGGTTCATTATAATCGATCAGTAACGTGCGAAGTGAATAAATGCAACTGCATGTCTCTTAAATGACCACTACATGAAGTTAAATCATTTTCGTTATCTGATATTACAAAATATTATCCTTTGACTCTCTCGCCCTTACGAATGTAAGAAGAGAAAGTATTGTGATCGTGATCCGGAAAACGCCGAATTCTCGGCAGAAAAAAAACTTACTGCTGCACCCTCGTAATGAAAAAGTGCTTGATTTGTTGATTTTCCATTGTCCAATGTAACGTTTATATGTGGAACTGATGTTGATAATAACAATAATAATAATAATCATTATTATTATTATTATTATTATTATTATTATTATTATGCTGGAAACTACCGAACGCAAAATTCTCAGGAAAATCTTGGGCCCAATGAAGGTTGTCGATGTCAGAACAAAAATATTGAGAAAATTACGGACGCAGCGTAGAAAAGAAGAATTACATTCTACGAACTTCTTTACAGATTACACTTTCCAAAACTAACCGGAAGACTCTTTGGCTTTTTTACAAAATTAAAGAGGACCAATAGGTGGTTTAAAGAAGTTGAAAAGGCGTTGGAGCAGCTCAGAACTACACCAGCAGATGTTACTGAGCGGTCTCCTATGAGGACCGCTTTTCTTAAGCTTCCTTAAGAAATTCACGGGATTTGAGGACACACCAAAAAAGACGGTGGCCATTTGGACTGAGGAAAGGAAATAGAAACATAAGGCAAGAATTAAATAGATAAGCAAAGAAAGGAAACAAGAAAGCAAAGAAAGAAAGAGAAGCAAAGACAAAGAGAGACAAAGGTAGATAAGCACAGTCCACAGTAGCTCTTTCGAAAAAACTATAATTATAATGATAAGTATATTAATGAACTAGTATGATAAATATATGAATGACTCTAGTTTATCACATGTGTAACTTGAGAGTTTCAATACAGAAATACGATTATTCATCTATTTCTACTGATGTGAATTTCAACAGTGGCATTAAAAAAAATTATTTCAGTTTTCGCAAACTTCTAGGAGGAAAGACCGCTACATTGTGTAATATATCTATATATATATATATATATATATATATATATATATATATATATATATATATATATGGTGTCGTAAATACCAAAATTTAATTATTACAATTATAGAATGATCGTTTCATCATTGGTATACGTTCTGAGTGTTAACTCCTCCAAGTAACTGCATTAGGTACAGTGTGCTCCTGAACATGTGGCATGCGGAAAAACATAATACGGGCAGAAAAACTAGAGTAAGAGGGGGGAAACTCTGAACATGTGCCTTCCTTTCAGGAAGAGCAGACGATGTGCATAGATCTTTTTTCACTCAAGACAATCTCTGGTGCACATAAAAAAGAAATTAAAGACGTTCTGTAAATAAATTGAGGATTTAAAGTTTAACCATTAGTCTCCAAATTCTCTTCATACGAGCACACAATCTTTCTTGTTTTCATTCACCTTCTGATTTTAACCGGTTTAAATTACTAAGTTGAAATCGAAATGAACTTTTTTATTTCTCAACTTGTAGAGCTTTCACAGCATCCCAAGATGACTGAATGCGTAAACCATCTGTTCATCCGCCAGAATATTGAGGTATTTTCAGCAACAACGGGGAAATTCGGTAAGAAGCACAGTCTCCTCGTTTAAGCGTATTTAGTTTGTAGAGTGATTTATTTGATAAAACATTGCATTTCTCATTAATTTTGAAGAGAGTGCTCATTTTGAGTTTTTTAAATTTATTCCTTTAACTCTTTTGTATATGTATTAAGAATGTTAAGATTGAAAATGCATAGAACTTTAGTATTATCCTATATATATATTTTTTTTTCAGTAAATTTATTGTTTTCTGAAATCTGAGGAATTTTTCTTTTATTTTACTTTCGCGCATTCTACTACGTAATACGGAGAAAGGTTTTTAGTAATACTCGTAAATATGGAAAATGTGAATAAACCATGCTCCTATATGAATAAAATATTTTTTTATTTTCACATATGTGTAGTCAGAATCCACGTTTTGTGGGTGCTTATTACGAAAAAAATAGTTTTGCGGCAAAATGAGTTTGTCATGTGTGTCCTGTTTTGTCATGCCTGTCGTGATCTGCCTGAATTGCCCTGTCTGGTCTACCTTGCCTGTATGTCCTGATTGAACTGTCTACACTGACTGACCTGTCATGTCAGTCGTGTTTGTAATATCTCCCCTGTTTGACAACAACGCCTACAGCATTGAAAGGTTTTTCACCAAATCTGATATTCCTCCGGATTCTTTCGCTGTTCGTTGAATTTGAAATCGATATTTTAATTTTCGGTTTACGTGAAGCCCTTGTGACATTTTCAAAATATTTGCAAAAATGGCAACTAATTTTTTTCTTTTTTTCTCGAATGGAGAAAAGTACGCTTAAACTGGCTTTACACTTGCAAGAAAATGGCGAGCAAATATTATTTCGCAAGAAAAGTTGCCAATGTAAACAGTGTGGCAATAAATATTTCTGATGTTGGCAATATTTCTTGCTATATATTCGGGTTGTAATGCAGACACCTGTGTTTCCGTCCTCGGAAGGATATTACCGGCTGTTGCTGAAACTAGAAATGGATTGAAGTCTGAACAAGATATTTCGGGAAGAAGCCAATGATGACCACGGTCACATGCGCAGGAAGTACGGTTAAGGTAGTATATAGACGTATTATTTTGCATCGTTATATTCGTTTTTTGCAAAATGTGTGGGTAAAAAAGGTTTAATAAAATTAAAGTAGTAATAAATATTATAAACCCTCTATGATTGATTATCGAATGGTTCAAATTTTGTTTTAGCTATAGATACTCCCTAATTATTAATTTTTTACGTTAAAAATTATCAAGATATCTATCAATTTTAAGATTATTCTATAATACATTAACAGTAGGTAATGGATATTTTAAAACTTTTACCTAATTAATAATTACACTTTTTATAAAAAGAAAATTACTTTGCTCCCGCGTGAATCGAAGTCCACGAAAATATTTTCCTTTCTTCTTAAAATACAGTGACGCGCCCTCGCAAAACGTCGGCGTTTCTTTATCTCTTCATGGAGCACAATAAATGCAACCATGACTCGCATCCTCTCCCTTCTAACCATGTCGGAGAGTGAGGTATAACCTCACTTAAGTTCACGCGCCATTTTCCTCGTCACGTCAACAAACCCGGCAACAAAAAGTTCTAATGTAAAAACGGTCATCGTTTTTACATTAAAACTTTTTGTTGCCGGAATATCTTGTCGGAAAGATCTTCCTCCCATCTTTCTGACAACATATTGCCCCATCTTGTTCTTGCTAGTGTAAAGATTACTGCATGAAACAGCAACAAATTGCTGAAAGATATTGCGTGATACATGCGTGCTGAAAGATATTGCTGATTGATATTGCTATTGCTAGTGTAAAGCCGGCATTATAAAAATGTGTGTAGGTCTGCTTTTCGTTGAAATCTTGTAAATTATAAGGATTAAAGTTTTTTCGGCCTCTTCTATCTATTACTATGTTAAAGATCGATATTTTTCTTAATAAAATCTGTTCTTCAACATAAGATATTTAAATAATCGCATTATTTTTTTTAACATAAGTAGTTCTCGCGTAATTTTTAGTAAAATAGAAAACAGATTTTATCAGATCTGAAAACTTTTTCCCATTTCTTTATCTGAACCCATTAGTTTTTCAGTAAAACGTCTGATTTTATTGAAACTGCCAAACGGAACTCAAGTGGTTAGTGTAAGGGACGTTTATTGCTTGTTAAACTGCAAAAACAAGAATTACCATTTCGGTCTATGCAATGTAGACTGAAGAAAATAGAGCAACAGAAAACTGCAGAAACTGAGAAAATATTGAAAAGATTTGAAAGAAGGTTGTCAGAAACAGTTACCGTAAACCAGGCTACTTTGGTCTTTGGAGTTTTTCTTTGACCCAGAATAAATTTAAAAAAATATCGAATCGTGTTCCCGTTTCTATAAATGGGCATTATTACTTTTTCGACCTTTGTTGAGAGACTCCAAAAGTGGATAAATCCTGTTTCTATATATAGTAAATTACTTCCTCTAACATGTGGAGTTGTCAGAATCCATGTTTTATGGGTTCTTGATGCCGAAAATCGATCGATCGAACAGCAAAACGTTTCCCTGACCGTCTCGATGCGGAACATACTTTTTGCTGATTGGAAACAATTTTGCATGTTTATAATATAAATTATAATACTACACTATTATAATACAAAACAAACAGTAGAACAAAGCAGAAAAATGTGGATTACTCATCAAAATATGAAGACTGTTATAACAGCATAAATGCTTGTATACTTATTCCGAGGCGCACCCAAGACATTTTCGTTTATGATGAATGTAAACTGATTTGTTATTTATTGACTTAAAGTTAATATTTATATCGCCAAAATATTTTGATATTTTTACTTCATGGACTGTCACAATAATGAACGTAAATAATACATCGTCTACCTCAAGCAAGCGTGTAAGGAAAATAATTCAGGAAAGAAAAAGTATAAATTTGAAACTAAAATGTCATTGTTCTTAATTTGAGATCAAATTTCCAGGGTACGTAGTGTCTGGAGGAGGAGGAGGAGCAGCAGCAGCAACTGTTTTCTGTACGCAACGTGACAGAAAGTTTTGAAAGGGGCCGAAGGAAAAAGACATCTTAATATATAAAAGGGACGTTATTAATAACATAATTGATCTCTCAAATTCTGTTAAAAGGGAACTTTTACTTATCAACGGTATGCAAGATGTATGGTTTTTAATAAAACGTGCGATAACCTAAATCTTTGTTTCATAATAAGTCAAGGTAATTTTAAACATAAATTTCCTCTCCTAATTTGAATTTTCTTTGCAAACCAACATGTTTCTTTGGCCCAAGCTCTAAATACAACGTTTTCACATGTAGAGAAGCGAAGTGAACCAAAGTATCCCAAACTTAAAGGTAAGTCGCCGAGATTAGTTTTTTTGTTAAATTAACTTCAACTGGAAAATCCCATCGTATCCTTTACATGCACAGCAATTAGATAAATCAGGATATATAAAATAAGTTTCTGAATTAAAATTAGATAAAATAATATAGTAATTTTTGAAAAATTGTTACATAATTTTATTATGGCGAGTCAAGGTAGCCCGCGTTCACGGTTCTTCGTGTGATTGACGGTCCTTAGCATACCACCTCAGTAACTGAGAAGAAGGGGCCCACGCACATACGAAATACATTATAATTTTACTTGTCTGTTCGATTTTCCTGGAGACAAAAACTGTCACAAACGAAATACAGCGACTCGTTACTTTCGTGATACATGTTCATGGCTGCTAGTTCCCTTAATTCGACCTAGCTATCAAGCTAACATAGAAAATACTTCCACTTTCTGGATTCGAACGTCCCGGTCGGAAGTGCTGGAGTGGTATCAGTTGATGTCGTGAGCCACTTAAGCCGGTTCCGGCGCCGACATACACGTCGGCATGCAGGGAATTTCCCCTTCAGGTATCCTCCACTAGTGGGGAACTGCTCCATCAGGAAGAGTGTTGGTGGTCTGTAGCCTGGTCTCCCGTCGATTGTGGTAGTGCAGTGCATGCAAGTATAATTGTGTGTAAATCAGGGGTGAGTATAGGGTCAAGGAAGAGGAAGGAATTATCACGCGCAGTTCGTGACCGGTTTGTTGGATACTGCTCCGGCAATCACCCAGTATTTGCTAGAGAAACCACGGAAAACTACCGAGACGTCCTGTAGGTTTCTCCTCCAATCTAGCGGTTGAATTCGATCTAGATATCTGCGAGTATCGAAAATTCGTCAACGTCGATATTCGAATCCGAAGACCTCGCGGTGCGAGTCGATGAAGTGACAGTGACTCTGAACTAAACTCAGCCAATCAAAGGGTGTTGAATAGATAGGGAACAATAATTGCACTAAGCATTACTCAGCCGTATCAAAAGTTAAACATGTATCCTAGCGTACAAGTAGAAGACTTCGATTAACAAATATGCTTTAAAAATTACCAGTTTGATAGTCCGTTTTCTATTAATTGAACTATGTTCTAATAAATATAGTGAAGATTTATTTTAAGTTGCCAAAGTTTACATTAGCCATTTTCATTAATGTGATATTTGTACACATTTGGAAATGAAATTTCTGCATATTTTTTCAACAAACGTTTTGCGTTGGATTTTAGGCCAGATCAGGTCTTTGAGATAGGTTTTATACATACACACAATCATAGACGGATTGAACTGTCACGTATCCCAAGCGTGTAATAGACCTTTCAATTGTCTCAAAAAGTGGTAAATGCAGCAAACATACGAACCTGCTGAAAGGTAAGAAAGCAAAGCAGATGAGAATAATGACAAAAAGTGACACGTATTAAAACCTCTTGGATATTCTTTATTAACTTCAGTTGTTATTGTGGCTCTACATAAAACAAGAGACATTGTTTTAAAAAGTTTTACTTCTCTTGCTTTTAGCCGGCCAAATCAATAACAAAGAATATTTGTTTCAAAATAGCGAGGCTATGAACTGTAAATAACGTGGGCGTGCCTACGTTCCGAATGGTAAGAAAAGGAAATACGGAGAGAAAGGAAATTAAAATAATGAAAAAATAAAAACTGAAACACTGTGGAAAATTCTTAAGTACTCTTCAACTTCAGTTGTTCATGCGAATGTAAATGCTCGAAAAAAATGATAAAAAAGAACTAACAAAACAGAAGCAATCATGTAAAAGTTATTTCATCTTATCCTTAGCAGACCTAATCAGTAACGTAACAATTAAACTAATCATTAATTTAAAAAATAAACAATGCAGAATCAATCATGTAAAAGTTATTTTATCTGATCCTTAGCAGATCAAATAATATTAAATCAATAACAAAGAATAGTCGACTCGAAATAACGAGGCAATGTCCAGAATAAACCACGAGCATGCCTACCCGTTATTAGACCACGAAGGAAGTGCCAAAAAATTAAATGATAAATTTATTTAAGGCATAACCCAGTGTCAGTTAATTACATAAATAAGGTAATATAATAGTATGCAATAATACAATAATAATGGTAATTGAAACAATAAAAGAAAAGAAAATTGTCACTTTTCACATTAAAACCTCTTGATCAATCACTAATTGCCACAAATCAAAATGCGACAATAATGAAAAAAATGCTGAAGTACTTCATCTGAACCTTATCAGGCCAAATCAATGATGATGAATATTCGTCTCGAAATAACAAAGCCACGTCTCCAGTCTCTATAGACTGGAAGGTGAGAACGGCAAAGCAGACGGTAAGAATATTACAATAATGAAAAAAATAAGCGGCTAATACTTGCACTAAAATTTCTTGATCTGTCGCTAATGTGGATGTGAATAAGCAAAGAAAAATTGTCATGCAAAAGTTATTTCTCTTGAACCAAAGCCGTGTCAATAACAAATAATATCAATGGTGTTTGAATAAAGGAGGTGAAGTTATAAAAATGAGTTTGAACGTAAAGGGTAATAAAATTTCGTGTTATTATTGTACAGGAGATAATATGTCAAAAATATTAAATTTAACACATTTTAATTGTGGTTTTCTGTAGTCATGTTTAACTCACAAGCAACAAAACTGCATCTCCACAAAAAAAATGAGATAATTTTCTTTAGCTGAGCACCATTAATTTGTTTCGAGATATTCAGACTAATAGTTCTTGACACTATTAATTCTAGAAATAGTTAATGTGTGCTGATCACTTATTGAAACTCTCAGTTCTCAGGGCTAAGGGACACAATTGTTAACATTGTTAGTACTAGTTACAAAGATGGGAATACACAAAGCACTAAAAACAACAAAATGATATTCTCAGCTATTGTATATCTAAAAGAAGCACCATAAATAAACACGAAAATAATTATGCTTTATAATTATTATACATAAGTAATATTTATGCCATCTTGCATAAATTATTTCCATTTTGATTTTCAGTGCTTCTTCATGTACAGTAACTCAGTATATCATTTTGTTGTTTGTTTTTATATATTCTATCCACCTTTGTAACTAACCTATGTAGTAACAGTGTTAACATTTGTATTCTTTATCCCTGAGAATGGAACTAGCTCAGAAATGTTGGCAAACTAGGAGTTTCGTTAAGTGATCAAGACACATGAGTTAGTTAGTTAATGCCTTATTTTACGGGACGAGACTCGGGCCATCAGGCCCGCTCTTCCGTCTGTCCACGCAAATTTCGCTACGCTCCTTCCACCATTTAGCGGAGAAAGGAGTTATGTTGGGCGACGAAACAGGTTAGTTCAGACGCTTCTCTTTTAGGCTTGATTAGCTTTTACCATGCAGTAAATCTACTACATGGGACACCTGGCTTTACTTCCCCTCTGAAGGAAGGCGTACGAAGGATTTTTTCGCCCTTAAAAATACACGGCTTCGATCGAGTGTGAACCCGCAAATTTGGGTACCACAGTCCGGTAAGCTAACCACCGAATCCACATGAGCTATAGCTAGATATAGCTATTGCTAGCTATAGCTATTGCTAGATATAGCTATTGCTAGCTATAGCTATTGCTAGCTATAGCTATTGCTAGATATAGCTATTGCTAGATATAGCTATTGCTAGATATAGCTATTGCTAGATGTAGCTATTGCTAGATGTAGCTATTGCTAGATGTAGCTATTGCTAGATGTAGCTATTGCTAGATATAGCTATTGCTAGATATAGCTATTGCTAGATGTAGCTATTGCTAGATATAGCTATTGCTAGATGTAGCTATTGCTAGATGTAGCTATTGCTAGGTACAGCTATTGCTAGATGTAGCTATTGCTAGATATAGCTATTGCTAGATATAGCTATTGCTAGATGTAGCTATTGCTAGATGTAGCTATTGCTAGATGTAGCTATTGCTAGATGTAGCTATTGCTAGATGTAGCTATTGCTAGGTACAGCTATTGCTAGGTACAGCTATTGCTATGTACAGCTATTGCTAGGTACAGCTATTGCTAGGTACAGCTATTGCTAGGTACAGCTATTGCTAGGTACAGCTATTGCTAGGTACAGCTATTGCTAGGTACAGCTATTGCTAGAATCCAAGCTAATTTGTGTGTACCTGCTGCTACGACGGCGGCGGCGGTGGCGTCGGCGCCGGGCGGCGCGTGGTCGGCGGCGGGCGGCGGGGCGTCGCCCGGGAAGGGCGGGCACAGGTGGCTGAGGTGCTGCACGTGGGGAGACGTGAGCGGCGGCAGCGCCGTGGGCCCCACGCACTCGAACCCCCCGCCTCCGCCCCCGCCCCCTCCTCCTCCCCCCGGCGGCGGGGGCGGCATGTCGCCCTTGCCCACCGCGACAACTCCGCTCCGCAACACCTGCTCGTTGTTGTTGTTGCTGCTGCTGAGATGCACGCTGTTGTTGTTGTTGTTGATGACCTAGGCGGAGATGTATCGGTTGAACTTCTATTTAACTTTCAATATTTTGATATCGATAAAGAAATTTTGTTATATTTTAAAAATAAATTAGAACTTGAATATATCGCATATTTAAAGACAAGGAAGTTATATTGCGAATAGCTATAGAACGTACTCTGAAATGGCAGTAGAGATGAGGTTGAAAACGAGTACACTTATCAGATCCACTAAGATGATGAAGAAATGAGCTCTAAGGGAAGAGAATGGTACGGTGAGTTGGGAGAAGGAAGCCACAAAAAATAGAGGCTGGTTAATTTATATAATAATGATAATGATAAAAAAGATATTAGTAGTGATAATGATAACAATTATGGTAATGATAATTATTATGATCGTGGTGGTAATAGGAAGACATTTACCGCTTTTTAATTTAGAGTAATTCAATGAAATATTGAACTCTCAGAACACTCATTAATTTCATCTAGTTTTTTTTACCCACACATGTTTTACTGCCCGAGATTTCCGCGACGGACACGCGTCGGTGTGTTTTATATATTTTGAATTTGTACGGTTATTTTATCTTCGTCCTTTTTCCCTATTTTCGGCAACATGAGATATAAACAGGCTCCTTGAGATATTTTATGCTACATGTACTGCATAAAGCATAAACGATCTCAATAACGTTATGAAGTTAAAATATTTTGGCATGCCGACAGTTGTTTAGTGTTTAGCACTCAGACTTTCTAACTCGGAATTTTGGAAATCATGGGTTCAAACATGCTGAAGATCGTGAATTTTCAGAGAACGGAGAATTATTGGTGTGAAATCATATTATGTCATGTCAAAGAACCCTGGCTAAGTAAAATTAAATCATCCAATATAGCGAATCATAATCAGATTCCTTATACTCTCAGGCACCAAACAACACAAGTTACGGAAAATATCACAGAGACCGTTGTAGTGTCGATTAGTGGCTGAAACTAGAGCAGTATAAAAAATGATTGTTCGCTTTGGGATCCTAAGTGAAGACAAATTGCAAAATTCCTAAAAATACAATTCGTATTGGGGTAGGTCAATGGACATTTCTTCAGTATTTAACCATCAAGAGGCTTACACGTTCAGAATATGAAGTAGTTTGACACTATTATAGATTTTCGCGAAAATGCACACAAATGCTGTTTTAACCAATAGGTTTTATCATGTCGAGTTTATCTACAGAAATGTCTTCTATATATTCTTAACACGTCACAGGTACGGGTATCATGTGTTCGAGCACAGATGTTCAGGATACGGTAAACCAGGAACCCTGGAGAAAATTAGGAGCAAATGAGTTATGTTTGTGACAGATTAACCTTTGGGTTATGGCTGGAGTTTACTCGAACGGGTAAACGGGTAGGGCAACTCTCACTTATTCCGAACATATATATGACTCTTTGAATGCTACAAAACAATCAGAACAACAGCTGTAATACATTGTCGACCGTCGACGTATCATCAGTGCCAAAAATGTTAATACATCTCATAAATTGTCATTTTGCAGGAGAACAGTTTTAATACAATCGAAGTTGTTTATTTCATGACTAAAGAAAGTGTGTTTTACTCTACAATATCGGCTGTTCTGTTAACGACATGAAATTTTTACTAATAAAAATACAGCATTTTCGAAAGATTTTACCGGTAGCGGTAGCTCAGTGCATCAACTGATGTCACTGCAGCGCCTCTAACCGGGAGGTCCTAGGTTCGAGTCCTGACGGCGGCAGGATTTTCGACACTAGCTTTTCAGCTAGGTCGAATTCAGTCGCTGTCTGGAGGAGAATTCTAGCGGCCGGCCGCTCTGATCGGTAGTTTTCCGTGGTTTCTCCGATCAACACCAGGCGAATGCCGGAGCAGTACCCTACCAAACGGGCCACGGACCGCGCGCGATCTGTCCTTCCTATTCCTTGTCCTATCCTCTCCCCTTACACACACACTTACACTAACATGCACTACACTACCACATATTCCGGGAGACCGGTCGGGAGCTTAGAGCTTGTCCCGGCTGGGGCGGTGCCCCGCTGGTGGGAGAGCCCTGGTTAGGGGGAAACCCCACTAGCCGACGGTAGGTCGGTGCCGGATCTCGCCATCCAGCGGGGGAAGATCACCGCCATCTCCCGAGAAAAAAACATGCACTACACTAACGGGACTAATGACCGAAGTAGTTGACGCGCCCGGAAACACGAAAAAAATCAATCAATCGAAAGATTTTTCTGCACTCCAAAATGACAATTTCTTTGAGTTGTGTCAATTTTCATTTGCACCGTAAAAAACGTGCATTTTGAAAAACTGTGCCAAGCCTACCTGGGCGTACCCCGCGGAGCAGAAGTCAGCACTTCCGGCGCCGAGGGCGTCCAGCGTCCCCGGATCCGCATCGACGAGGCCCGTCGGGTAGTAGCCGTAGTCGTCCAGGAAGAAGCCGTGTGTGTCGGTGACGGGCCAAGGACCAAGGATGTCCTTGACGGAGAAGGGCTTGCCCGAGCACAGGCCCGCGCCGGCCGCGGCCCCGGCGTCGCAGCCGCTCCCGCCGCCGCCGCCGCCGCCCGACATCGCCGCCAGCTGATGCATGGGCGAGCTGGCAGGGGGCGCTACCGAGATGCGGGCCGCGTGCCTCACAGGCCCCCCCAAAAAAACTGCGCGGGCTTTCCCGCTGGGGGGATAGGTTGGCACTGGGCGTAGCTTGTCGCGTGCACAGCAGATTCTCGTGCGTACAATCTCTCACTTGGTAACGGTTGACAGAAACTTGAGTGATGTCTGGCAAAGGTGTTGGATTTCTTTTGTCCGGTTGGGACAATCGTTCGCACTTGCGATGCTTTTCAAACTTCAAAATAGGGGTGAAGAAATAAAGTAATGTGCAAAGTAATCTTCATAACGTAAAGAACTTTTATGCTGAAGTAGATCATCTCTCGAATATTGTCATGACAATGAAATCATGTTTCTTGAAGAAAGAACACTGTAAATACCCCAAGTGAGCATTTAAGTTGTTACCAATGTACACTGCTTAGTGAAATTGCGAAAAACAGATGTTCTTCTCTGCTACAAAACCAAACAGTAGTACTCAGAATACTGGAGACGAGCTTTGGCTTTGTATCTCAGATTGTCGTTGTTATTCTATAACCCTGGGAACGAGAGAATCGAATTACTGCAACTGTCTATTCCGGTGAAGTTGACACCACATTTTTAGTCCAGTACGCCTACAAGTTGTGGGATTAAGATGGTCAAGACGTGGGTGTGGTTTGTACCAAGCAGAATGATCGTCTTATATCGTAAAGAGTACCGCAGTCCACACACACATCACACCTTAGGTCTTTTAGTCACGCAATGGCGAACACGAATCACATAACTACTCGTACCCGAATTACAAGGAACAGACACTTCAACGTTACAGTAGCAACAACACACCAAGCACTCTTCCAGCCTGGAACTGCCCTCTTCCTCACAGCCACTGACCGGCGCGCGCAGGCAGGCAGTCGTTGCCGGGGGCGCCCCACGCGGTGCGGCGGAGGCGGTCGGCGGCGGCGGAGTGCTTATGGGCCTCGGAGACGCGCGGCGGCGGTGTGGTGGCGCTGGCGGCGGGGGGCGGCGGGGGCGGGCGGGCGGCGAGGACGCCACGCGCCACAGGATCGCCCCGCCCACGCCCGCCCGCCCGGCCAATCCCCGCCCGCCGCGGCGTTTGCGAAGCGCCCGGCGCTCCTGGCGTCCACGCGCGATCGCCCCGTGGGCGCGTGCGGGCGGCGAGCGCGGGGCTTGCGCCCGGAGAGCGACGCGTGGGGTTGGGGGAAGATCCTACACCTCGAAGTTGTCTATTCCAATTAAAGAGAATTCAATGACATGTAAGAGCGAAGACTTCCGCGGCCGCAGTCAGTACCTACTACCTTGGGTTTGTTTGCTTCAGCTTTTTTCTAAGGGCGAACGAAGAATAGAATGCGACATCGATGTTTTCAAAACATCGATATTTTTGTACAAACATTGAAGTTTTAAATATCGATGTAATAATGCGGATGTTTTTTAACATCGACGTTTTGTGATCGATGCTTTTCTTTTTCGATGTTTTGTGCATGAGTCAAAATTTCCAATGATTACAATACTGTAAAAGTTAAAATATGAAATGTAACTGTTAGTAACATTGTTGGTTCCTGTTGGAACCGAAGGAAAGCTTGTTGTATTACCATCATCGACAAAACTTTCTCCTCCGAGATGACGTCAATGTCTTTGTATTTCATATTTCTTCATATTCATTTTGCACGTTGAGAAGCAGTCAACAAATCCGCTGTGTGCGTAAGGTCTGCTTTTTCTCGTACCCTCATTCGGTGAACTGGTAAATAAGAACATTGTCAATTTCATTTAATTTTTTTTAACCCAAATTGAATGTTATTGGTTACTAAACCACCTGGAAAAATCGATGTTGAAGAATATCGATGGTTTGTATTCAATGTATTATTGACATCGGTATTTTAATTTTAAATATCGATGTTTGCGGACTTCGATGTTTTGTAATCGATGTCGCATCACTACTAGTTACTTGGCTGTCCGGGAATCGCCGCGTCATAGGAGCAGGTGTCATGGGAAAGTCGTAATGCATTGTAAGATACCTTGTAAGAAAAATCCACAGAAATAAGTATTCTTTGAAACTCTTTGAATAGCAGTACTCATACGCCATCCATAGCTACAACTCATTTGAATCGATCTTTTTTAAAGGATGGCGGTCTGTTAAAAAGCTTAACGGAGTGGGCTGTGGTGTGTGTTTTCCTTCCCCTCTTTCGTTGCGATATGTCGATTTAACACATTACTCTCCGTGGTTAAGCTGAAGGTCATTTCCTAGTTCATAATACAATTGGTTAAAATCTTGATATTCACACCGACGTATCTCTCTATTGCATCAATGCTACGGAAAAGAGACCACATGGTAGGGGAAGAAAAAACCTCTGACGGTCCGAAGTCTTGGAGTTTAACCTATCATGATTTAATCAATAAGCCCATAGTCTTTTCCTCCTGTAACGGGAGTTTTATGCTGCTCAGTTCGATTCTGTCTTGTATCGCGAGATTAGTTTTCAGCAGGTGCTTGTTTTTGTTTGTTTCTGAAGTGAGTTTATCGAAAGTTGAGATTTACATCTGGGAAGTGAAGAGTAGATTTGAAGGAGATAGTGGTTGACTTTGGTCAGTTTCGTACAATTAGTTTTCATCTTTTTGTTTCCTTTTGTTTTGTTTCTTTTTCTTGGGGCGATTCTTTAAGTATGAGAAGTTGAAGCTTCCGTCTGTGAAGCACGAGTCTCGATAGACGAAGAGGGCTTTTGTTTATAAGTCAGAGGAGTTGATATGTTTTTATTAAAAATGCTGTTGCGTTTTGATTCTGACTGATAGTTGATTTCGAGATATTCATTACCATTTTCAATTTGTTGGTTGCTTTTTCGCTATATGACAGCGTCGGGGAGTCTTTACAAGTTCGAACTAGAGGCTTGAACTGACCAACAACAAGTAGTGTTGAGTGAGGTGAGGTATTCTATTTTAGAATCCTTGGTTTGTTGCTTCAGATTCTGCCAGACAAGTTTCTTACATAGATACTCGCTAAAAAAACAACAAAAAATATTAAAACAACTCTTCAAATCTTAAAGCAATTATTAATTCGTTAATAAATTCGATTTAAGAATATCTTAAAGCAATTTTTAATTCGATTCAGAAATCTAAATAATTGCAATTTCTACTGTATTTGTATTCATCTGTCTCATATTCTCTTCCTGAGATAATTTCCCTACAGCTATTCACCATACACTTGCTTCCTCTACGAAAAAAGGCCCTTTTCGTAGGAGGACAAGAGACGCATTTCCTGTATCTAGTATTCGAGTCTGACGTTTCAGGTGGAAATGGTGTGCCAGTGATTGTCGGGGTCTCTCGGGAGAGCGCCACCCGGCTGTACCTCCGCAGGTATCCGAGCTCTGATGTGACTAGTGATGGCAACCTTAGTAAAACGTCTATACATTGATATTTCGATACATCAAAAAGTTTTCGATGTCGATGACATCGACAAGAACATCGTTGTTTAAAATACCCATGTCTTAAATGTGATGAAACATTTTAAAGTAAAATGTCCTGGTTCTAATGTGGTATATAATACGTCAATATTAGTTTAGTGTATATTCTGCCTTATATTTCACTCTCACCTTAATTCTCTAATCAACGTACTATGAAATCAGGGTTCAAATTGCAGTTTAACGATATTACTCCGTACAAAATAGTTTAAAAAAGTATCAACATGAAGGTTGCAATTAGCTAATGCTTTCGTGCAGCCTGTAGATTGACAACAATGACAGTTGTCAATGGCTCTTGATTGCCAGCAGTCCACAAATAAAACAGATACCTGAAATTTTATTAATATCATGAGACTTTGTTGAAAACGTCGATGTTTCTGGACACATATGTCGATGTAAAGGAAACATCTAAAGCAAAACATCAATGTTATAATATCAATGTTTCTGCTCGAAAATATCAATGTTTTAAAAAATCCATGTTTTTTACCATCCCTAGATGTAACCTGTATCTCGCGAAGATAACACTGACGATGAAATCAATGAGATATTCGATTAAACATGCCGCAATTGTATAGATGTCGCGGCAATGACAAGGCAAGACATGAAGTTTCAGCGCTCAAAACTCCGCCGGTGTAGTCCGGGCGACGAAAAAATAATCTTGCTAATTACTGAGTTAATACGATCTTGCTTCATTTGGTGGTTTCGTAGCTCCGCTGTTTCGAAACAAACCTTCTTCATTGATTTGCCTATTGAGAATACCATGGAGTAACTTTATCACGATGTTTTTTGTTATTGACAGTCTCAACAACAGTGGCATTGACAGTTACTGCCCAAGAACACGAAGAATTAAATTAATAAGAATTTCTTTGATCGTTCTCACTTTTCACAGTCCATTGCGACCGACCTCACGAACATTCTACTCCCGTCTTCCCAGATGAGACGCCTGTTGTATTTACAGATGGAATGGACTATTTGTTACTGTTCCTACGTGATCACGAATTGATTACACTCAATTTCAATATAATGCAGCGTTGTTACCACATATATATCTCCTGTTGTTGACCTGGTGTTGTGTGCCTTTCCGAAGCCAGAGAATAACAGATATCTTTTGTCAATCCCTTCACTCATTGGTGTTGGCAACGAAATGGTATTGGTATACTACTATTAAACGTACAGGGGGATAATCCCCGTCACCGCCCCTCACCCCCCCTCATCAATTGACGTTACCGCGCACCGAAGGAACAGGGTCCCTGCAGAATTGCTGACGTCTGTTTAGCTCGCTTACGAGCTGAGAACTCGAATAAAGAATCGTTCGACGATGTTTTTGTGTTGAAAAACAGAAGAACACCAGTTTCCGGCTTTGCAAAACAAGATCTCAATGCCGTAGAAGGACAAGCTTTCAGCAACAGTCATCATACGGAAGTCTTCGGCGTCAGTTTGTCGCCCCCGGCAATGTTTTCCGGAAGACAATCCTCAGAGTCCAAATTGTAATTGTTTCAGTCCCATGGCGTAGTATCGCTTTTTTCTGTGATCTGTATGGACTGCTAGTGTACAACAATTTCCTGACGAGTATGTCTTCCTAAAAATAGAAAAATGTCCACCAATTTATCGTATGTTAATGTATTGTTAATATTTATTACTGCAGTTGACGTCACGAACTCTAAGGAACTTGTTAATTTACATTTGTTTGCTTGTCAGTACGACAAAGAAAACTCGTTTCATATTTTAACACGAATTAATTAACATATTAATAATTATTTTTGAATAGTACAATAGTACAATAATTTCTAAACATGTCTTGCCCGCAATTGTGTTTTAGAGTCTTTCTTAAGATTTCTCACAATACTAGCGTAGATGCAGTAGCGTAGATAAACCTTGAGATTTAGAAGGCAACTCGGTCACTCGCGAATCCACAACGGGCAAAGAGCTAGTTTTTGAGCGGCAAGTAGTCGGTGGAAATAACAACCGCTGGGGCACTTACCCACAATAATTACCTCGTCAATTTGCTCTCGCTGGTGTCTTCTGGCAGGCGGCGAGCCGCGGCGTCATCTTACATGAACGTTCCGAAGCGGCAAGTTGGCGGAACACACTGAATGTCGCGACTATTGTATCCAGATGACTGATTTACGCCGCTTAACTAGGTTGGACAACTATTTCATTATCTTAACTCTCAAAGGCCTACTCGTGTGTCAAAGACAATTGCTGTATTTTGATGCTCCACCGCAGTGTATCACTGCTTCCGCCTACTACTCATTCTCTAACCAAAGCTGCCTTTGCACAGACAGGAGGATCGTATTAACAGAGTCTGTCACTTTCACTATCTGTGCGGCTTAAATCACAAATAAACGGTCGTTAAACGCAGTACAATGCGGTCATCCAGCTTCCTAAACGAATCGATTTCCTAAACATAACTTTCGAACGAATATCTTTCATTGCACCACTCACCTGTGCTAAAACTAAAACGAATATGCAGTTGGCCAGACATATTTACCATACCTGATTGAGCTTTATTTATAAATTATATTTATTTTTTACTGATATGTTATTGCTTATTGCCTTTGATACGGAGCTCGATATTCACTGCATAACTTCCCTTCATCGAGAGGATCGTGATTACGGAGGAAATATGAAAACAGTTGAATGTTACTTCATGCTCTCTTGACCTCTTACGGAGGGAATTATGCGAGGAAAATGACAAACCGAGACCAGTTGACAACTAGTTATTTAGTAAATAAATCATGAACATTATGTAACACAGGCGTTAACCGGCTCTAATTAACTCGGGCGACAAAAAAGACCGAAGACCTTTGGCCACTTTCTAATGACCCTTTCCCGTCGCTCGATCATTAGAACCCTATTAACGCTCTTGGTTCGTAAATAACTATTAATTAAATGGAACGAATCTCATAGCGAGAACGAATCTTAAGGTTTTTGGCGATTTTTGTCGAAATTAGTATCGATGGTTTGAGGGTCTAGAAAAGAAAGTAATGTTTCGAAGGTCTAGCGTAGCTTTGCTTTTACGTCGCGTCCAAATGAGAGGATGGGTGCAACAGTCCACCCACCCGTTCGCTCTGGAGGGGCCTCACGGGCGCCGATGAGTCAGTACCACACGACTGTCGGACACAAGGAGTGCGTAGCAACGCGACTGTAATAATTGTAATGGTTTTCTGACCTTATTAAAACACACTAAAATATTTTTTAAACAAATTCTTTCTTTTTTGACGTTTTGGCTCCCAAATAAGGTCGAAAAAATATTTTACTGTCTGTTTTTAGTATGATTAGAAAACTATTGGAATTAAATATACAAGAGGAGACGTAAAAATACAAGAACATAAGCGTTAAGAAAGGGTAAGAAACATAATAAAAATATTTCTTTCCCAATTTCTTGCAATACCTTGTCCCAGGAACGTCTGTTCATAAGGTCCAGCAATAGTCGGACAATATTGGATCACTCAGATTGCCTTGATAACGCTTTTCCATTTGAGAAATGTCCTGGTGGAACCGTTCATCATGTTCGTCACTAACGGCGCCGAGGTTATCCGGGAAGAAATTCATATGATCAAAAACTGTAGTTTAAGTGACATGTTACGTCCCACACGGTGGTATGATCTCTATAGTTAATATACAAATATTGTGATAATATTCTGCCATATGGTTGTCTAAAATGTTTTTACAACCACTTGTAAAAGACAGCCATTCCTTTTTTGAACATCACGCAAGAAATCAACGAAATATTCATCAGTCAGAAGGAAATAACGAGAGAAAGAGAAGGAAATAAAGAGAGAAAGAAAAGGAGAGATAGAGAGGGGGAGAAAGGGAAGAAAAGAAAGAGACGGGAACAAGGAGAGAAAGAGAAAAAATGGAGGAGAGAGAGAGAAATGGAAGGAAAGGAGGAGAGAAAGGGAAGGAAACAAGGAGAAAAAGAGAACGAAAGGAGGAGAGAGAGAGAAAGGGAAGAAAACAGAAAGATATTTGAATTATTTTTCTTTAATTCATATTAAATTTGGAATAATACCTTTGAAATAAGTCTATCTCGGGGGACTAAAATCAATCAGGAGCGGATGTAGGAAATGCGGGGCCCGCAAGCATAAAGACGTGTTGCCCCTCTACAGAAAAAATCCTCCAGATTTAGTAAAAAATCAAATATTAAAAAAATTGCATATGCATTTTTACAAGTCTATTTGATAAACAATTATTTTCGGAATACAAACATTTTAAGAATTTTTTTCGAAAATATTGGAAACATTTTTTTCTAGCAAGTGAGGCTTCTCATGAATCCCCTAAGAAACTACTACTTTCACTTTTAGACGAATCCTGCCTTGTTCAAAAATTCATCAGTTGAAAATGTTAATCTCTAGCTATTAATTGTACTCGGGGAGTGGCTGACGGATCGAAACTGCGACTTGCCTGCGCGATAAATGAATCGTGCTACGCAGCCCAGAGGACTGCGTTGCTTCTCTTTTATTCGTGCATCTTTCAACGTAGACAAGAATATCCAACATCTGAAGCCGCGTTCGGCCAAGTGCGTCATAACCGGACGCGATTCGAAGACAGCGGCGGAGTTCTGCCGTCATTCCATCGCGTCGATGGGAAGGACTTTCTGCACGACGACCCCGCGACACGCCGCGCGACTCGGCACCTTTTCCTCACGCGGGAAATACCTTCAAGTCCCCCTCACCAGTATCCCTGGCGAGACGGTAATTATTTTTTCTGGAAGGACTTTCTGCACGACGACCCCGCGACACGCCGCGCGACTCGGCACCTTTCCTCACGCGGGAAATACCTTCAAGTCCCCCTCACCAGTATCCCTGGCGAGACGGTAATTATTTTTTTCTTTTTGGGGCAGAATAATCTGCGACCATCGAGCGAAGAGACTTAGGACGTACCGCGCTGACTTCTCTTTCCTGAGACCCGAGTTCAAGCCCCGTGCCCACCATTCTCACCGGGGGTTTCGTGGTTTCCCTCGGTCATCCAGGCGAATGGTGGGATGGTTCTGCTGAAAGCCCACGACCGCAAAACCACTCCATCGCGAGCCGAATTCGTTGACGACGTGAAGTCACGAAGGTTAAGCGAATTCGAGAAAACGGCGGGTTCCTGGTTGGGTGATCGACTTGGAACTCCGGGATCTAACGGCGCCGAGGCCAATTGATTGATTGAATTTAATTTAATTGAATGTGCCTTATTTTACGTGGTGAGACTCAGGCCATGAGGCCGGCTCTTCCGTCTGACCACGCAAATTTCGTTACACTCCTTTCACCAATCATGGGAGAAAGAAGGTATTACTTGGGCGACGAAACAGGCGATTTTTTGAATTTAGCTCAGAGGCATCATTTAGACTTGAGGATCTTTTACATGCAGTAAATGTATTAACATGGGACAGCCGGCTTTACTTCCCCTCCGAAGGAAGGCGTACGAAGAATTTTTTCGCCCTTAAAAATCCACGGCTTCGATCGGGTTTGAACCCGCAAACTTGGGTATAGCAGTCCGATACGCTAACCGCTACAATCGCCGCCGCCAAATCACCATTATGGGATATACAATGGCTAAATACAAATAATATTTGCGCGCGCGCGGCAGCTCCCTTATTCTCGACCGCGGGAAAGTCCACTCGAGAGCGATCCTGTATTGCATTCCAATGTTCGAAACCAGTTCAGCAGCTCGATAATTTTTACCCTCTAATTATATTTTTATTCTTATTGAAAGAAAATCTATCGTAAAAGCAATTCCGCAACATCTAAAACAAAAGTAGTTTTGCATAATAGCAATTAATATAACAAGTTTTATCATAATCATATAACTCTTAATTTTTTTTTTATTTTGTCAGCCAGTTTTATTTTGACGTTCGCATGTGTTTGCGAATCTTGAGCAAAGTCTTTGCGAATGACATTGAAAATCTTGTTTTCATGTCATGTTTTTTAAGTTCTTCATTAATGTTCATGTTTACAATGTAACATAGGTTACATCTTTTATATTAGAACTGTACCACATAAATGTTTCCAGAACTTGTTCGGAGAAATCGCGTGGGAAGGGATCGCAGCTCTATTGACTCGCTACTCTACCCACCAGCGAAGCGCAGGCTGGCCAGTAGTTGAATTGAATGTGCCTTATTTTACGTGGCGAGACTCAGGCCATGAGGCCTCTTCCGTCTGACCACGCAAATTCCGCTACGCTCCTTTCACCAACCATGCGAGAAAGAAGGTATTACTTGGGCGACGAAACAGGCGATTTGAATTTAGCTCAGAGGCATCATTTAGGCTTGAGGATCTTTTACATGCAGGTAATCTACTAACATGGGACAGCCGGCTTTACTTCCCCTCCGAAGGAAGGCGTACGAAGGATTTTTTCGCCCTTAAAAAATCCACGATCGGGTACGCTTCGATCGGGTTCGAACCCGCAAACTTGGATATAACAGTCCGATACGCTATCCGTTACACCATCGCCGCCAAACAACATCGCCGCCAGTAGTGGCTGAAGCTCCGAAGAACCGAGTGTCCGCCGTGTCTGTTGTTGCGCATAATGCGGCCAAGGATATCGCAACTAGACAAATTTTAACCTCAGATATCGGAAACGGTAAAAAATAACAGTAATTGCATTCTTCAAAATCATCGCTTTAGCTGCTGATCATCCCAATGACGACTTTCCTACCTTAATGTTTTTCACCAGCGCCACCCTCAGCCTCCACCCTTACCATGTCCCTGACATCACCACAGTTACCCCTCTAGCTGTCAAATTATCATAACCTCTGGCTCCGACCCAGTCACCGTCTTGTGCCCCGCGGCAGTTTTCACTCTAGCCTTCACCGCCTTAGCCATCACCCTAGTTCTCGCTCTAGCTCCCGCTCTAGTCCCTATCCTAGTCCCCTTCCTAGTCTCCGCTTAACCCTATCTCCTGGCCTAACCCTTTGCGTAGCCCCCGGCCTAGCCGCCGCCCTAGCCTCTGCCCTAGCCTTCACCCTAGCCTCCGCCATAGCCTCCGACCTAGCCCCTACCCTAGCCGCCGCCGCGCCGTAGCCCCCACTCTAGCCCCCCATCCAACCTCCCGGCCTCGCCGCCGCCCTAGCGCCCGCACTAGCCAATGTCCTAGCCACCGGCCTAGTTGCCGCCCTAGCTCCCACTCTAACCCCCAGCCTAGCCCTCGACCTAGCCGCCACTCTAGTCCCCGGCATAGCCGCCGTCGCCCCCGCCCTAGCTCGCACTCTATCCCCCGCCCTAGTCCCCACCCTAACTCCCGCTCTGATACCCTCTCTAGTACTCGCTACAGGTCCCGCTCTACCCTCCTCTCTAATTTCCGACCTCGGCCCCCAACATCGTATTACTTCCTACATCGCCACTGCCACTAGCGCCATGCCAGAACTACCATCAAACGCCACTGCACCCACCGCCACGCGCCCGCCCCTGCTCACGCCTTCGTCCACGCCACCTCTACCGCCATCACCATCACCACTGCCGCCCCCCACCCGCATCCACCACTGCCACTGCCACCGCCAACGCCGCCGCGCCGCCGCCTTGGGCCGGTAGCCCCAGGCTGGCGCCGGTGCGGATAACGCATTGCGTCTGCGTTCCGTCATGAGCCTGGGACCGCTGCGTCGCCGGCGGCCGGTAGGGGGGCGTCGGGGGCGGCCCGGGGCGGTCGGGGGCACACAAGGCTATCGCGGACTTCCCACTGCGAGAGTCGCGCCTGCAGGTGCACACGCCGCAGATACTCGCTTCCGCCGGCCTGTGGGCCCAGGCCTACGCACCTCCGGAATCTCGCTTTGCTAACGTTACGCAGATGGTGCATTTTTTTTTTTTTGACCCAGATGCGTCATTCATGAAACTTGTAGGCGACGTCCACGATGCGTCTTCGCGTTGTAAAATTGCGCGCGCGAAGTTGAAAGCAGCTCATGCAACTTGACGCGAGGGCACTTTGTTCTTCATACGATGCCTCTTTTTTGTTTGCTGTACCTCATGACTATCATGGGATTTGAACGATATTATTATATAATTGGACAAAACTTTGCGACGCGACGGCGTCTTCGTACAATTAAAATATTAATAATGAAGATTTGTTTCCCTTAATGAAAACTGTTCCTTTAAAATAGATTTCGAAGTAAGGTCATGTGCAATTTTTCGAAAATTTGAGTACTTTCGGCGTAACTTTGCGTGAAAGTACGTGCGAGAAAGTACGTGTTGTTTTAGCACCACTACTTTATAGTTAGGAATCGATCTTTCCATTAAGCAAAGAGAACTAAAAATACTTCTCATCGGTTTTTGTAGACCTATGACGTTCCTACTCTTTTTTCAGTCATTAAACAACTTAAAGAACAACAAAATAAACCTTAAACATCTGAGGGGTGTCTCTAAAATTAAATATCTTGCGAAATATAATAGTTTCACTAACTGAGACGTTAAAAAAACAATAGGTACTTGAGTAAACATCTCGAATCTATTAACTAAAATGACAAAAATTAAATATTGGTGTATCAGATACGTTACAAAATACGAATTTCACATGAAATAACTATCACATTTTGCAAATGTATGATGATTTGAAAATTTATTGTAAGTTATAACAGAGAATAATGTATTATTCACTAGCTATAAGAAATGTTTCTATGTTGTTGGTTTTTGTCTTGTGCTTACAGGTACTGTAACTTGCCGAACGCTTCTCCATTCCAACCATCTTAGCATTCATCTCGTGAGTACTCCCAATGAATGTGATTATCAAAGATCCAATAAATATTGTTAAATTTAACGTAATTAATGTTTAACACAAAATAAGAAGTCATGCGATTTAGTTTTGATATGACTTCAAAACACTGTGAAGAGCATTCTTTTGAGAGTGTACAACAGATGCGATGCTCGCAAAATTTTCTGAATCAATGTGTAGATTTTTAATTGTAATAAGAGTTAGGCACATAGTCAATTACATGGAATACCAGAGCGGATTGTACAAACGTAATACATCCTCTGATAACATTTGTAAATGTGATAGTGTACCACATACGCCACAGAATCCCACCATCCCTGTAAATTAAATGTTAAAGACCTCTCAGACTTCAAAACAAGATCAAAAATAAGTAGTGGAGGTATTTTGTAGAAGATCATGAATATTTGTGCTTGAAGGTGGCATCTTTTATAGTGTTCGTCACCTATTTTATAACTGTGACCTCTTGCATTCTTTCATGCAATACACAGTACAGTCTCCTACATTTCCTACGCCAATCTGAAAAAATAACATCAGAAGTCGTCGTTAGCTATTTGAATGCAGATCATTTCACTAATACATTCTTTTTCAATGGCATCATTTATGCTTCAATGTAATCGGAAATTAATATTGTAATGTTCATTTCTATCCTTTCTTCAATCCGGGAAGGACCCTTGCAAACCTCACAACTAGCGACCAATTAATTTCCCCATCTTTTATCAAAAGTATTTCAAAATCGATTCATAGCGAACTAATGAATCGCAACACAATAAACGCTATTACAGATTCCCAGATTTTTGTTCATCACACATCAATTTCTCCCCTTCACTGAAATTATAGCAAACGGATTTCTCAAAAAGGAACTCACAACAACCGTATTTGTCGATACATTCAGACATTTGACAGTCTGGCTACTAGAACTTTTATTTAAACTATATCAGATGTGACTACTTCAGTATCTGCAGAATACAATATGCAGCTTTCTTAGTGATAGAAATATCGGAGTGAAAACAAATTCTTCTTTATCAGATCTCTCTCTATTCTATCAAGAGTTTCTAAATGTTCTTTTCTCGCTACGAATGCAGTGTATACTGCTGTGATATCTCTCTACTAATAGATTCAAAAGTTTCTCTTTACGCAGATGACAAGGTCTGTTCACCTCGGATACAGATTTGAGTTAGCCTATGAAAAGTTACAGCAAGATATTTTAAAATACAGTCAATGGGCTCAAAATTGAAGAATAAATGTTAATTCCGAAAAGACGAGAAAAGTGTTTTTAAGTTTCTTTTTGAGTTTGCTGTCAGAGTCGGTGTCTACACTGCTTTGTAGTATATTTATTTCTGCAGACTTTATCTAATAGCTCCTTCACGCTACACTTGTAAAAGTATTCCCCTTTTGGTAGAAATAAATATTTTAAGAATTGGTAACACTAAATTTGCGTGTATAGGAATATATTTGTTCTTTTTCCTGAAGATGAGAAAATTCTTCTGAGTCTGATCATTTGAGAGTATAGCGTCGTGAACATCATTACCTCACATTTTACTTTTTTCACATTTAGTTTGGCTCATCTCCAGGACTATTCCGCTCAGCAAGTCTAATAGTATTATTACTAGAAGGTGGATTTTGTTGATCTAAAACATTCCCAGAAATGATTAATAAAATGCTCTTAAAATGTTTTTAAATACCCTAAAAGCAAAGAAAAATGACGTAAAAAAGTGATCAAAACCACTTCAGATGAACAAATTAAGCTGTTGGATATGTTACTGATGTAATCGAGGCTTCTTCTATTCGTTCATATGAACTCAGCTTGCAAATTCTTGATTTGGACTGTTCTTTACCAGAAAATCTCTGTCTTTAGTTATTCCGAAATCGACTGAACCGCCAATGTCGCTGACAGGCGTCACGGAAACCTTAGATTACATACTCACAATGGCTGACATTACAACTTCTGAGCGAAGAAATCGAATAGACTACCAGGTATAGGTACTCAGGAATTCTGTGGAGAACATTTGTTGCATCTCGTAAATATTATTTGAAGCGAGTACCATTAAAATGACATTAAAATCGATAAAATCAGCGAAGAATGCATTAAAAATGACGGAAAAAGTTAAAAATGACTTATTAGCGGAAATCGATAAAAAATGCAACAAAAAATGACGTGCAAAAATAGGTCATTTCCTTTTGTCATAACATAAAAGTAATGTCTGTACTAAACGGCATTGTTCTAAAGGGAAAAAGAAAAATATTACATTTTATTAAAATCCACTCCCTAGTTATTACGTAAGTTGACAATTTTTGTCTTGATTTTATTCTGTATAAAGTGACTTTTTTTATCTCGAACTTGCTTTTTTGAACTTAACGATTTACTCTCTTAGTAGCAAGTGTGCCATTGCTCCGTGATTGAAAACCCCATCATCAGCTACATTCAACGAATTCTAAGAAAACTTCCAGCTTCCTAAGCTGACAGTCTTCTTAGGAATGTTTAAGAATTACCAAAAATTTGCCAATAAAATAAGAAATCAACACAGCCGCACTCAATGCATAGACCTCCACCAGGAACACTGAGCAAGTCATGTTCATTCCCACGAAGACGTACTGAAACTCAATACACCTCCGGTCCCTAATCCGAGGGCTCGAAATACATCATATCCCAGCGCACATCCTGGAAGCCGTCGCGGCCGCCGCCCCCGCCGCCTCCGAGCAGTCGCCCGGCGGCGCATAGGCTTTTAAATAGCCGGCGTTATCTGGGAGCGGCGGTGGCGGCGGCGGCGGCGGCGGCGGCCCGTGCAGACGGCGGACGTCGCTGGCCCTGCGACTGTACCAGAGGGGGCGGGGCGGGGGCAGGGGCGGCCAGAATCTTTTAAACCGCGCCCCACAAATAGCCTCTGAACCTTAGCTGGCTAACGCTGCGCCTGCGGCGAAGGCGGCGCCTCACACTGGACCGAAATGAGCCACGTGGTGCGCCGAATTGAATTTGTTTGAATTGAATTTTAAAAAAATGTGAAAACATAAAAATTAATGGGTGTAAAAAGTGGGTAAAAATAAATGTGTGATGAAATAAATATTGATGTAAAGAAATTACGTGGTGACATTGAGAAAGATTACTGCTTACTACTTCTAGATGATAAAGAAAATAAATGAATCACAGCTAATTATACGTGCTAAATATGAATATTTACTCATATAAGTGGAGTGTTTTGTACACTACCGGTGATAACAAAAATTGACCAACCCACATGAATTATTAAAGTAATGCCAAATAATTTTATAAAGGCAATCACAACGAACTGGGAAACGATTTCAAAAGAATTTTGAGATTATAAAAGTTAAGGGAATAAAAGTTCAATAACTAGAACTTCACCTGCGTAATTATTTTGCAGTTTAGAAAAATTTTCGTTATTGTTCTTTACATATTAGTGATCTATTCATATGTACCACTGTAAACGTATATTTAATTGTAATTAATTAAACGTATTAAAACATGAATAACAAATTATATAAAATGTATTGTATTATAATACAATGAATAATCAATAACTAAAATGATTTCGATATTATTTCGATTTAAAAGGGAAAAAATCGTTTTCAGTTCTATGAGCAAATTACAGTTGGACAATGATGGCCAACTTTCCCCCCAACCCTCCACATGCTCTGCTCTGCTGTTTCGACCCCGTCCGGGCCCACCGTGCCTCACCGCGTGCGGCGCCGCTGCCGACGACGACGGCGACGGCGACGGGGACGGCCGTCCGGCGGCGCCTGGGGGGCGCGCGAACCCCGAGGCCTCGGGGGCGACGACGTGGGGGCCCGGTCGCCCCGCGGGGGCCCGCCCGGCCGCCCGCGCCGGCTGGGGGGTCCGGTCGCACGGTCGCCAGGCGCTGCCAGGAACGCTGCCCCGGGCTAATGGCTGATTATTTATTATCTGCCCTGCATCGCGGGCGCATTAGCCCGGCCGGGATAAGGCGCGGGGCTGGCTTCCGCAGGACGCATTAAAGGGCGCGCGTAAGTACAGATAGGCCACAGGGTGGGGCGGGGCAGGGCGCGCGCTGCATGAGCCGGGCGGGCGCTGGGATTTTAATTATTGAGGCGAGAGCACCCGGTGGATGGATTTGATAGTCGCTCGATGGCTGTTTGGTGAGACCCAATGGATACGGTGGCGCTGACGACGGTGAGTAACCACGGTGTGTGGGCGAGGGGCACTTGAAGAGGTACAAATATCAGAAATTCCTTGAATGCCTTTTCCTTCGCTTGCTTTTTTGTTGTCTTTGAAGTCGCTTCATTACTTTACTCCAATAGTTTAACCGGGAGAGATGGCACAGGGTATCAACTACAGTCCCTGCAGTCCCTCTCTGACCGGAAAGTCCTAAGTTCGACTCCCGACGGTGACAAGATTTTCGACACTAGGTCGAATTCAGTCGTCTTTCGTCAGCTAGGTCGAATTCAGTCGCTGTCTGAAGGAGAATTCTAGCGGCCGGCTGCTCTGATCGGTAGTTTTGTGTGGTTTCTTCAATCAATGCTTGGCGAATACCTGAGCAGTATCTTAATAAACACGCCACGGACCGCGCGCGATTTTTCCTACCTTTTCCTTGTTCTATCGCCTCCCCTTACACACTAATATGCACTACGCTACAACACATACCGGGAGACCGGTCGGGAGGTTTGAGCTTGTCCCGGCTAGGGCGGTACCCCACTGGTGGGATATACTTGGTTGGGGAAAATGTCACTAGCCGACGGTAGGTCGGCACCGGATCTCGCCATGCAATGGGGGAAAACTTCAGCCCATCTCCCGAACAAAAGCATGCACTTCAATTACGGTACTAATGAGCCTAGTAGTTGACGCGGCCGGAATCACTAACAATCAATCATCCAATAGTTTACAATATAATTTCGTGTTGTTTTTTACCCGACCTTGGGACCCTTGTAGGGTCTCGGGAGGTTCACAACTGATCGCTACATACCAGAACTCCGGCACTTGTCAACGTTCCTTCAGCTACAACGAAGTAAAAATTAATCAACAGATAGACCTTGAAAATCAGCAAAATCGCCATTCTACAGCATAGGTTATAACAGGGAGTGGTGAGTCCGCGTGCACATTTTGACGCACTGCCCCAATGACTAGAAAACTCCCGCTTCAGCTTTGGCAGCGTTGCTAGCGGTTGCTGGCTTGGCCTTCGAAAATTCGAGTGTTCAACATCATTGAGATCTGCTTCAGTTTTATTTGTTCTTCGCTCTATCCGAGGGAAAAGTTTGATAAAAAATCGGAGCAATGTTTGAGAAAAATTTGAAAGACTGTAGACGCTTTGTGTAAAGTATCCTCATAAGTAAAACGTCCGTTTCTTATCGCAGGACCCTGAGTTAGACTAAATCGATCGGAGAATAGGACTACCAGTATTGGAGAAATTGTTTGAATGGTGTAGGCGCTAGCATTAACCACAGGTAGATGGGTGGACGTGCCGATGTGCCGACGGGCAGAGGGGCAGACAGATGATTTACCGTAAACCATTTTTTTGGCACAATGTACAAGATGTGTATTTTAATTGCACAACGGGTTAGAGGAAGTAATTTACTGCAAGTAAGAACAAGAATTCATCCACAGTTTCCTCTGGAGCTTGAGAGTACTTTGTGATTACAACGTAAGTACGTAGGATGGTGAGTAATTATTTGTATAAAAGATGGACTCGTTTGTGCTCAACGCTTGGTCTCAAGAATGAGTAAACGATTTGAATTTGAAAAGATGGATCGCGCACATTTTATTTCCTTATTTTCGTTTTTATGAACTTCAGAGATCGTCCGTCACACGTAATGTGAATGCCTTTAATGGATGATGCTGATGAAAATGATTACTATGTTCCAGTGACGAATAGGACAGACAGCTGTTGTGAAACTGCTTTATCCACCAGAAATAGCTGAAAGTTGAACCTCGGTACACGGAGGTGGAAGATGGGCGTTGCACTACTTACTCTACGGGCCTCCCCACCAGGAGCACGCGCTATCCCTGTCCCATTGTTTAGGTTACTGCTCCAGCATCCGACTATTCGATTAATCGAAGACGACATTTCTCTGCAATTCGGCCTTAGCTTGATGCACTCTTATTTTCTTTCCTTTTTTATGTATTATCAAATGCTAATGTAATGGCAATAGAATTTACAATTTCCTTGAAACTGCCGTATTTGTTTTCGGTCATTGTAAACTAGTATAATAGAATGAAATCAATTCCTGACCTTGACCCTTCTCATTACTAGGCCCACTGATTATTGCCAATATTATTAACTCTAGCAATACCAAGGCACGGTCCCGAGCATTACCTTGGGAGGGTGAACTCCGAGCCCATAGTGATAATTTTTAATTTTATATTGAAGTATTAGACAAGTTTTCTACTTGATTGAATTGATTTATATTGAAGTATTTCACAAGATTGCTAATAATAAATTGAATCTTCAATTAATACACGTTTTTACTCATTTAAACAGAAATGTATCTTTGTATCTTTGTTACGTAGCAATGTATTAAATCATACTATACTGAGCTATACTATAGTAAACTAAATTGTACTGTACTAAGTCTTGAAATACTAAAAATATTTCCAGTATTTATTTTGATTTATTTTGATTTTTTTAGTTTTCGAGTGTATTGCCCCGAATTTTTTACCCACTTCGGCACTCAATGGAAATTAGTAATATAGATTTCATATGTGGCATAAGATACAGTAATAGACATAAACATGCTAATTTATTTGTGCTGCTGACTATTTCAACCATTGCGTTGATAAAAATGATAACATTTGTTATAAATATCCACACTAATGCAGGGAAACTGAATGGAATTCGTTAAATTTGAGCCTGAGAGACTTCTGTGGAATGTCAGAACCGTCCCACTGTGTTTGTTTGTGAACCTGTCTAGTTTTCTCAACGACTTGATCTCCGTTACGGTTTTGAGCTTTTTCCTCTTCGATGTTATTCTTCACAGTGGTCTTTCTTGTTCTCATACTTCTGTGCACGTGTCATTTCCTTCCTGCGTGCAGTTGCAATCATTAATTTCTTTACAGTTGCTATCATACACCTTGCAAATGACGTGTTCTATCAACCAAATATTTTTTATATTCAAAGAAGAACTACTATTCTGTAAATTTATTTTGCTTTTCGCAGAACGTCCTCAGCAGCTGTGGACACATTTGTAGGTTATTTATAGATTTATTTTTGTATTTGATGATACAGAGTTAGTCAATAAAAAAGGCCACCTCAAATATTTCCCAAACAGTTCAAGATATTGAGATGAAATTTTCGCCAAACAATTGTGGACGCAGGGGCTCATTAGTTGTAGTTATAGCATCAGCCTTATGATAGCATTTTTTATTTTAAAGATTTTGCATTAACTTTGTTTTTTAAATGGAAGACTATAATTATTTTACACGATTAGATAGGTTTTGAGTAAGTTCGTAAGTACAATGTGCAAATTGAGTGGTTTGTCAAGAGTTTCAAGTATGACATATTGCTGGTGCGAATTTAGTTGGAGTATCTGTAATAATGACTGCAATCTTATGTACTTAATCGAGAGGAATAGTGTTCAAGGTTATTTCGGCCTACACGAATCGTGGCAAAGCATCATATGAGCGGAATAGCGATCGGAAATCGCTCCTGGCAGTCAGGGATCACCGAACAATGAAAAGGTTTGCGCAAGTGACCTCAGAGTTTCATAATCATCGTGAGAGGTCTATGTACCTAAAAGCAATGTCCCGAGAGATCCTGTATATGTAACTGACTTAAACTG
The DNA here is from genome assembly GCA_011170035.1 of Teleogryllus occipitalis. NCBI lineage: Eukaryota > Metazoa > Arthropoda > Insecta > Orthoptera > Gryllidae > Teleogryllus > Teleogryllus occipitalis. Next base: position 315,674 of record BLKR01000932.1, read on the forward strand.
ACTTATTGGAGACAATGTGAAAGATGACTTATCACATTTTTGAATAAAAATGTGATAATTCATCTTTCACATTTTCTCCAATGAGTCAGTTTACGTCTGAACAACACCAAAGGACATATTTGCGCTAATACTCTAAAAAATATTTCAGACATAGTCTATATTAGTGTTCCCGTGCGAAAACTCTCGCATGATAAACCCCACTATCTTCCCTGTATTTCCATTTCCATATTAAGCCAGTAATATATATTTTTCTTCAAGATCCTATTATTCTCCGTCACCTGTTACATTCTTGTATACGTGTGTATATACGGAGAAACATAAGTAGTAAAGAGAAAGTTATGTAATGCTGCGGAAAATTGATTTCGAGATTTCAACGGAAATACACGTTTTGAGCTCTCCTGATACCGAAAAGTTTTTATTCAAAACGTCCGTCCGTCCGTCCGTCCGTCCGTCCATCCATCCGTCTGTCTGGATATTTTTCCAAATTGAAGAAACCAAAGCTTTGAAGTTTTGAAAAACATTCTTTAATATTTGGGGGTACTTTACACAAAGACACCAGAAAATTTTCAAACTTTTCTCAAAAACGGCTCCAAATATTTTCTTTAAATTTCTTATAAGAAATTTACAATGAGTACAATGAGTAAAATACACTTTTTTATTTTTTATAAATTTACAATATATTTTTTACAAAATAATAAGTAAAAGTGATGTCTACAATACACTTTTAACGTAGCATGGGTCCGATTTTCAGAATTAACTCTGAATTTTTGAAAATTGCAAAAGTTTAATTTTTTTTTCGGCGCGTTCCTATAACCATAAAATTGAAGACATACATTTTCCCTTTAAATGAAATTTGTGGTACATAATTAGTTCTTTCATTTAGGTCATGTAGATTTTTTCGAAAATTTTAGTAGTTTTCGTGCAATAGTGCGTGCAATATTTGCAATTTTAAAAAATAATAAAAACAAAATTTTCTCAAAAACGGCTCCAAATTTTTTCTTTAAATTTTTAGTATGGCTAGTGTCAAATATACCCTATACGATGACACAAACGCCATGTTGCTTTTTCAAAAATTACAAAAGTTTAATTTTTTGACTCGTCTCTCACGTCGATAATATTTACATTGGAGGCGATTTCTTTGTATTATTATATTTATGAGGAATGCTGAATGTGGTTTAAATAATGTTATAGAAAGTTTCACGAAAACAACAGTTTTCTTAAAAATGGCTTTCATCACTTAAAAAAAATGGCTGCAAATTTGTTCTTCAAATTATTCCAATGGACAGTGCTAATTGCACTGTTTAATATGACAGAGAAACACATTTCTCAACTGAATCCTCAGTAGTGTTCTCTCTCTTTACAGCGGGACTAACGGAAGAGACGAACTTTGGTCAGTGGTCAAGCCGGGAGTGAATTAATAATTATTTATTTTTGCTGGTACAACCACTCAAGCTGTTGCATTTCTTTCAACAAGGTGAACTAAGTGTGTCAGGAGTTACAAAGTTCTTTTTGTCCGAGAATTTAAAAACGACAAGAAACTTCGAAGCTGAAACTTCAATTGTCAACATCGCAATTGCCAATGCATTATGAAAATAATATCTATGTTACGAGTGAATTCCTATTTAGTACATTTTTGTAATTAATATTTTAATTTTTTCAAAAACTTACTTTAACTCTTTTGAAAATAAAAGTTTGACAAGTAAAATTTTTATAGTTCTTGACAAAATTTCACTTCAACATCAATTACACACGCTGTAGTCATTCTTGCCGTCTTCCTGTATCTGCTGTCCCCTGATTTCAGCGTTTGAATGAAGTGGTTTTAAGACTCATTATCATTTCCGGGATTTAAGAATTTTTATCCTTTGGATTTTTTTAGTCTTATTGGGGTTGTTTTTTTATTTGGATTATTTGGACAGGAAACAAATTACATTCATCTACAATGTAGAATTTGAGAAATAGATTTCTAAACAACTAATCCTATCTCAACTTCCAATCACTCGTAAGATAAGATCGTCGTTCGGCGATGCCGAGAAGTAAATGAAACTTCCTTCTGATAAAAGTCACGAAACGTGCATCAGATGATACTGCATCTGTATGATAAATGCATCAGATGATACTGAAATGTGAAATGAAACAATGTGCGAAAATTTGTTTTCAATGTAGGGGCCCTTCAACGTGCCAACAAATTCTCCCGTTCTTATGCACTTGTCCTCGCATTGAATTTGCTATCCACTATTCTTTTATGATTTTTATTTACGTTTTTGGTGTTTTTGTTGGTATTTCATATTCAGTAACTTTAACATTTTTGTGTAAACCTCTGTCTCACTTCTGCAACAATGAATTCTTGTTTTCTGATTGTCATGGGAAATCCCTTTCTTCTTTCAAATGTGTTAAAACTCTCAAGTTTAGGAAGTTTGAGATATTTTAAAATCAACATTTTTGGCAAAACCCATAAAAACTAAGCTTAAAATTACTTCAGCATATTCCTAAAAACATTCAATTAACCGAAAGTAATTAACGTTGATGTGTGTGACAATTTTAAGGTAAATAAATAGTACTTAGAGTTTTGTGATAATCCGTACACAACTTCGTACAGTATTGAACAGATTCCACCGCAAAAACATTCGCTGATAGGAGTGGGCTGTTTAGACACAGGCATCTAAATCATGGACGCATCGCGTGCCCATGCATCTGACTCACGTTAGACATTTTTTCCCCAAACTCCTGCTACCATATACGTCCTGCAGCGATGGTGTTTGTTGCCATGCCGACCGCCGCAGCGTCGCCATCCTCGCCGACCCCGTTTTCGCCCAGCGCCCAGCGCTGTCGCCACACCGCCGCCTCGGCCTCCGCGGTCCCCGCCCTCGCCGCCGCCCCCACCGCCGCCACAGCCGCCGTTGCTATCGTCACCGCGTTTACTCCCCTCGGCTCCATCGCTTTCCCCCCGACCCTTCGCCGACATCTGCAACCCCCTCGTCCCCATCCGAGGTGACACCGATCTTTTTATAGGTTTCATCGATTACACCGTGTAAATATTAACCGATCAGGCATAATGATATTAAAAAGCGTAGTTAGGCCTTCATAATTACGATCCAAACAGAAGCAAAACCAACAGTGGAAGCGATAGAGCAGCTGGCAGCGTAAGTTCCAATACAAAGTTTGTGAAAGTAATCATAGAATAACATCATTCATGTTCATGACTCCATTAAGCCCCGGGGCCGCTGTGTGCGTCGGGGAGTTTGGCCTAATATTGACACGCGGTTAAAAGCTGTGAAACAGAATCTGCTGGCGGGGGGCGGGGGGGAGCGGGACTGCGGGGCTGGGGGCGTGGCAGCGGAGGGCGCGTGCTGCGGGGGCGGCGTGGGGGCGGCGTGGAGGCGGCGTGGAGGCAGGCAGGCGACGGCCGTAACAGTCGTCACCAACCGACGACGCTTTGACTAGCGGTGCGGCCGTCGCAGCTTAGGCCATGCATGGCACCTGTTTACTGCGGCAGGAGGATGACCCATAGGCCTGCCGTTTTATTGCGTGGTATGTGGATGTTGTATGTTCATGGGCACGAAAGAGAGTGTTTGTAACAATGTCGAGTCGTTATTATTCCCAAGATCTGCACGTTTAATTAACCGATTAATTAATATAAAAAGCTTCTTTATTTTAAAGGAATTATGAGATTTCATACTTCAACTCACCAATACGTTTCTATTTTTGAATTCTTTTTATACAAAAATTCATTTGTTCATTTCTTAGTGTCACTGAAGCTAGAAATATTATCCATATTATTCACTTAATTACCACTTGCAAAAAAGCAATGATTAGAGAAGGAAAACTGATATCTAATTATTGGTTATAATTTTACAAGTTATAACTCCACTGCAACATCTGATAAAATAAACATGTTTTAAATATTGTTTCTCTATAATGTATAGCTATCCTGTCTGTTATATTAAATGCGTCAATGTGGCATTGCACACAAGTATATACTTCAAAGTATTACCAGAATTTAGCTGAGTATAATGGAGCAACATATGAAGAGGTGTGTCCTACAAAGTAGTTTCCATATTATCCAAAATCTAGAACGCTAGAAATATATTTCGATAACATATTTTGCACTTAATTTGCATAAATAAACATTGTAAACATTTAGTTCATTAACAATACGACAAATAAAAACTAACATGGCCTGGAGGAAATTAAAAATAACCCACTTCATAAACAAAAGTAAATATTTCCATTCAAAATATGCATAATTTACGTTCAGTAATTATGTTCAGTTACATCTTTTTTATTTTTCATTCATGTCCCCCTCCCCACCAAGCAACTTCAAAACAGTGAGGTGAAATCTCCGGACCGCCAACAGGGGGGCGGAGGGCTGTAGCGGAGCGGCGATTGTGTCGCTCTCAAGAGGCCTCTTGCGGAAACGGCACCCGAAGCGGCGCGGTGGTAATTACTCAAGAGGCCAATTATCAGCTCATACCGCAGCGCAACCCGGTCGGGCTCAGCACAGCCCGGCCTCGCGCGCGACCGGCTTCTATTTGCCGGGAAACGGAACGACCAGACTGTGCTCGGGGAGAGCAGGTCTTTGAAAAGAACACGTGTCGATGGGGACTTCACGTTCTGGTTGCCTACCCCTTTCCTTTAGCTCTTCAGTCCTTACGAAATTAATTGGATTTAACCAACAGTGGTACCGGGAGAGTGCCTCAGGGCATCAACTGATGTCACTGCAGTCCCTCTGACCTGGAGGTCCTGGGGTTCGAGTCTCGACGATGGCAGGCTTTTCGACACCAGTCAGATAGCTCGATCGAGTTTTGTCGCTGACTGCTGGAGAATTCGAGAGGCCGGATGTTCTGATGGTAGTTTATCGTTGTTTCTCCAATCAATACTAGGTGAACGCCGGAACAGTACCCTACCAAATGGGCCACGAACCGTGCGCGATCTTTTCTTCCTCTTTTATGTCCTATCCTACCTCTGACACACACACACTTATATGCACTACACTTCCACACATGTCGGTAGATCGGTTGGGAGCATAGAGCTTACCCCGCTCGGGCGGTGCCTAGCAGGTGGGATATACCTGGTTGGAGAAACCCCGCGAACCCATAATACATTGGCGCTGGATCTCGCCAACCAGCGCCACTTCACGAGCAAAAACATGCACTACACTTACGGGACGAGTGACCTTATCAGTTGACGCGCCCGGAATCACTAGTTATCAATCAGTGGCCTTTACTACAAGGGATCAACTAATCCCCCTTCATGGTCAGCGCTCTGGAGTGTCATAATATTATATCGCTCGATATCTCAAACAAGTCAAGGAAGAGTTATCGAAGCTTTTATTTCAACAAACCAATGCATTAATTATCTTAACAAAGTATGCACAGTGAATATTACGAACAATGAAAAAGATATAAAGATCATGTCATGGCCACCGTTCCCGAGGAGCTTCTATTTGAAAAGGAAGCAAACAGATTGACCTCGGAAAGAGGACCTGTGTGAACAATATACGTACGTATGGGGACTTTCTACTAGCATGTCAACGTTACTGTATGTGGTCGTTTCACCAACTTGGCAGACGAAGTTCAGCGCCGATGCCCTGGCAATTAATATTTTCGAGTTTGGGGGAGATCCCACATTTATAACATGGACATAACAAATAAAAATAACGGTTTAAGTTTGATTTTTGTGTATACGTATTGTATAAGATTTCTTTTTGAGGAGTTTAAACATTCTGTTTGGCATATTTTGTTTGTTCTAAAATAGGTGTGTGCTATATTTTTGTCAAATAAAAAGCCATATATTTTGTAGTCTGCTAATGTTTAAGTATAAATTACTGTATTTACATTGCTCTACATTGTTTCTACACTGCTTTCATTAATTAAAGTCACAACTCTTTATTTCCATATTTTTATTTTTAATTGTATTGAAAGTGACTCTCCTGAGGTTTGTAGACTAATCTTTAAAACTTGATGTTGGTTGTTATATTTTTGATTTTTAATTTTTAATTTCTCACTATACTTTGTAAGAAGTATTGTAATCCTGCACCGGGAATCGGCGAATTTTTGACAGAAATACTCTTATTACCCGGCCGTGGTAACGAAAAAGCGGATTCATCTTCTTCCTGTGTATAGAAAATTACATCCTCCGTTGTGTGGTCAAAAGTCATGCTTTGTGGGACGTTGATATCGAAAATGCAATTGACGGTAAAACGTTCGTCGATTAAAAATCAACTTTGCAAAGCACAATATTGAAGATCGAAATTTTGGTCTTAAATGAAATCGGTCTAAAATATTAGTTTAGGCACAATTAGAAACTTTTTTCGCCTAATTTCTTCTTGAAGTTAATGAATCTAAATATTTAAAAAAATTAAGTATTCTGCCATGGCTTCGCTTAGAGCTTCTACTGAAACGATTGTAGTATTTTTTCCTTTGAATGTAAGAATGTGATCGCTAGATGTATCAGATATTGTTTGTGTTGATTCACCAACATTTACGGTGTAAATTAATTAATTAAATCATTCTTTAATAGAACGCTTATCAATAGTTAATTGTTTTCTTCCAAAGGGTGACTGTTTCAAAATCGATGTATATGTGAGTCCACGCTGCTTCATGGTGGCGCTGCTTGATGTTTTGTTTTAATTTTTGAGATTTGTTTACAATTCGTCAAGGTTTTGTTTCAGTGTAATAATTGCATTGTGGCGTTGACAGTTTGTATGTATTTGCTTTTGTGGTATATTTTGTAGAGAACATTCGGACAGTGGGTTTTGCTCGGTTGTACTGAAGTAGCGAAGTTGTTCACAGGTTATGTTGAATTCCGAATCGTTGCCCACGCGCCCCAAAAGACGCAAACAGACATTAAGTGGACGCAGGGAAATAGAAAATCAGTGTAGGTGTCGTGTTAGTGAAGTCATTTCCTTTTCTGCTGGGTCGTTGCCTATGAAATGTCAGTTTTGTTTTGCTTTGTACTTCCCATGTGAGAGAAATTCTGCCAACGAGTTTACTCCGTGTTGCTTACAAGGGAAAATAAGTTTACATTCGAGCAATAAGCCAGAAGAAATCAAAGTTGTTTATAAGTGATGATGACACATCAAAAAACTTTAGAAATAATATCCGTCAGTATAATAGTGCACTTTCTTTTGTGTCATTAGGTGCCGATATTGCATTGCCACCTGGTCATAGGCCATAGGTGTTCAAAATTTTGGGAGCTCCACATCACAGAATATCTTCGTTATACCCTGAAGATACAAACAATGCAACATATTATGAACATTACTCTGGGCACTGTATTTTACGTTTATCTCGGATCTCACCGTCAAAGTTTGACGGGTTCTCACTAGTTTTTTTTAATTCTAAAAAATGGCTTCAATTATTTTTTGCATTTTTGCACCAATAGAGCGAAGGACGTCTAAAAACATGGCGTAGATCTCATTTTCCTTGAACTCTCTCAATTTTAGAAAATTGCAAATGTTAGAAATAATTCGAGAAACTATGTGCAGTTATAGCTCCTAGTTTCCATAAATTCCAGTGTATAATTTAACAAAAGAAAACACTGAATATTTTTAAAATAACAAGTATACTATGAAATATTGGTTATTAGAATGATTCAACCAATTAATCTGAACTAACTGATTGGAAACAATTAGTACTGATTTTCTTGACATTAATATTAATCATTTTCAAGAGTTCATAAGCTGCTGATCTCATCTCGTGTAGTACACCCTTAAACTTCATTGGATAATTCAACAGCACTTCCAGAGCATGTAGTTAGATTCAAAATGTTTTTTGTCTTAGATTATATCAAAAATTTTTTATAAAGTTCTTTATTAATTTTTGTTATAACCACATCATAAATAAATTAATTATTGAAAATGTCACAACATTAAATAACTATTTAGTCCAAAACAATAATGTAATATGATATATCCATATGAGATGTGTGGTTAACACTAACTGTGTATATATATATATATATATATATATATATATATATATATATATATATATATATATATATATATATAGTATTAGTAGTATATACAAAGTATATTAATGGTGATTCGTGTAGTATCAGAGACTAGTAAATAGCTATGCATTCCACGCAGCCTTGTACGCAATAACCAGACGCCCCGGTGAGAGTAGATGAGGGAGCAGGCGATCACAATGTTGGTCTGCCTTCTTTCCCTGTACGAAGAAATAAAGGATGATCAAATGGGAGAATGTTCATGTTGGTGGAATGTTTCTGCACTGAACGATATTCAGATGGGATCCCTGTTGATATGACAAACAAGCCACCTTACTACCACACGGAGAAATCGCCCGTGCTTTTCATCGGCCTAGGTGGCTCAGGCCATCAATTGATGTCAGTGCAGTGCCTCAGAGCGGGAGGTCCTAGGGTTTGAGTCCCGATGATGACAGGATTTGTGACACTAGATGGATACCTAGGTCGAGTTCAGTCGCTGTTTGGAGGAGAATTGCAGCGGACAGCTGTTCTGATCGGTAGTTTTTCTGTGGACTCTGATCAAAACCAGGGGAATGCCGGAACAGTACCCTGACAACGGGCCTCGGATCGTCTTTTCTTCTTCCTTGCCCTATCCTCACTCTTACACTCTTACACGTACATGCACTATAGTATCACACATTTCGAGAGCTTAGAGCTCGTCCCGACTGGTGGGAGATACCTGGAATAGGAAAACCCCGCAAGACGAGTGCAGGTCTGCGCCGGATCACGCCATCCATCGGGGGAAGTTATCTTCGGCGATTATAAACGGACACTACACTTACGGGACTAATAAACGTAGCAGTTGACATGCCCGGAAGCACTAATCAATCACCCTTGCCATTCGCCGAATTCGAAGCTAAAGGTTTTGGCCAGGCTTCTTAAGAATCTGCGTAAGCTCCCGTGGCTATTGAGCCCTCACTAGAGGCAATAAGATAAGAGGACTTCGTCACCCCTGATTCACGCAGCGTTTTCGGCCCTCTCATCAGGTACCGCGAGGCCATGGCGCATGCGCGGCGTCTGCTGCAGGGCGCGGGGGCGTGGTCCGTGCAGATGCTCAGTCTGTGAGGCGGACATGAAACGTTTTGAATGAATCACACAGCCAACACGTTTACGTTCTCAGAATATCGGCACGGTCTGCAGTGCTTTTAGATTTTAAATTCAGTTCCTGGGCGTGTTTTGTATTAATTTATCTTGCAAGCAATTTCTTTAATTCTTCTTCTTTCAATTATCTTGCAAGCAATATGAGTACTACTCTCAAGGACAAAATTGTACTGTATTTGCGAGATCATGAAAACGTTGCAGGTAATGTGTAATATTTCCGTTGAAATTGAATAGGATGAGGAAGAAACGTCTCAGATCCCATTGTACTCATTTTCACAGAAATGTACTTAAAAAATATTAATAATTTCTTGACGCTTTTCTCACGAATTAAGTTAGTTTTGTTTGCTCAATATTCTTGATAAATATGTTGAGATCTGGAGTATTACCGTTTCGGGATAGAGATTCAGGTAAGTTGAATGGACTTCTTTCCTGTTGTGCCTAGAAAAGAATATGTAGTCTTTTAAAGCGACTGATGTCTGCGAAACATATCTTTATGTTCACGACAATAATTAGTGAAACAAAGTTTTACAAATTTACAGGGAACGTGTTATCCAAAACTTCGAATGTTTTTCGATCTCTTTTGAGAAAAGAGAAAAAGTTTAAAAAAATCATCCTTGATAATTCTATTAGCTTACATGAACTAATGACTTATTCATCCCTTATTTGTCTTACGTCTACTTCACACGAGATCGCATCGCCCCTCAAAAGGTAGAAAGTAAACAACAAAAAACTATATATTTTAACCTATTCATAGTGTGTGTCAATGCCGACAAAAGCGACGTTTAATGGACACATCCTCATTAAAGTAATATTTGTATTTGAATATTAAGATGGATTCAATTGAAGGAAGCATCCCTTGCGTTAGCAATTACTTTCTATTTGTTTTTTGTATGATTCTTTAATCGAGATGTAAGCCTTAAGTAATCTTTCTTTTCTAATTAATCATAAAAATGTACATATTATTTCAAAAGTTTGAACTAATTTATTGTTGGGCTTGAAAATTTATCACGATGTCTTATAGAGCGCCCAAATTTCAATTTCTGAGTCCTGCTTCACTCTATGTTTTAAATGTGTAAAATTTCGAAGAGAGGAAATGGGTAGCCACGTCAGATGCGAGAAAAGGCGTTTCCTTACGAGTTTTGTTAATCGTTGTAACAGTACCTCAAAAGTGACAGCCGGAAAGTCGTAATGTAAACGCAAGAGATGTTAGTGATAAATTTGAATAAGTGGAAACAGGGAAATATCTTTAGTACGAAAGTCGTTACGCGGACTACTCGTTGTGAGATGTTTATTCTCCACCTCGTATGCCAGTTAACATTCTTACTTAATTGGTTTTAAGAATATAATGATTATAAAACATCAGTTCAGTATTGTACACGAATAGAAATAACGGATTGATGTAATTATTGAAAATAATTACTCCAAAACTTTTGCTATGATACTCTGAATGTGACAGTCAAAACAAGAATTTTCATGATCAATTTCTTTAACTTGAAGCCAAAATGTCAATGACAGGTAACAAAATATACACCAGACAATACTTACGATAAAAAACAAAATTGGTTACTCAGAGGTTCTGCTGTTCCCAAGAAATAATATACAAGGGTTGGATACAAAGTAGTGGCATCACTTTATTTATTTATACTCGTTAATCATACATGTCATTTTCTTCCAAGATTATTTATTACATTTCTTCTGGGTAATCACCTTTTCCTTATCATCTGTCACATGTGTAGACGTCTTACATTTTCAACGTGTCCATCTTTGTCGACTTTCCACACAGAACGCCTCATGTAACAAATGATGGCTTTCCTTGTGTCGTAGTGCTGCCTACAAAGTAATTTCATTTTCGCGAAAAGATTGTAATCACAGGGACTCATATCTGGTGAATACGCGTTATGTTTCCAGTATCTTTCACTGCCTTCTCGCCCTATATACCATATCCGACCTGCAACTCCGTTAGTATTCAGATAGCTTCACTCTTGTGAAGCAACAACTTGATGCTGCAGGAGATCCGATGTTCTAGGCAGAGAAATCAAAAAGTTATGCCAAGCTCCAAGATGGCGGACGGGAGAACTTTTTTGTAAGGATTGTTCACTTTTTGTCCAAACTCGTCGATTGAATATGCCGTGGCAAATTAGTGATATATCAACAATTACTGGATGGATTGTCTACCTTATGCTTGTGTTTGTAAAGTGATGTATATGAAATCCGAATAGGTGACCATACTTGCGATTCGAAGCTTTCTTAGATTGTGTTGTTTTCGGGAAGGAAATGCAGACCAAGTTGCATCTTTTACTCGCACTTAACCCTTAAACGGTAAAGTCGGATATGACTCAAAATTTTTTGTGTTCCCTTTCCCTCTTTGGATGACGAGGTCTCGGGAATTTTTTTACATTCACATGAATTCGGGTTCGCATTATAATCTAATAGTCACAGTTTTCTTCAGAACGGTTGTCTGATTGGGTCACATGCGATCCACTTTACTCTCACCGTCACAATTGTTTCATTTCTTGTAGTTATTTTGTTCTTTCTTCATTATCCATTACAACATTCAAGGTAGATTTCAATATGTATTTTTCCATTTCGTCACAAATAGGGTATTTTCGATTTATTTCATGAGACATCGCCGCGGGTGAGAACACTATGCTTGGGTTTTTCTAAATTAGCATATTCAAAATGGAATAAGGCACGACTTTTTGCTTCTTTCTTGGTCCTGCCGCAAGATGCCGCATGATCGCGTATCAAGCAGTGCTGCAGATCAAGCGACTCTAGCGGCAGGACCGAGAAAGACACAAAAAGTCATGTCTTATTCCATCTTGAAGATAGTACCCTCAGATGCCACGTTAAAAAAACATGTTTAGTACGGCTGTTTGCCTGAGGGCCGCAAACGTTTATGATTCAGAATCACGGCGCTAGGTGATGGATTGAATTACGTTTTTAGCAAATATAATGATAGAGGATGTTGTCAAAAAGTCTTTTTTTTTACACTACAATGCTAATTCGCCCAAGTCATTCTTACACATCCACATGATTTCGCAGTCATGAAACTATAATACGAAAAACCGTACTTCATAAGAATGACAAAGTACAGGCTGTCTCCTAATATGTTCAAAGAATACAAGTTTTTTTCGGTAAACTTAATACTTCTGAAATTCTCTAAGGAGGTAAGAGAAATAGTTTTTTGAAAACAAGGCCGTAAAAATATCTTCCTCTGCTACTTTCGCAGTAGCTCCGTTAAGGTTACACACTCGTGGCACATTGCGAAGTCGCTGGCCTTTCACCACTGAGGTCGATGAGTTCGATTCCCGTCGAATCTCATGTGAAATTTGTTCCACAACAAAACGAGTTTGACAGCTTCACAAGGGCTAGTCCAACCCCTGTGAAGTGTCCTAAACCCAATTCTGGCCGCTGGGTAGTAACGCAGGAGCGCGTACGCGGAGATGCTACCTGGCGGTCCTCTTGATAACTGACTGCGACGTGACGTGACATGACATAAGAGTAATGAAGGATTACTCCCAAGCGCGCAAATTAATCGAGGATTACTCCCCCGCGCAAAGCACTCAACGCCTCTTACGGGGCATGGAGACGCGTTGCGTCAAGTTGTAGACGCAACAAATTTTTGAAAAAAGTGTTCACCGAGTGACACCGTGCACAACAGCGGATGTTCATGCGAGAACGTGTTTTCTTATGAGCGTGGAACGAAAATGGTGCATGAAGTTTGCAATAGTAGGCAGTAAGTATTGAGCGCATGCTTCAGAGGTGCAGCTTTATGAAGAATTCCCCTACAGTTATCGTAAAGTTACTACAAACAACGCTTTCGTACCACCTTGTGCAGGGGGCGCGCTCTTTGGAGAGAATAATCTGATTTCCATGAATCTCCTCTTATACTGTGTACTTATTTACTCCTTCATCTGTGGTTCGTGTGATTAAGCGTCTGTTTCGCCCATAGAGACGATACTTGTCGAGAGAGATACTTGCCATAGAGATATCCCTGTCGTGGCGATTCGGACATTCTAATTACGTAAAGATGCCACAGTTATTCCTCGACAATTTGATGCGGTATCTCAAGAGCTGCAAATATGAAGTTTGTAAATCTTGAAATCTGGAAATGTGTAGCACTGTTCTGAGACAAGTGGTTCGTCTTTCCTAAATATACTGTTTTCACGCTTTCTTTCTTATCATCTTCTTAACGGCACATCAGCTTTGGCCTTACCAGTCACCATATTTCCACATCTCGCATTCCATTATTAGCTACCTATTAGAAACCTAGATTCACTGTCACACGCTCATCTAAGAAACAGCAGAGTTCCCACTACTTTGTATTCAGTCCTTTATTGTCATAATTGTAACCAAATAATAGTAATGGGAAATTATGTATGACAGTTTAATATTTAAAAATTTAAAATAAATTAAAAAGACTAACGCAAATTAACTACACAAATTACTGGCTCCGTAAGCTTTAACACTCACTCACTCTCTCTCTCTCTCTCGAACAAAAGAGTGAATTGCGCGGCATATTTCATTATAAGTTATCCATAAGGCCTACTACCATATTTTTAAAAATAAATTTGCAGAAACCTACGAATAGTATTGCCTTGAAACTTATTAAATTTGAAGAATTTCAAGGGAATACGGAGAAAACAAAACTGTGAATAATTTTAGAGAGTGAATGAAAGTTTGACTTCTCACTTTTACGTTATTAAGTGTGCAAATATCGATTTTCAAATGAATGTGACCAACAACTTATTCTTATTAAACTAAACACCTTATCCACATAAACAAACAAAATAGTCGGATTTTAATGTTTTATTCTATTCGCATTCTAAACTATTAATAGAGCAATTGCAGAAATGGAAATAAACACAAATTTGGCTGAGTTAGTGGAGTTTTAATCTCTTCAAAAACTAGGAGAGAAAAATATGGAAGTGTTAAGCAAATCCGGGAAAGAATCAAATGTAGTTGTAATAGATTTGCGACAGAATTTTTGGAACTAATTGAGAGTAATCTTATATTAGGATTAGAGAATAACGCCGAAGGACAGCTTACGTACTACAATCTTTGTGCATTATTGTGCATATTAGAAAAAATCGTAAAAAAATGTAGCTGCACTAAACTCTATTCGCATCATCAATGCCTTCCGAGTCTATTTTCCGGCGATTATAATTTTGAAATTGCAATATTACCAGTTCATATCCACTATGGACGTAACATTGAAGGTCATTAGATGTTGGGAATTTTTGAAGGGGAGTAAAACATTATCAGCTAGTACGATTCATTGTTAAGTCCAATGCCATATATTGTAAGAACATATTTGAATAAAGCTATGTATGAAAGAAATGAAGAATGACAGAAATTTTCAACACATGAAAATACATTTGGAACAGTTTACGCAACGGCGACTATGCAAAATATCACAAAAAATCAAATTAACTATGCAAAATATCATACTCATCCGTGAACGCACTATGTGGATACAAAGTTTTCTTTCCACATATTAATACATCTATATATATAAAAGAAAGTCGTGTTAGTTACACTATTTATAACTCAAAAACGGCTGTACCGATTTGGCTGAAAATTGGTGAGCAGGAAGCTTAGAGCCAGGAGACGGACATAGGATACTGTTTATCCCGTTCGACAGCGTTCCTGTGTGAGAACGCACATTTTTGTACGTACGCAGTGCAACAAAGATAGTACAGTTTCTCACAGTGAGTGCGACGCGAGAAAAAGATGGGACCGGCTGTTAAGGCGGAACAGAGTTCGCCGGGTCACCTAGTAGACAATAAATCAGATCCCTCGCCACGCGGAGTGCACGAGGTAGGGGCATCGCGGTCGACGCGAGCGGGAGTGTATTTTCAGCGGGGGAGAGCAACTACCCGCCAGAGCTGCAGCAGCGCTGGCGCGTTCAGAATAGCTGGTGGCCCTGCGCGCTAATGCTGTGAGGAGAGGCAGCGGGGGCGGACGAGGGGCAGGGGTGGGGGGAGGAGACGAGATCGTAATACAGACCGGGCAGAGTAGGCGATGGCGTAAATGCGGTTACAGCGTTGACAAAAGGAGGCAGAATTACAGCGCTGGGTCGGTCATGGAAAGAGGGTAATGGACAGAGTTGAATTAATGCATGGCTTAGGGCATTTAGATTCAGAGATAAAGAAGTCGCACGAAAATCAAACACATATTAAACGATATCACGAAACTTAAATTTACTAATTTAAAGGAACGAGAAAGGTGTGGTTTCGTCCGGAGATGAATACATGAAGAGGTAATGCGTGTAATACAATTAATATTGATTAGGCCAGCTATTCTCATCTAAACTAAACGGACTCACAATTTTAATATCGTAGATACTTATAAACTCAATATACTTACCCGGTAAAAGATGTTGATGGTGGACAAGAAATATTGCGGTGGGGAAGGCAGAGGGTGTAGTCTGGATCGCGGGTCAGAAATGACACGTGAAGAAAGAGCGCAAAAGCATATCTGTGACTTGTATGCGGAAAAAGCCAGTGATTAAGGTTGCTTGATAGGATGGTATAATTAAAATAATTAAATACCTATTTAATTATTAAAATATTAATATATCAATAATTTATATATTGTGTTGACTTACGCGAGTGATTTAAAACGAATATTAGTAGCTCTTCAATAAATGAAATAAATCGATTGTTTTTGAAGGGGTTTAGGAAGAAAAATGAACGATAACGGAGGAGAGCAAAGGAAAGGGGATTGACGTTAACTTAATACAGAAAATGGTAGGTTTTTAAAGAAAAGATATGTCAGTTACATATCAAACGAATGAATGAATATGATATGGAGTGTGCACGATGAACGAAATGTTGACCTGGCGGTGGCGCTTACGAATGAAAGGTTCAAAGGCTAACAGGCAAGGTAGAGAGCGAGATCCTCTTTCTTGTTAATCATGCATGTTATTCGCGTTTCGTACATGCGTAGTTTGTACGAGTAATATCATGAACAACTATTTTTCAATAGTAGTTTAGTTTCCGACATTGGTCTTGCAAATGATTCGTAGTACTTGACTGTGTTGTTCTCTCAAAACTTCCCAACACTTAATAATTTTACAGGTTGCCTTCATATCGAATTCCATACATCATATTCTAACAAAGGAAATAATTAAGGAAATATGGTACGAATCTCTCTAACATACATCTCATTGAACAATATAAAGTTCCTAACTTACAATTAACACCGATTTTATTGCAATGTTTGCTTTAGATCTCTTCTGTTATTATCCTGTCCTTAGAACCAAATAATCGTTTGAAATTCAGAAGGTTTGAAAATATATGAAGATATATTAGTTTTTGATGTATATAATTAAATGATAAAAGTAATTTAAAAAAATGTGTAATTACATAATTATGTTTAACTATCTTCAATCTTATGAATCATGTCCTAAGAATTCACATTATGCCGGAAAAGCAGTATTTCTAGAAATTCTAGCATGTTACCACTGTAAGTATTTTAAAATACAAAAGAAAAATAGTTTCCTTTCTTGATTTACCCCCGAAGGATTTGCCTACATACGGTACCAATCTATTTGAATTGTAGAGAGGACTCGAAAGAGCTGACTCCCAAAAAACGGGTTTTATGTGTTAACCCTCTCCAAAACCCACATTTTTTGACAATTCTCTAAGAATATTCTCGTAGTATGCAAAATAGTCAGATCCTCACAAGGAGACTGAGGCGCGTCGAAATGCATATCGACATTTGCCTCTTTGTCGCGATTGGTGGATCTGAAGGGGTCTAACCATTAGTGACGAACTGACGGGCGCAGGTCACTTGATTACTTTATAGAGATTATTTACTTTATATTACTATATTTTCTATACTATTTATATTTATAATAATTATTTAAAAATTACACATAAATTGAAAATTAGTGGAAACGTGGGAAAATGTTAGGGAGGAAAACTAAAAGAGAAAATGCAATACAAAAATGTTGGGCAGAGCTACACAAGATATACAAGCAAAGGCTTGGACCCAAGAGCAGCAGGTGAAGGCTGTAGCGGGGGCACATGGTTCAGAGTCGGGGATGCAAAGAAAAATGTAGTCGAATGCGGGACCGAGAGAATGGGCAAGGAACGGGAGCTGCGAGGGGCTAGGAGCGGGGGCTAGGAGCGGGGGCTAGGAGCGGGGGCTAGGGGCGGGGCTAGGAAGCGGGGGCTAGGAACGGTGATAGAATTAGGGCTAGGAGTGCAGTAGGGACGGGGCTAGAGAGCAGGGCTAAGTGCTGCGGCCAGGGACAGGGCTAGAAGCGGGAGCTAGGAGCGGGGCTAGGAGCGGGGTAGGAGCAGGCCAGGAGCAGGACCAGGAGGCAGGAAGACTGGAGGCAGGGCTGAGGCAGGGCCAGGAGCAGGAGCTGGGAGTGTAGGAGTGGGGTAGGAGCGGGGGCAGAGGCGGGCCCAGGAGCGGGCCCAGGAGCGGGGACAGAGGCGAGAGGGACTAGGAGCGGGAGGGCTAGGAGGCAGGGCCAGGAGCAGGGCCAGGTGCAGGGCCAGGAGCAGGGAGGCTGAAGGCAGGACCAGGAGCAGGCCCAGGAGTGGGGCTAGGAGCGGGGCTAGGAGCGGGGACTAGGAGCGGGGACTAGGAGCGGGGGCTAGAAGCGGGGGCTAGGAGCGGGGCCAGGAGCGGGGCTAGGAGCGGGGCTAGGAGCGGGACTAGGAGCGGGGGCAGGAGCG
Organism: Teleogryllus occipitalis; assembly: GCA_011170035.1. Taxonomy (NCBI): domain Eukaryota; kingdom Metazoa; phylum Arthropoda; class Insecta; order Orthoptera; family Gryllidae; genus Teleogryllus; species Teleogryllus occipitalis. The sequence continues at coordinate 333,460 of BLKR01000932.1, forward strand.
GGCACAGGAGCGGGGCCAGGAGCGGGGGCTACGAGCGGGACTAGAAGTTGGGTAGGAGCGGGGGCCAGGAGTGGGGGCCGGGAGCGAGCGCCGGGAGCGGGGGTCGGGAGCAGGCCGAGGCCCGGACGGGGCAAAGGGTCCCGGGGTCGGGTCGCGCGGCCGCCACCCCCGCCCCGCCTCCGCTGCCGCCGGGGCGTCTGCACAGTGTCAGCCTCGGCCTCCGCCGCCGCCGTCGTCGGCCGAGGGAGGAAGTAGGTTTTAAGCGAGCGCCGTTTGATGACGTCAGTCAGGCGGGCGCCACGGCCATCTAACGAGCCGCCTGTGAACTACAGTTCCCACAGTTTTTGCGCATCGCGGTGGCGGCGCCGCCGTCGCTGCCACCGCCTGGCGCGGGGGCGGGGGAGGGGGGGAGGGAGCGGCAGAGCGATGGCTCGCACGGCGGAAGGTTCTGCAAGTCGCCTTCTGCAAGTTGCCGTCCCACCGTGCACCCAACTCTGCTGGCGGAGACGATCGTGGGCGAGCACGGAAGCCATACGCCACCATGTGGACCATGAAAGGTGACTGGTGTGACTGCTTTGCCTCTGGCTGGCAGGACGTGGGGTTCAAGTATTGACGGTGGCGGGATTTTCGGCACCAGCTCGATAGCTAGTAGGTTGAGTATTGTCGCTGTCTGGAAGTGGATTCTAACGGCCGGCTGCTCTGATCGGTAGTTTCCCGCGGTTTCTCCGATCTATATCAGGCGAATGCCCGAGCGGACCGCGTCATGGACCGCGCGCCATCTTTCCTTCCTCTTCCTTGTCCTATCATCTTCCCTTACACTAACACGCACTACACTACCACACATGCCAGTAGACCAGTCGGGAGCTTAAGAGCTTGGCTGCGGTAGTGCCCCGCTGGTGGCAGATACGTGGTTGAGGAAAACCCCACTAGCCGACGGTAGGTCGGCGCCGGATCTCACCATCTGGCTGGGGGAAATCACCACCCCCTTTCGAGGAAAAGCATGCATTACACTTATGCGAGTAATGACCTTAGGAGTGTACGTGCCCGGAACCACTAATCAATCAATCCAAAAAACAACAAAAAACAAACATGACTACGAAGTCTGTAGCTGAAAAAGGGGGAGAGGGGGGAGCGTGGAGAGGAAAGGGTGTATGTGAAAGGACGGGATTGTGAAAGCGAGGAGAGCGAGAGCAGATCCGCAAGAGAAAAATTGAGAGAAAATCGAAGAGCGTGGGGACGATGAGCGGGCAGATGAAGAAAAGGACGGAGGTTGGCGCGGAAGGGAGTGGAAAGGGTCGGGGCCAGAAGAGGGTACAGACGGATGCATGGTCGAGGCGAAAACGGGAGAAGGTAGGAGATAGTAGCAGGTAGGGGTCGGAACAGATGAGGGAAAAGATGGCGAGAGAGTTGGGTAGAGCCGGCTCTGAAATGGGAACCGCCCAGGGACTAAGGCGACTCAGAAAGGTTTGTGAAGCTCATAGAATGGGAACGGATTGTGAGCGGAGAAGAAGACAGGCGTGGACTGGCCAGATCGATTAATTATTTCGTGTTTCCACGCGCGTCAGCTACTATGGTCATTAATCCTGTAGGTGTAATGATATACTATCCCAGGAGCAAGGTGTGTTTCTCACCCCCTGGAACGTGATAGCAGTATTCGACATTGATTTACAATCCCGCTAAGGGACTTTCCCTTTCGAGGTATCTCCAGCAGGACCTCTGTGGTGGTTTGGTACATTGTAAACGTTTGCATAAGGAGAGAGTGGAGGAGGAGGTAAAGGAAGGAAAGAACGCAAGAGGCCCGTGGCTCGTTTGCTAAGATACCACTCGGGCCAGTCGACCAGGCGGAGAGGATAGGTTGTAGTGGGAAACGGGATTCCTATAAGGAGCAAGAATGTTTTGGGGAATGAATGTTTCTGCAAGCGTGAGCGAGACATGAGCAGGCATGAGCGTGACGAGAGTGAGTGGAGAGCGTGGCGCGGTGTAGCGTGGCGATGCGTGAGCGTGGCGTGTCGCCACCATGATGTGGCGTGGCGTGGCGTGATCATGAGGTGGCGTGAGCGTGATAAGAGTTCAGCTAAAATTAAGTTAGATTTAGTTCCTATTAGCTAATTATTAAGAAAATCCGTCCTTCTCAGTTTCTTAAGCCGTAAGGCAGCAACAGTTTAATATAAGCCATTTAGTAAATAAATTCCCGCCTCCTCAGGGATACTGTGGAGAGGAAACCCAAGGAAAAAAATGACTTGAGTGTTTCATAAGGGTGACCTGAGTTTTTCAAGAACATGACCTGAGTTTTTCATAAGCGTGACCTGAGTTTTTCATGAACGTGACCCGAGTTTTTCATGAGCGTGACCTGAGTTTTTCATAAGCGTGACCTGAGTTTTTCATGAACGTGACCTGAGTTTTTCATAAGCGTGACCTGAGTTTTTCATAAGCGTGACCTGAGTTTTTCATAAGCGTGACCTGAGTTTTTCATAAGCGTGACCTGAGTTTTTCATAAGCGTGACCTGAGTATTTCATAAGCGTGACCTGAGTTTTTCATGAGCGTGAAGTGAGTTTGACACGAGTGTGACCTGAGTTTGACCTGAGCGTGACCTGAGTTTGACCTGAGCGTGACCCGAGTTTGACCTGAGCGTGACCCGAGTTTGACACGAGTGTGACCTGAGTTTTTCATGAGCGTGACCTGAGTTTGACCTGAGCGTGACCCGAGTTTGACCTGAGCGTGACCCGAATTTGACCTGAGTTTGACATGAGCATGCCACGGCGTGAGCGCATCATGACCGGAGCATGGCGAGGCATGAGTGTAGTGAGGCTGTGGTGTGGGCGTGGCGGTGCATTGCGTGCCAGGAGCGGGCAGCGAACGAGAGCGAGAGCCGGGCCCGGCGCCGGCTATCGCGGGTGGTTCTGCGAGTCGCCTGCTCTGCTGGTGACGCTGTCGCGGCGCATGTGGGTGACATCCGGCGGTGGCGCCGGGGGCGCATGGCTGCAGGACAGGCGCCGGGGGCCGCCGCCGTCGCGCCGGGCGTCATGATGGCGAGACGCGGTGTCGCCGCTGGGGTGACGCTGTTTTTTGGCGGCGGGTGCTGTCTCTAGGTTCCACAGGCTCGGCCGAAGCCTGGTAACGAGCCACGTTCTTCGTCGGAATTTCAGGAAGATAGGGTTTTGCATACATTACGTAAGATGCGGTCGGGGTTTTTCATCTCTTAGGGATCTTTAAGAGGGAGCAGTAGGGGTTCACAATCTTTCTTATAGAATTGATTAAATCTATTTGATTATTTCTTCCATTTTATACTTCCCTCATTTAATACAACTAAATTCACTTTCTTTGAAGTTTGCGCCCATATCAATATACATGAAGTTTGCGCCCATATACATATCAAAGTCTATTGGAAAATGCAATCAAATGTAGGTGTAGTTAATGAAAACAACAGGAAACAGATGTATCAATCGAAAACTTGGCGGGGCCTCGTTCGTAGTACCGGAAGTGGTAGCTCAGTGCAGCAACTGATGTCACTGCAGCGCCTCTGACCGGGAGGTCATAGGTTCCCACTCCCCACGGCGGCAGGATTTTCGACACTAGCTTTTCAGCTAGGTCGAATTCAGCTGTCGCTGTCTAAAGGAGAATTATAGCGGCCTACTGCTCTGATTGGTAGTTTTCCGATCTCATGGTTTCTCCGTTCAACAGCAGGCGAATGCCGGAGCAATACCCTACCAAACGGGCCACGAACCGCGCGCGATCTTTCCTTCCTCTTCCTTGTCCTATCCTCTCCCCTTACACACACACTTACACTAACATGCACTACACTACCACATATTCCGGGAGACCGGTCTGGAGCTTAGAGCTTGTCCTGGCTGGGACAGTGTCCTGCTGGTGGGAGAGTCCTGGTTAGGGGGAAACCCCACTAGCCGGCGGTAGGTCGGCGCCGGATCTCGCCATCCAGCAGGGGGAGATCACCACCATATCTCGAGAGAAAAACATGAACTACACTTACGGGAATAATGACCAAATCAATTGACGCGCCCGGAAACACGAAAGTATCAATCAATCAATCGTTTCTTGCCCTGCAAATTTCCTCTAGAGGTAGTTAAATTTAGGATAACTGCAGTGAAAATAATAAACCAACCAATTTTCCCATGGTCGTCGTTTAAAAGTGATATTGATAGCTATTTAAAGAAAAATAAGCAAAGTATAATTGCACTATTCCAGTTATATACAATGTATGTATGTATGTATGTATATAGTATGTATATATGAACATCAAACGTAAGGAAACATGAGGGGGATAGTGACCTACATGGTATAGACCGATCCCCATCAGATACTTGTACAGCTGGAATACTCCAATTTTATTCGGAAGCAAATGAAGATACATTCTTTTATGTTATTTTTCTTCCAGAAAGGGATCGATTCATGGCCTTCGCGAAACTCTTGATTCATTGAGAGTAAATTTTTCTTAATTTCTTCATTTCGACAACTCGCTATTGACAGGGATCGTTCGTTGATCTTATTCTGAAGAAAGAAGACTTTTTTCCTAAGCTTTTCAGGGAACGTGTAGGACCTCCCATAGAACTTCATTTCAACTGAAGGAAATTAATTGTGTAAATTTATAACACACCATGATCCGGGTAATCTCTTAGTTCTAGTTACGAAATCGAATGCCTTCAATGCAAGGATACGCTGATGACGCTACCTTTGAAACTAGTGGTGCTAAATCATTACACACTTCCTCGCCTTTAATAACACAGGCCAACAAAAAAAAGGTTTCAAAAACCTTTTAAAATCTTTATAGCTATTTTTATAGTTTTTTCGGTGCTGAATCCGCATCTGAACTGTGTCTTTTTCCATCACCCACAGTTTAGTCACAATTTGACCTAGTAAGATATGGGAAATATGCTAAATTTGCAATAAATAAGAAAAGGAAACGACTTTTAAAGTACCAATAGAACTATATTTAAACATAGAAAATGGCTTTATATTCTTAATATTACATTCTTTGAAGGCTTAACGTGTTCATTGTCGTACATTTTCTTTGTCTCTTTTCTATAAAGCTCCTGATTTAGCTTTTTCTCCTACGCACCGTTTGCCGACTCTCACGGTGAAGTGATGTACAGTAATCTCCGATCACGTTAGTATTCCAGCGTCCTTGATAACGTTTTTGCATCGCTTTTAGATGATGATAACGCTCATCCCGATCTTAACTCGCATCACCTAAATTGTCCGGAAAGAATTGTAAATGTTCAAAAAGTGAACCTTGATGTTGACGTTGCAAAATAGCTTCAGTAAATTGTTTGGGAGAGCAACATAATGATGGATTGGGTTGCTCGCAAAGCGTGGCTACCCACTTCCTAGCTTGCCACAAATGAAAATGCTGTGAGACAATTATTCGAGAACTATTAGTTTATCTCAGCGTGATAAATATTGATGATGGAAGAAGTTTGTCAATTTTACCTTGCTGTAAATGTTTCCTTAGACGAACAGAAGATTGGTTTCTGTCATAATTCGTGCGACATACATTTTCAGCTCGTCTATCACCTCATACGCGCTCAAAACACACACTGCTACCACTAGTCAAAATTTAATTTCTTCAATGCCGCCCAGATGGGAATTACCACTGCTTTTAACTGACGAGGCGAAAGATTCTCCAACAATTACCCCTCGTGGCGTCATATAGTCGTTATATTTCTTCGAAATCTCAACAATGGGAGCGCGTTTGCACACCTATGCCTCTCAGCTGAGATCGCAATACCAACCTTAATTAAATTGATAATCGGCAGCATATATGCGTGAATCTTAACGGTGTTTTACTCGCGCGAAGCGAATCGAGTAACCGCGAACTGTGTTCGGTCACTTTTTAAAAAAATAATGCTATTCTATCGCGCATTCATTTGGAAAACTTTTAATTCTCGGGATGTTGACACTACAGTGTCTCCGGTATCTGGTGCGATCATGCGAGCTTCTATAAAAGCTGTTCAACTCTTCAACTGTTTGTCCTTCTAAAGAGTTTCACACGAAAGATGTTTTTGTCTTTCCCTCTGGAAGTAAACACGCCGTTTTTTGGAAAAAAAACGTTATAAGTTGGACACGGGACGTTAACAATGCATGCACTTTGCAGTTAATTAGCGACAAGAAATTGTTATAATGATAGGTTTCAAAGTACGGCGCCACATTTGTATCAATTTTTGCCGCGGATGTGCTAACACTTGAAGTTCATGAAGGCATCCAGCCTATTGACAAGAACTACTTGATAGTATGGGTCTTTTTTGTTGCCTAGTATTTACAAAGTGTTTAAATGCAATCCACTCTTCTTTTTCATTTATTGTCATGTATAGTTATTTCAGTCATTTCTCTTATATTAGGCCCTACGAAGATGGCCTCTTTTAATTTTGCTTCAGGCAATTACGAAAACTTCACAAAGATATTTAAACATTGCCCATCTTTAGGTAATGTCATGGTTTCTATGCATCTATAATAAATATATATCCTCGCAACCCCTTCTGAATATGCCTTCCTGAAATTACACAAATAAATACACCCGTACGTATATATTTACCCATGGGTTGCGAAGCACCATTCTAACAAATTTCTTTGAAGTCATGGGTACGCAAATCGACCCTGTACAAGGAATCGAAAATAATAATATTACTGCTTTGGGCAGAGGTATCAATTTAAATTTATTTGTATTTTGCTTGGATAATACCGTCGGAAATAATAACTCATGAGTTTTCTAATTAAAATAAAATAACTTCATTCTGAATTTATTCAGAGTTTTCCTTATTCTTTTCTGAAATGTTAGCGAGAATCTTCTCGCTACTTGTAACTAATTTAACAAATAACAACAGACAAAATACATGTACAACGCTTTTCACAATCCTAACAATAATATTTACAATTAATTTCCTTTGCTTTCACCAATCGAAATTTTCATCATTAAGCAAGTGCACTTTGTCAATTTATTAAAGCAACAATTAATTTAATCCTTAATCAATTTACGCATAGCCATGTTACGCATAGCCAGTCTCTCAATACCTTAAAATAAAATGACATTCTTGGCCTTGTTATAATCTGGAAATAAAATAATAATAAATGTTTGTTTACAATCCCCTTTGCTGTAGTTCTGCGACCTATCGGTCTCTAGGATTCATATCCTAATCCACACTAATTGTAAACAGGAACATCCTCCATTTTCCGCTGCATTTCAACGTTCGAATTCCAACACACTTCCATCGACCGCGGCTTAACCACCGATTCTCCTCGTAACTCGGCTCGACTGCGTCTCAAGAAGTTATCTTCTGACCACGTTGTTTTTAAAAACAAAGGACGACTTGTTCATTATGATGTTCATTAGTTTCTCTACTTCTATTTATGTTACTCACTCCATAAATCTCGCGGAATTGTCACAATTTCCACAAAATGTTCCCAATTAATAATATTGTCCGTGGTTCGTTTTAAAAATACTGGTTTCCTTTTATTTAATAAATAAAAACAGTTCTGTTTGTCACCTTTTTATAACATCTGACGTTCTTCTCACAATGTATAATATTTCTAATCGTTACGAATTCTATTTTCTATTGAACGGAACAACTTGGTGACATGTTTTTATCGTCAAAAATGGCCATAATTTTATTTGTTGCCGTCCCCATAGTCTATTTTAGTCTTCGTTTCTGATAATGTGAATAATTGCTATTTATTACATTTCACCAACGCATCTTCATTTGTTTGTCCATGCCTTCGCATTGAAAATCAAGCGTCTTATTCTAATAATAAAAAAATAAATATTGGACGCGTCTTAATAGACCGACACATAGGCCTTCACAAATTGTATCACGAGTCCTACTTTTATGTGCAATGGAGGCAGCATAATCTAGTGTTCATCTACAAGATGATCCCGTACAATGTATTTTTTCTTCAGGCTTTAAGGAATCCAAATTTCTGACCAAATCAATTAGCTCAGTTTGAGTAAACAATTAAGGTTCCACACTGTTTACGGTTCACTGAAACTCTTAGCCACTCGATATATTATCCAGATTAACAGTTGCAATAGCCACTAGTAGTTCAGGAAGAGGCACATCCGGACTATGACCTTATTGACCGAATTGCAGATGGTAGGATAGGATACTGAATTCCTGTTTTGTTTATTGATTTGTAACCAGCAACATAAATGCAACAGAAGTAGAAAACATCATAATGATTCCTTGGTTCCCTCCATACTATTGGAATCACAAATCTAAAAGATGCTTTCTTCTTTTTTATGATTTTCTATGGCGCCCAAGATCTGTTATACCCTGATGGTTAAGAATTTTTATTTTATATATCTCAAATAGGTTGTAAAGAATTTTTAAATATTAATGTGCAAACTCATAATAAAATCTCGACAAACTGAAAAACTTGAAGAAATATGAAATAATATACAAATTCTAACTTATGTAGCATCCAACTGCACGGAATCATTTCTCACATACGTTCACGAAGGGTAGGATATTTAGAGTGGGCGACAAAGTTTGACCCGAAATTACTAAAAAAATACTCATATTTTCGAAACCTTCAACATGACCTTATTTGAAGATCTGTTCTTGAAGAACCCATTTCATTAAGAAAAAAATCTTCACAATTGTAGTTGTAATAACACCCAGAATATTTTTTCATTTTCTGGATACTGAGCCAATTTAATGAACAGGAGACCTTCACCATTCTTTTAAGCATCCTTTCGCTAAGGTACAAATTTAATCTCAAAATTTTGTGCAGTCTTTAAGAAAAAATTGGTTTATTAATATTTTTTATTAATGATTCATTAATTAAAACTTATTAATAAATTGTCTTAAAAATAAAATAATTATTTAAAAATTTTAGACTTAAGTACTTTTTTTGGAATGATCTAATTACTTCGGCCCCTCCAAAAAGTAGTATTTCACATATATTTTGAGATTGCATTTCCGATAAATATTGCATTATATATTAAAATATATTATTCGGTTTTTTCGTATGTATATGAGAAAGTAAAAAGTCAAAATGTTTCGATTATTGTTTATTTTTTATTTATTTGTAAACAAAAGCATAATAATAATAATAATAATAATAATAATAATAATAATAATAATAATAATAATAATAAATAATTTAATTGAATATGTATCCTCGAAATTTCTTAGTCTGGTATAGAGGTACCTGCACCAATGTCGGGGTGACGAGCCATCGAGGCCGTACATCTCGCGCGAAGCAGGCCCTCAGCGCTCAGTCAAGGAGTCGCTGGCGGATCGCGAGCAGGAGAGGAGGTCGAGTGGCCCTCCGAGTGCGGGAGCTTGACGACGGCTTGATGGCAATTCGGCAGCTGGACTCGCGCCCCTCCACACCCCATCACACCACGGCCGCCCCGCCCTGCTCTGCCCCGCCCGGCCCGCTCTTCCGCGTAGCGCTCCGGCCCGCTCCGCCCCGCTCCTCCGCGCCCCGTTCTGCCCTGCTCCGCCCCGCTCTGCTGCGCTCTGTCCTGCTCCGCCCCGCTCCGCCCCACCTTCTCCGCCCCGTACCATCACACCCCGCGCTTCCGCAAATCGCCCCGACCCGCCCCGACCCGCCCCGACCCGCCCCGACCCGCCCCGACCCGCCCCGACCCGCCCCGCCCCGCCCCGACCCGCCCCGACCCGCCCCGACCCGCCCTGCCATACCCCGCCCTTCCGCGCATCGTTCCACCCCATCCCGCTCCGCCCTATTCCACCCCGTCCCGCCCTGCCGCGTCCCGCTCCTCACCGTCCTACTCCGCTCTGCCCCGCTCCGCTTCACCCCGCTCCGCTTCACCCCGCTCCGTCCCGCTCCGTCCCGTTCCGTTCTGCTCCGCCCCGCTCCGTCCTGCTCCGCCCCGGTCCGTCCTGCTCCGCCCCGGTCCGTCCTGCTCCGCCCGCCGTACTCCGCCCCGTCCTGCCCTGCCGCGCCTCGCTCCGCCTCGCACCGCCCAACGCGACCCGCCCCTCCCAACCCCCTCTCACTGCACCCCACCCCTCCCCTCCACGCCAAGAGTACGTGGTTTACTACCTGTCACAACAATGAGATACTGCGTCCGACATGCGAGAGTCGTCGCGTGTAATGGACTTGCAGCTGGAAGGAAACTTCGTAAGTGTTGATATGCTGGTTCGTTTCCTGGAATGTTTCGACTCCCTCTTTCCATGCATCGAGAGTTTTATACGACAAACAAAATTATTGAAAATATAAAAATTATATATTCAAGAATATATATTTGAAATTTAATACTGAGTAGGTAAAGAAGATAAAAAATGTATTAGTATTTGTTTAAAAATGTATCCTAATTTGTTAGAAATATTTATTAAAATGTATGATCATAAGCGTCAAAGGTATCGGTTCCGTAGTCTAATCCGGAACATGGTCCAGAGTTTCTTGCGTCATCAATCAGGAATCTACGCCATCTGTCTTTTACTAAATATTAAGGCTGGCCAAAATTAGGTACCAAACCTGACTCTTCGGATGACTAATGAGACACATTGAAGAAACAAATTTATCACCAAAGATCTGATCTCACTTCCATACAGAGGGGTGTCGCAGGGCATCAATTGTTACCACTACAGAGCCTCTGACCGTTAGGTCTTAGGGTTCGTGTTCCGACGGATCAAGTGAATCGATCATCAGTGAATCAATCAGCCAAACAATATCTAGCGCTATTAAAACAGGCCTAAGAGGTGCAGTATTAAGTCATATTTGAATGCGACAATATATATATATATATATATATATATATATATATATATATATATATAAGAGAGAGAGAGAGAGAGAGAGAGAGAGAGAGAGAGAGAGAACGCAAAGCCACTCTAAATGGCTGGCGACCTCTATAGTCTTTTGCAGTCCATTATCCATTAAGAAAAGTCGAAACAAATCACTTGTGACTTAAAATGGCGTAACGAGTTAACTTATTCCTAGGAATGGTATTGGAAAGTTTTTCTTATAAGAAGATCCAAAAGTATTGAACGACTCACGGGCACACATTGAACATCACACATACAACAGACTTGGTATATGTCGTTTATCGGGCCAATTTCGTAATATCTATTCTGAACCTACAGTCGTAAGTGTTGACAAGGCGAGAGGGTTAGAAGGTGTAAGGATAGGAAAATCTAATATTTTACCAGCCGAATTGTTACTCTTAGACTATGTATGACGTACATTTTTAATTACCATTTTAAAATTTCAAAATAAATATTTTGCAATTATCACTTCGAAGAAGTTGCCCTTGAGGTGTACTACAATGCCTCCCAAATCTGAGAGAACTAGGGAGAAAACGTGTGATTTTTTTAAAATTCAATATGAGTCGTAGATGAAGATGATGTAAAAGCGATTTAAACCATTGTCACTCAATACTGTGAGTACAATAAACAAACAACAATTTGTGATCATGTCTTATTATCTTAACATTCGTAAAATATGAGGAGGGTAATATATCCACGTAAGTCAAAATTCATATCATTGCATCATGGTAATTGAAAAATCTGGAAATCGGAACAAGAAGTGGTATCAATTAAGTTCTATGCGAAAGGATGCTATTCTGCAGCAACGAACCATCAATACATAGCTTTAATAGCAGAACAGTAACTAAAATCTAAACCCAAGAGTCTACTACACGTCTTGTATTATCTGCAGGCGATATCTCGAGCCCTCTTTTCACTAGATGAGAGACGAGAGAGGGGATTTTGATTTTCGGCGACAGAGCTAGTGTATCAAATCTGCTCGTATTGTCAAAAATTCTCTTTGTCAGAAATACTCGTATTTAATCTGATTTAAATCTTGTCATTAAGAGTGATGCCAAACGTCGCCCGAACGAGCTACTTGCTCATCTGGGAGCCCGGCGGTCCTATGGCACGAGCAACTTCCCCTGTCTCCGGACTCATTTCGCCTCCAAATCCAGAAAAGGGTGCCTGAGCCGAAGCGGAGAAGTGCAGTTGTTAAAACACTGTTGTGTTATTATTCTGTTTGACTAGGCTCTTTAATATGTCCTATAACAGACAATCTTTGTTAAACCTAACCTGAAAGTAGAAAGTGAATGCAATTTTTAAGAAAACGTGATTACGAAATGAAGATGTTTAGATTTGAAAAGGTTTATTTTACTTTCAATCGGCAGTTTTAAAAATGAATAATGTATTTCATTTTAATGATTTTTTTTTCTTTATCTTTAGCAAAGGAAATGTGCTTTTGGTTTAGTGACTGTTAACTGACTTACCCAAAGACTTTTCCAAAAGATTGTCATGGACCAGGAATCCATCCACGAACCGTCACTTCGAAACATTATGCAACCGTTACTTTTTTTAAATTTATTTATTTATTCAACATCAACTACATGGTCATTAGCGTCAGGTATAAGGTTACAGTTGTTTACATTGTATTACAAGGATACACAGTCCGTTGTATATACAGTTTAGATTTCAGAAAATTCAATGAGGATACAGCACAATATTATACAATAGAAAATATACCACAAAAACAAAAAAATGCAATACAAAATACATAAATGATCACAATAGTAATTACAAGATTACATGATTAATGCATGATTACAATAGTAATTACAGAAGGTGCGTATACATAAGTGTACACCCAAACTTGCATATACATTGATTGCTCCTTGTTGTGTACACTATTCCATTAATATTTTGTCAAAAAGTTTGGTATGTTTGCAGAATTCTATAATTCTTTTTTGGTATACAGGGGAGTCAAGGATTGAATCGAAATTCGTTCCTTGCAGATGTTTTTGTCTTTGTTGTGAGAATTGAGGGCATTCGACAATTAGGTGTTGTAAACCATTACTTTTAAATCACTACCCAGTTGCTCTGGACTCAGTTATCGCGAAATCTAGACAGTTAGTTACCTTGTCTGTGACCTTGACGTGCCTGATGCAAAAGCATTCGAAACGTGAGTAAAAAATATTTTTTAAAATTTTTAGAAACAAACTTGTACATTCATGGTTGCTGATAGGTCAGTCTCATGTTTTTAATCATCTTTACCAACAGCAGAATACCGTAATGACATCACTTATTAAAAAAATGCTATTTATTCATTTTTTGTTACTTTTTTTAACATTTTGTTACGCTACATTGAATTTATCACCATTTGCTATGAACCCGCTTCGCCTGGCTTTGAGTACACTCTCAGAAATTTCTGCATTACTTTTAATGTAAAGTACATGAAAGGAATTTTGATGTGCGTAAATTAAATTTAATGTACACGTACAGTAACTTTAATATACGTGAATATTAAATTGAATGTACGTTTACAATTAAATTTAATGTAGACAAGTAAGTTAAGTTAACAGTCGTACATTAAATCTACATTAATTTTATTTTAAACATTAAATTTAATGTACGGGTAAATTAATATAAACGGGTAGATTAATTTAAATGACCTTATACTTAAGTAGTTCGTTCTTAATACTTGAAAGACTGTATACTTAAGTACTTCGTGAGGTCGCCGTCCGAAAGAAGTTATAAAACTTCTTCAAGTAATTTAAATGAGTTAGTTTTATTCCCTCCCTTCACTTCTAAAAAATAATCGACCATTTCTATCGGTACGTTTCAAAAATATTATTTATTGGTTTTTTCTCATTGGTTTTTCTTTTCCGGAAACATTATTTCAGAAAACAAAAATATATACTAATTTAAGCTAATCTCCAATACACTAAACATCTTGTGTAAAAAAAAATAGGTTTTCAAGAAAATGACAATAAATGAAAATTAATGATTCACACTGAAATTTATTCAAATCGGTGTGATGTTAGGATGATAGTATTCATATTCTGGAAAACATGTGCCCTCAATGCTTGCTATAATTGGAACGTGATTATTTGTTCCAAGTAATTTAATGGGAAATGATACGTATTATAATACGCACGAATTTTGTCTTGATGAGATGGAGCAAACTTACGAATGCCGATTGTTCCACTTAGATTGATGTAGTGCAGATTGCCCTGTGCAGCCCTTCTTTTAGTTCGCGCCGTCGCAACTAGGGGGTGTTGCTTTGCCTGTCAGGGCGCGCAACCTGGTAGGCAGTGGATATATTATTCGTTTAAACGAGCGGTCATTTAAAAGAAGTCACATTAGGTGAATAACCAATAAAGTTAATAACATTTTTATTACTATTATTATTATTATTATTGTTATTGTTATTATTATTATTATTTATTAAAACATTCTGGACATTATCGAAAAATATAAACACTCTTCTATAAAATTGACATACCGTGTAGGTTATTTTTGTTGGAATTTGAAACTATGCATTATGCTCAAGATTTTTTTTTCACTTCAAAAAAATTTGTTTCTTAATTTGCATTTCAGTAGTGTTTTTCTTCTCACTATTAAAATAATTTCGTTTACTTCTTTTTCAGTTGCTTGTTTTGGAGATTTTATTAATTTTTATTACATGAATGTTGGGATCAGGCAGATTGTGAACATACTTTTTTTAGAGAAATATGAACATCCCTTTCGTGTTTTCTTTTAGGTCAATATTGTTGGAAATATAGACGTTACCGCGATCTCAAGCATTTGTCTTGAACCTTCGCTCTTTAGTTGTAGGATATGCCACTAGATGCCTCTAGCAACTACGTCTGACCGCTCTGCCAGTTTCACGAAGGTCTCGCCAGGATGCGCGCTCGGTCAACTCTGAACGCATGTGCCATCCCAAGTTCGGTTTGCGAAACGTCAACATGGCGCCGTCAGAGCTTACACGAAATACATAAAACATCACATGGTACTTCAGAAAAAAACAAAAAGATCTTCATTTTTATCTTTCCAGATAAGCTTAATTGTTAACTATAGTGCTTGTATACAATTATCCAGTAAGCTTCGTTAATACGTTTTAGCAAAACTAGTTAAATTTTTTTTTTAATTATACATTAATCGTTATTTCCCTAAGACTTCATGATCAAACATGAGTATCTTTCATGTGATTAGAAACTGTTTAATAAAATAACAATTATAAACTATTACAACTATAGCTACACAAGAATAATGTTCAAATATATTGCTTATTTGAGAATAAAAAAACTAGCATTTTTGGTAATGAAATCTAGTCCTTTGGTATATTGAATCTAGGGACTTGAAAATAATTAATTAAAATAATATTTTAAAAATAGTTTACTTATTTTCGATTAGTCACGCTGTTACACTGTCGTAACTGCGACTGCGAATGTGCCTAAATTAATTCAATAATATGTTCGAACTTCTTTTTGAATTCACGTAAATCCACCATTACACCTTGTCTGAATAACATTTAAGTTGTAAATAATGTAACAATGCTTGTGAAGAGCTATTAAAATCTTTTCCTTTACAACGTTAATTAATCATTTGTGACAATAAAAAAGGAAAAAAATCGCTCGGGAATTTCCACACGTACACATCGCGTGCTCTAACGGAATTAAACGTCGTTTACAACGGCGCAGTGTCCAATTGCAGTTCATCATTGCCTAGAGTCCACAGATCGGTGCGATAGCACAGAGCGACCCCTGACTTGTGCGACCGCGATGCACGGCGTGTCACGGTGCAAGTGCCCACCCCTAACAAGCTCCCGGTTGCCGGGGGCAGAAAACACCTGTACGCGAACACGATTCGCTTTAACACAATTTGGTTTTCAAAAGGAATTACGCAAAAATAATAGTTTGCGAGGTGGTAAAAGAGTTTTTGATGGAAGAATCCCTTTTCTTCTCGAATTTAATAGATTGGAATGAACACGTGGAAATTCGTATTCTTGTGTGTGAGTGATCTGCTACTAACAATTATTAACATTCTATCATCAGGAAGTTTTTAATTCTTCGGGTTCTTTATGCCGTCTTGAAGCCCAATGGAACTTATTACGCTCCTTTGCTGACTGATATACTCTTGACAAAATAATTCCATTCTGCTCTGTTTTCTACCTTCGTTCTAGTTTTTTGTTATTGTGGGTTGGTCTGCAAATTAGTGTTGTTTGATTAAATCATTCAATTAATGTCGTGTTGAAGTCCTATTTGATACTGATTTAACAGCAACTATGTTATTAATTTTCAATGCGCGCAGAAATTGAAAGGCATCTTTCAGCGAAATTATCTCGTCCAAGAAATTTATTGTTGAAATTTGAATGAACTTTATGATGCTTAGTTATGATAACTATTAATATTGCGTAGCTTTACAATGATGTGTGTTGTCATATTCACTTTTACTATTTATTATGTTTGAAATGTAATGAACTTGTTCTTGGAATTGAGAATTGTATGATGTAAGTTTTATGTCTCAAATGTTCTAGATAGTATTTTTGAAAATTGTTTAATGGCTGCGTCATTGTTTAATTTTTATTGTAACTGTATTAAGGACTGCATGACCGATCACTGGCTCAATAAATACAAATCAAAAATAAACTTATTGCAACCTCCGCCCATTTGAAAGGTATGAGTGTTTTCGTTAGATACGAACTGGGAAAAATATAGAAACATTTATATTAATTTTCTCATTCGAAACTAATTATATCTATACTAATTTTCATGCACAGAGAAATTGAAAGAAATCTGTGCAGTCTCCGGGCATGTGAGACGTATTTATGGTTTTTAGATACTCAGGAACTCGGGTAAAATCCAATGAAACAATTTTGATTTTGAGTGAAAAATGCAAATACTTCATAGTATTTTTCCGCCCGCTTACACTCACTATCTGTATATGACAACTGACGTCATGCGACTGCAAAGCTCCTAGAAAGATGTAAACCGTCACAAAATATTTGTATTCACTTATTGCGGCTTGGAACAACAACGCTTTTGATATTCTTCTTTCTTTTTACTTTCTCGCTCTTAAGAAGTACCGTCTAAAGAGAAAGTTATGTAATGCTTCTGGGAAACGCGGTGAATTTTCGATAATGAAACTCTTATTGCCGAGTCCTGGTGAAGAAAAAGTGAATATATCCAGTTGCTAAATTTATAAAAAAAAATCCTTTCACACATGGTGTAGCCAGAATTCGTGTTTTGTGGATTTTTGATTCCGACAAATCGATTGATAGATTTTCTCAAAATTGATATTTCCTAATCGATCTGGCTGATGTCACGATCCCTTAATTTTGGGAAGTACTTTACATGAAGCCCCTGGGACATTTTCAAAATAAAAAAAAATGGCTCCAACGTTTTTGATAATTTTTGTTGTTGGATAGTGTAAGTGACGTTTAAGAGAATGGTGCAAATTTCATTTTCGTGGAAAACCCTGAATTTTCGAACATTGCAAAAACCAGAATTTCGTCGGCGTCTTCCTACAACTACAATTGTAAAGAAAAACATATTTTCCTTAATGAAATGTGAACAACAAAAACCGATCTAAAAATTGTCGTGATCAATTTTTCAAATCATGAGTATTTTTTGGAAATTTTGTGTCATTGTCAACATACGCAATTTTAATTTCTTTTAAACAATTATCTTAAAAATGGCACTAAATTTTGTGATTTAATTTGGACTTCAGATAGCGTAATGAATGTTTAAAAGAATGGTGAACATCTCATGTTTGTTAAATTGATTGATTTTTCGAAAATTTAAAAAATTAACAATTTTTAGATGTCTTCCTGCAACTACAATTGCGATGTTGACATATTTTTCTTAATGATATATGTTAATCAAAAACAGATCTTCAAATAAGGTCATGTTAAACTTTTCGAAAATATGAATATTTTTTGGGTAATTTGGCGTCAATCTTAGTCGCCTGCTCCGAATATTCTGCTCTTCGTGAAAATAATATGAGAAATGTTTATATGCAGTTGGATGCTACGTAATTTGAATTTGTATATTATTTCATACTTCTTGTTCGTATCTTACATTCAAGTTTTTGTTTTATGTTTACAAATTAATCTTTCAGAAATTCTTTAAAAGTATTTCAAATATATGAAATAAAAATTGCTAGCATTCAGGGTTTTCTGTGAATTACGTCTCATGGTTGTGACATGATTTAGCTTTATGAAAAACAATTATAATAGTCTAATGGGTGTTAATCTACTCGTATGTAATTTTTCCAAATGTTTGTTCATAAAAGAATTGCAAAATAAATATAATTTAAAAATAAGTTTTATTGATATTTGCTTCAAAATTATTTAGTTTTCGCACCCAATGATCTGCGATTTGTAATGGGTTTTACAAAAAATGATGACTGAAATGTGTTAATACGGAGAGAAGTTCTGGTATAAATAGTATTACATAACAATTAGGGGACAAAGTATGTGCTGTTTTAGCACCACTATTTTTGTGTAAGGAACACTGTTATATATAAGTCACTTGTACACTTACATAGTATATATATATATATATATATATATATATATATATATATATATATATATATATATATATATAATATGTAAGTGCGGAACTTGTAAAGACGGTGCTTGCAAAAAATATTAATTTTTTGCAAGAGTATTTTTTGTTGTTCTTTAGAAGTGTACGTGCTTTTTTTTTTTTTTTTTTTTTTTTTTTTTTGTAAAACTATATTGTGTAGATTTGTTCAGTAGCACTTTTCTCGTTGCATAATCTCTCATCACTAATATAATTTTTATTTTTTTTCACATCATTATTCTTCGAAGAAAAATATAATCTGAAGAATTTTTTCATTGTTCTTGTTAAAAGTAGAGAAACTATTGTAAGTATCTTACTTTTGAATCGCGTAAAAAATATTCATTTATGGTTTCTTATATCAGTGCATTTAGTCGGTTTTGAGTTAGATCTGTGTTGAATTTGTAAAGCAGCTTTCTGCGTCGTCTACTATTTTTTGGAGAACATGTAGAATACTTCGTGATTGCTTTCACTGTATGTATTTTTAAATGTTAACGTTACTTCGGTTATGTTTCATTCATCTTGTATATACTAAACGCTCCTATTTTACTTATTACTTTCTCCAATCCATTCTCATAGTTGATTCATGAACTGATGTTCATCGTTTTATGCGAATGGTCTTGTTATTCCAGGATTATCAAATGAAATTTCCATTTTTCTCAAAATAAAAAAAAAGTTAAACATAATGTCATTTCACTATTTATAGAATATACTTTAGACTTCGACAGACTTCATTTTCCAACAACTTTCTGAAAATAATGAATAAATCGCATGCTCAGTCATGTTCATCCAGAACGGATCACAAGCATTTGCTGAATGAAATGTTTGCTCCCGACGTCATGCGCCAGCAAGACTACCTGGAAAAGTTAGCCTGCCATTATTCGCGGTTTTTTGTGTTGTGATATGGCACAGCACCATTTTTTGTAAATTTGTACGTAAATAACTGTTGTACTGAATATATTATATGTACTGTGTTGGTGAAGAATTTTTTTGTTAAAATGTTGAAGCTAATGCAAAGTTATACGAAAGTTATATCATTGTTGTTTTCGAACAGTGTGCTGCTAATTTCAAACAACTATTTTCTGTGGGTTTGCTAAGCTGCATTGTGGCTGCTGTGACACCGTTCGACCGATTTCTATGAACGTTACACACACTATACACGTGACACATCTACGTGTTTGTTTGTTTGTTTGTTTTCACGGAGAAGCTTTTTATGCTGTTCATTTTGTTGTAACTCCACAAAATGGCGCTGCAGCACATGACAGCTTCAGTTAAATGCAATTCCCAAACCACCTGGGCTTCATTATGGCTGAGCGTTACCCTGTGTGGCGCGGGGCGAGGCTGAGGAGGAGAGGAGGAGCTGTCGGCGCAGGATGGAGAGAAGAGAGAAGGAACATGAGGGAGAGAGAGAGACAGAGAAGGAAATGAGAGAGGGGAAAGGGAAAGAGAGAGGGAAAGGAAAGAAGGAAAGACAGAAGGGACATTAGAGGAAAATGGAAAGGGGAAAAAGAGAGGGAAGGATCAACAAAGGAAACGAGAGGGAATGAGAGAGGGGAAAGAGAGGGAGATAGAGGGAAAAGTGAGAGAGATGGGGAAAGAGAGAGAGAGTATATATTATATATTAGGTTGTATATTATTTTAGATTGGATTAGATTAAGCTTAAATTGTTCCCAGTTTTATCCATCATAGTGTAGGCAGATTCAACAAATATCGACAACCCTTTGCTGTATTTTACAACCAAAGGATAGGTATTTCCTTCTTCGGAAGTCGTGTAGAATTAGTGAGAGGTAGTACGTTGCATAAAATGCGTTTAGCGTGGTCATGCGCGTCCTTTTTTTATATTTATATATTTATTTTACGTCAAAAAAACAGTTAGAAACTGCGTATGACGTGCTATGGGGAAAAGTGAATTGTGTGCACATTTTCAAAATTCTGTGATCCCTACACTAAGTCATATACTACTTAAATTTTGAATTTTTGAAAGGGAGAAAAAAAACTCCCATGTAATAAAATCTATTTTCAAGGATAAACAAGCAATAAATTTTGAATTTTGAAAGGGAGAAAAAAAACAAAAAAACTCCCATGTAAAAAAAATCTATTTTCAAGGGTAAATAAGCAATAAATTTTGAATTTTGAAAGGGAGAAAAAAAACAACAAAAAAAAAACTCCCATGTAATAAAATCTATTTTCAAACATAAATAAGCAATAAATTTTGGCTCTTATTACTTCCTGCCGCGACATGGATCCTTTAGCGAGTTGAGATTTCTAAGAAGCGTATGTGCGAGCGTGGGCATATTTAATCTCGCTTTTCTATTTGCGTGAGAGATAGAGTCTCTTTAAGAACATCCATTCGATCAGCAGATAGTTAACTTTGAAGAACATGGCGCATATTTAGATCTTCTATGTCAAAATCATACATACCATGTGTCATAGCGTTATTTTGATAAATGACACATCAGTTTTACTTCTCGTATTCTATTATTAGTTGAGAATAATAAATTGTTAGTACCTATTTAAATACATAGGACCCACCAAAGTGGATTCTAACTACACAACGTATTAGGGAACGTAATTTTTTACATCCAGGAACAAGATTTATCCACTTTTTCGTTAGCAGGTCCCGCCAATAAGAGTGTTTCCTCGTAAATTATCCCTCGCCCAGCATTACCATACTTTCTCTATACTGTTTATGCACTAGGCGATAATAGAAAAAGATTCCATAGCCATTAATAACCGTTTTAGAATAGTTCGTTAACGAATGCAGCGCCAACTGAATGACCAAAACTGTACCACGGCTACGTTAGGTATCAAACCATACAGCTAGACACTCCGAGAACATCACCTGATGTTTTTCTATGCCCACAGTTTGAACCCACTGACTACACTAGTAGAGCGTGAAACGTGCAATGAGATTCCAATTGGATATATTTATGATAACATCGTGCCCTACCCTATCCAACTGAGCAAAATGTTCACAGTAAAAGGAAGGGAGACGAAAAAGAAAAAAAATAATAGGTGAAAAATCAGCGAAACATGATGTTTCAATTAAAATAGATAACGTCCAAATGTATGGATTTTATTTTTAATATACAAATATTGTTATTCTTGTTGTTCATTACTCACCTATTTTATGCTCCTCGTAGTATCAGCAAAATTGCAGCAAAACGAAACCTCACAAAATTATTTTCCAAAAAAGAAGCGTGCACCCTGCTTAGGAACAACAAATAAAATATTTTCGTATATGATCACGCAGGACACTGGCATGGCGATGCTTGCATTCTCTGCTCAGATCTCATCCTGCTTGGGCAGACAGGTAGCACGCTTCGACAGTGTCGAGATGTAGGGGTGTAAGTACATGCTCCGCTTCCAAGCTTGTGCTAGGTAGAGTGCGGACAACGGACGGACCATGTGTTTCCACTGTATTTCTGTATTTGTACGTGTTTTAATGGAATACAGTAAATCAAAATGCATAACTAGAGAATGAGTACTACTAAATGCCCCATTGGAATATTGTATTAAAGAAGAGAATAGTAACAAAAAGCATGCAGACTGATATTAGTTTACGAGAAAGAATTGTATAGTGCGTGTGTGTGTGTGTGTGTGTGTGTGTGTGTGTGTATGTGTGTGTGTGTGTGCGCGCACAAACCACTATTTTGATAATTGAATTTGATCCACATAACGTTACAAGATAACGTACAGAAAACTGTCCAATACAACAGTTATGAGAGATATTTTTCTGAAAATACGTATATGACGATCCAACTCACAAAAACAGACCAAATACTTCTGAAAATGTGTTGTTGTTTACTTTCTAGTGATTTGATTCATTAATGTTGTAAATGTCACTTTCAACATAAATTTAAATAAGTGATCCTAAAACAGCACGTATTTTCTCAATCTATTTTCACGCGAAATAACGCGAAAAGTATTCATATTTTTGAAAAAAAGTATATGACCTTATTTCAGAATCTATTTTGAAGGAAAATATTTAATTCGGGGGAAAATCTCGATCTTTAATATTTTTGTTGTAGGAAGATTCAGAAAAAATTTTGAACTTTTGCAGTTTTCGAAAAATCACGGTTTTCAACAAACATGAGACCTACACCATTAGCTTAAACGTACTTCACATTAACCAGCAAAAAAATTAATAAAAAATGATCGGGCATTTTTTTTAAATTTGCAAAATGTCCCAGGGGCTTCATGTTAAGTCCCCCAAAATAAAAAAAATATTAATTTCAAATTCAAGGGACAGCGACATCAGCTTGGGAATAAATCAGTTTTGGAGAAAATCAATTTAACAGTTTAGGCGCTTGCGTTCACGGACGGAAGGACGAACAGACGTTTTCCCGTCATTCGATTTTTCAGTATCAAGAACCCACAAAACACGTATTCTGGCTACACCACATGTTAGAAGTTTTTTTCTAAATTTAGTAATTTGATTTATACACTTTTTCGTTACCAGAGCCCTGTAAGGAGACTTTTTCTGCCAAAAATTCGATACTTCGAATAATCTCTACTGTGTAGCGAGAAAGTAAAACATTTGAAGTTATGTAGATATATACTTATTCAATTACGAAGAAATACCTTTCCAGCACATATCTGTTCTCATGTCTCATATGAAATAATATACACATTCTAACTTATGTAGTATCTAACTGCCTCAAAACATAACTAAAATTACGATCTCGAAGTGCAGAATTTTCATAATTTGACGCCCAATAACACAAAAAATACTTATATTTTCGAAAACTTGAACATGACCTTATTTGAAGATTTGTTTTTGATGAACACGATTCATTTAAATAAAATTGTATCCTCACAACTGTAGTCGTAACAAGCTGCAGAAAACAAGTTTTTTTTCAATTTTCGAAAAATTAGGGTTTTTCACTAACACGAGACCTGTGTCATTCACTTAAACGTCATTTAGACTACCTAACAACAATATTTAATCAAAATCAATGACGCTATGTTTTTGAAATTTTGAAAATGACCCGGGGGTTTCATGCTATATACCCCCAAAATTAAAATATCGGTTTAAAATTCCATACGCCGCTATATTAGCCACATTGATTGAGGAATATCAATTTTGGAGAAAATAATCTGAACGGTTTTCGCCGCTAGCGTTGTTCACAAAAGCACTGACAGACACGTTTTGCCATCAATCCATTTTTCAATATTAAGGACCCACAAAACAAGGATTCTGACTGCACATGTTAGAGGATTTTTTTCTAAATTTAGCAACTCGATTTATCCACTTTGTTTCCAGGGACTTGTAAAAGGAGTTTTCCGAACGAAAATTCGCCGTTTTTTCGCGTAGCATTACACTTTCTCTTCTTAAGAAGTTCTTTTTGAAGCACAAGAAAGTAAAAAACATAGAGGGTAGTGGCGGAATTCTGGCTTCAAATTCGGATTCAGCGCGTCGAAATACGACATGGACAAATGCAAACATGTCAAGACTGAGGGTTAGACAGAAACCCCCGAAAACAAAAAATACAAAGTCACGATGGTATTCTGCGATAAAAAAATTCAAAGGTGATGGCGCAATAGCGGCTTCAGATTCGGATTCAGCGCGTTGAAATACATGGAGAAACATCTGTCAAGTCTTTGGGTCTGACAATTTTTTTTCTTAACTGCCTGTGTAATTCGTTTGGCATATACATTTCACAACTCAGTAACACTAATAATGCTGGAAGCAAATTTACATAGATCGAAAAATATATAGTAGTAATTATTAAATTCTACAGTAATTCTCCGATTCCGCGATTCTCCGATTTAAGGCGAATTACATGTTACTCCTTGTCTAAACTTCTAATGCTAAATGCTCCATACGTTTTCACACCTAAAAAAATCCCCCCAAATTCTCATTACAAATTGAACAAACTCTCGTTTCCATCTGTATTCATAATTCAACATTGAAACAAACTGTCTAATTTAATTTTTAAATTTAATATCTCCTCTGCCCTTCTAATATTATTAAATATTAATTCAACGTAACCCGTTCCAAATTTATATAAGAATATGGGCGCCAGGAAAAGATTACGTTAATTCTATTATTAAAATTAATCTTCAACTGCTATTTCCAAAAAATTAATATCCGGCTAACTGGGTCGATGGGTCTTATAAGAAATAATCGCTATTGCCTACTAATAGCCGATTATTCGATCTGCCATCTGTACAGAGTGGCCGAGGAATCTGAAAGGCAAATATACATTCCTAGCTACTTATTGGCTGGAATTGGCTAAATGAAAATCATCTTTTCTATTCACAGAAACTTGTAAGTTTATTCAATGTCCATTGGTAACAATACGAAACGTACTTTCGGCCATGGCCAGTTTCAAACCTTATACTGTAGTACCCGTCTTCGCGCACTCTTGGCCGATGTCGCCGCGTAGAACCATTTTCAATTTTTCCCGGTGTCGATGGCTCCAGGTCCAACTACCATCTTCTTTTCTTCCGTTCTGGCACAAGTGTACTCAAGTCACTGATCCTCACCGCTTCATAAGTTGATAAGTCTTAATTAATTTGCCTTTTAAAAGTTCCAAGTTCTTTCTACGTGTATGCTTAAAATATTAAAGTTCAGTAAACTATTATCTGCTTCAAATACTCCCAGTCCTGTTGCCGATAAATTCACCTAAGTTCACAATTTAAATTCTAGTTGCTGCACTCGAAATATTTTCAAGTTCCAATTTCCGCACATTACATCAATATTCAAAGTCCGACAACCATACGCTCCAAAGTAGTCGTTCACAATTCCCAAACTCCCAACATCAATTATCTACACACTACAACTCGTCTACCGTTCCTAGGCCGCCAGATTTACATATGTCTATCTTTACCATTCACCCTGTTTACAATAAATATCACGCAATACAATGTCCCACATATTGGTATGTCACAATGTGTAGTACTAAATGGTTATAGTAGGGACCCTAGAATTTAAGAAACGTTCACATAATACATTTCTCCCCATATCAAGACACACACAGTTTTTACGTTAAGTAAATAAAACAATAAACCTCGTAATGGTTCCATTCCCTTGTCCAACAATGGGAAGAATTCAAAATAATTTCAAACTGACATGTCAAACGAAAGGCGGAAATTCGAATATGCAATTTAAAAATTGTACAATTATGCTCATCTACTCATATTTTTAAACAATTGTGCATGACCGTTTTGAAAGAACTAATTTTTTAGAACAGATTTTATGTAACAAAATAACTCTATTATCAATATTGTACTTTCAATATTAATTTTTTCACGTTGTTTGCAATTTTCGAAAATACAGTGTTTGGTCAGAAAATAGACAAGCATGATTTTCTTTACCGTTCTTTGCTACGTACGAGAGAAAAACTAGTGGTGCTACAATAGCACATACTTTCTTGCGGTATTAGAAACAGATACGTATTATTGCAATATTGCATTTTCTGTGGAACTAACGCCTCAGCTATTATTTCAAAACGTCCAATTCAACCAAGAAGCGAGCAAAGCACTGTTTGTCAGCGCAGAGTTTTTAAAAGCCATGTACTTTCGTTTTGCTAATTATATCAATACAGTAATAAGAATATAAGCGATTGACATGAAAATATTTACGAAAATTTTAGCTTCTCACTCGTCAGTTGCCTTTCGTCATATTTTCGAAATTTTTACATTAACTTTACATCATAAATACATTTAAAATCAAGTAATCAATCACAAACCTTCTGTTCATTTCAATAAAGATAACATTAATTGAATACGTTGTAGCCGTCAAAATGACGGCGTCGGTCGCCCTAGTGTTAAGTTAATTTATTACTGCCTTTTTATATATTGGTACCGCCTCAAACGAAGAGCAGGAAAATAAAATTTAAGATTGTATGTTTGTTAGATCGACCACGGTGGAGTACCTCCAAAAATACTTTAAAATAAAGTAAAATCTCTGTTCTTCAAGACAATAAGAAACAATTTGGCCCTTACGGGCTTAATTTTTTAATAAAAGAAGTTTAAATTAGTAACTCTTATGGAAAAATTTCGCGGGCATAGTTTTCTTTAAGTTATTGAAGAAGTTATAGGGTTAATGTACCTTTTTCTTTTATTCAATACGCAATAAACTTCATAACGGATCAGATGATATTAAATGGTATATAACATACCTCACCGAGCATTCTAAGGAGTAATTTATAAAAAAAAACTGCTGTGAAATTTATCACAAACGGAAGTACTGGCTCTCGGCTTAGGAGTAACGCTGTACAAATCATGCTATTGTGAGCACACTTTTTTCTCTTAGGGCACGTGAAAAAACCGCTACAAAGAATATGAATAATCAAATAGGAATCATTTCTGAAAGGATTATTTGGAAACACCAGATCGATAAATAAAACTCCTGTATCTTATTACCTCCACCATCTCGATGTTCGACATCAATTAGCTTCTCAAATATCGATGCAACATTGTTGCGAAATTTCAATTAAGGTTTGCGGATTGCTTAAAAAAAAGTATATCAGTACATTGAGAATGCAAATTGGGTAAATAGTAAAAAAGGGAGAAAGTAAAATAGAATTAATATTGGCATTTTCAATAGTGATTTATAATTAAAATTAAATTATTTTTCATTCATTTATTATCACTCATTCCGTAGTTTGTATGAAACCTGTATATATTTCATTAATTTCTAGCAGAAATTACGCAAAAACTACTCATTTATTCAAAAAAATTGTACATGACATTTTTAAGAGCTAATATTGTACAACAGACTTTGTCTGATGGAAAAAACTCTATCTTCAATTTTGTGGTTTTGATCTTTTTTTTCGAAAAAAAGATTTTCAGCAAGCAAGCAATTTTCGAAAAAAAGAGCAATAGCCCAAAATGAGACTACAATTATATTTCTTACCATCGCTTTACATATATGAAGAAAATTTAATGAAAAAAGTTTAGTCTTTTTTTGAAAACAAATCGTCAATTTCAATCGCAAATTGCGCAAAACGACTCTTAAAAAAATTGTGCATAAACTTTTTAAAAGCTAATTCTGTACAATACAATTTGACAGAGGTAAAAATATCTATCTTCAATTTTGTAGTTTCGTTTATTTATTTATTTTGAAAAACCGAGCGATACCCGAAAATAGAACTGGCAACGTATTTTTTACCGGCTCTTATAACATAAGTGAAGAAAAGTCAAAGAAAAAAATTGGAGAGATTTTTGAGAGAAAATATCGTAAATTTCAAGCGCAAATTACCCCAAAATTACTCGTTTTTTTTTCAAGAAAAAAAAAACAACGTACATGACCTATTTTAAAGAGCTAATTTTGTACAACAGAGTGTGTCTGAGTCAAAAATCTCTATCTTAAATTTTGCAGTTTTAAAAATAATTTTTGCAATTTTCGAAAAATCAGGACATTCAATGAAAATGTGGCATGCACTATCCTCTTAAACGCCCTTCGCACTATTCAACAACAAACTTTAATCAAAAAAATTTGAGCATTTTTTTTGAAAATTTTGAAAATGTTGGAGTGGCATCATGTAAATTACCCCCAAAATTAAAATATTGGTTTCAAATTCCAGGGACCGCGACATCAGACAGGCCGATTAGGGAATATCAATTTTGGAGAAAATCGACTGCATCGAATGAATGGTGAACTACGTCACTTCCGTATCTCGAAATACGTTGAGGGAAAGAATATTACTCAAGGTGGGCATGCCACACTGAAGTTCCACTCAAAACTTTGTTGGCCTGATACATTGTTGAAAACTGAAATAACATAATGGCTTCCGCGTTTGATGCCCCAATGCAGACCGGTTTACCTCTGCAATATGAGTCTCCGCGATGATCGCCTTGTCGAATGAGAATGTAGAGAACCTCAGAGGTTTGAGGATTGAGAATTTACAACCTTTATCGATTTGTTTATTTATATTTCGATTTTTTAAAGTGGCTGTTGGCATGAGGTTATTGTTTCACCTTCTGCCTTATAAAATGAATCTTTTAAACAGTAGTTAGCACATTTCTGAGGTCTCGAGCCCCGTTAAGAACGTTAACGGATTACTTTAAAAGATTCATATTATAAGGTGGAAGATGTAACAATATTCTCATGTCATCGGCCACCATAAAAATCTATGTACGCATTCTAAACTACGAAATGAGACCTATGACATTTATTTTTGTTGTGATTCTATTTTTATTGTGCAAGTGGTCCCACCACATACAGTCAGAATGTAAAAGTTGGACTTGTAATATGGAGCTATTTTGACTTCAAAAATTATTCAGAATGCGCGGCACACCAAAATTTTTCTTTTTCTTAATGTCACTACTCACAAACAACAACTATTCATATTTTGTAACAAAAAATGCATGACATTCAAAGATCTAAAATTGAGGAACTATTTGAATTGAAAAAGTTTATGGCTTTAATATTGCAGGTGTAGGACTGGTTGAAAAATAAAATAGAACTTGTGGAATTTACAACATTTCAGATATTTAATGAAACTCAGAACTATACCTTACTTATGAATTTTATTTTTCCTATTCTAATAAAAAATAAAGGAAAACAATTGTAGACTTTTACAGGAACGTTTGAAAATTTCATGGGGCTTCGCGTAAAGAACCCCCAAAATTAAAATATCTTGATTATCTCCAGACACAACTGGATTTTACTCCTGACGTATTTGTCAATTTTGAGCTCAAAAAACGTTTGTCTGACACCCATGCGTTTACTCGTCCATCCATCCATCCATCCATCCATCCATCCGTCTATTCGTGCATCAATGCATCCATGCATCTATCCATCCATACCCATCCAACTATCCATCCATAGAGACATTCCAATTTTCACGTACAAAATTGCGTATATCTCCGCACCACCTTTACCAATCTGTAACATCTTTGGAACAACACTAATAGGCCTTAATCTTCACGTTCGTGCGAAGTAGCGGCTCAAAAGAACCTTACACCGACTGTAAGACCGAAAATTCAAGATCATATTGTTACGGCTTTTACTACCAATACTTTTACTGCTTACAGTACAGTGTGAAAAAGTAATAATTATTTACAAAATGTATAATGTTGGCACACATCCTAGTAGTAATACAAAATTGAAAGTTTTCTAGGAAGGAACCTGTAATAAATATGACCATTTCCCAAAAATGATACCGAGCAGCGTTTCGGCTTCTTTGGGCCCAGTGTGTGCGGTGGCGGCGGCAATTATTAATCCGAGTGGCGATACGTAATGTATCACAATTGTTGCCGGCGATCCCGGCCCGCGATAAGCTCCGGATCCTTCGCTCGGGGTCGTTTGTTTCTCTTCATAGTCGAGTGGTTATAAGGCTCCGTTACGCGATTGTTTTTTTATCAGCGCGTTTTATTTTCCGACCAGGGAGCCCTGTGAGATAAGGATCGAGTGCGGAGCGTGGCGGGCGGTGGTGGCCGGGGGGGGCGGAGGCGGCGGTGGCGGTGGCGGTGGCGCGGTCTGCCCGCACGGATTTAAACGTTAGGAGGCACACTGGCGTGATTTGTGGGGCCGAAGAACAATGGCTTTCCTTGGAGGAGATACATGGGCGTCTTCTGGCTGTTGCGACGCCGTCGACGCTGCGGTCGCTGCCGCCGCCGCGGTCGTGTCGCCGTGCAGGCGAATAATTTCAGTTTTCAAATAATATTCGATGTACGTAGCTTCATAATGTTGCGGTGAAGTGTCTGGGTAGTTTTGTTGGCGAGACGCGGCCGAGTGTTTTGGACCTTTTGTGTGTAGCTTAGTCGTTGTCGCGCGTGGAGGATGTAAGGAAATCGTGTTGCGTGTGCCAGTCAAGTATGGTTATGTTGTTGTTTTATTCTTTTGCATAAAACTAGCTCTTGGCGGTATTATCAAAACTTTTCAGGACGATGTTTAAAAATGTACTGATTTTATCCCGATATGGTATTATGTGGAAAACTAAGTGACTTATATCAACTAAATAAATTTCCTATTACTTTTATAAGAAGTGACTTATGTGGAAACATTCTTTCATCTACATTAGGTTCGTTAGTCAATCAATCAGTAGAGATCCAATCAATAGTTACTTGTTTTGAAATTTATTTTACATTTTAATACATGCATTCACTGTGGTCGAAAGTCTGAAATGAATTTTCATTTTTTGGTGATAGAAAAATGTGATATTAATATAAGGTATTTATTAAACATTTTATCTTAAGAATGATATTATTTGCATTTAGAATGAAGCTAAAAAAATAATTTTGGTTCAACCTTAATTTATCAAATATAAAAATTCGTCGATCTGTAACCATCATCCCAAGAAATTTAGTAATGAATAATTTACAAGTCCGGCAGAAATAACTAAGGATGTAAGGAATGAACTACTTACGTAATTACTCGAGAGATAGAGCATGACCAGTTTGTCGTTCTGCAGAACAGTCTAAAACAAAAGAACATGAATTAAAAGTATTACTCTGAACATAATTACGAGTAATGGAATTAGACCACTTGATTTTCCCCAGTAATATTTACGGAGAATTCATACGTTTGCTGAAAATGCTGTATATTTGCTTCCATCATGTCTTCATAACATTTCACCCCAAAGTTTACTACCCTTGTCATTTTGACTGTATAGGTAGGATTAGTAAATATATGCCAAGGAATACGGAAATAGATTAATAAGTAAATATTACAACGAAATAATAGTGAATCAAGTTTGTAAATTTTAATTTCTTTACAGAAATAACTTGTGCAGTAGGATCATGTACATTATTTTTAATGTGAATACTATCGTGTATCTTCCTTACATTATTCAAAATTTCAATTGCGCCATTTCTACATCTATATGTAACGAACGACGGTGTACTACTCGCACAACTTTTCTTGAACGATGACCATACTTCCCTCCTTCCTTGAACAATAAACAGTTGAAGACAAAATCTCGCAACGAGCTCTGATAACAACATTCCAAGCATTAATTTCGTTGGCGCGAAACAGAAGCTTGTTGCTTTCATAGTCGAGAACTTCAGCTTTATTACCATTTAAAGAAATGACTGAGGCAGGTCCAGGTCCTTCAAGGGAGGACACACACTAAAGCTATCTAGTGTCCCTACTGTTGCCTACCTAGTGCGATGACCTGGCCGCACACGTAGAGGTTTGACTTTGATTTTCCAGAGGTTAGCTTTAGTGTAAGTACTCTAGTGGCCGACTTTGTAACTAATACCCCCACTCCGCCCGCATTTCTTCAGTCCATCGTTCAAGAAAAGTTGCGCGAGTAGTACATCCGACGTACCTTCTTCGGCGCTCAATTTGGCGCATGGAATCGTTGACCGTCGGTCCCGCCTCGCCGGCCGGCGCTGCGGTCGGGACAATCCCTTGACCCCGGAATCGCCGGGCCTCAATTAAGGACGACGCTTCGGCGGCCAGCGCTTCGACGGACGGCCAAGTAATTAATAAATGAGGCTTTAATTTTCTCCTGTATACACGAAACATGACTTAATGATTGCCGTTAATGCTTACTCATAGCACTCTAATTAGTGCGTTGTTCGTGGCGCGAGCGCTAAAAAGTAATTGCCTACGTACAGCGGGCGTTGGAGAATTAGGGAGACTGTCTTTCTCCGAAGAATGAATAAATGAATTGTCGAACGTGAGAGACTTCTGGGTGGTTTCTTTCTAAGAATCGCGTGATTACAAAGTTTAGTTCATTATCGAGGTACTGCAAATAATAGGCGGTTTTTGTAAGAAATATTGATTTTGGTACAAGGAGAAAAGCTAAAAAGGAATTGATAATTATAAGATAGAAATAATTGGGTAGTTATAAACGGGTACGAAATCAACTGTATTATCGGCACGTAATAGAACTTTGTTATTCATCTTTCAAATATTTGTTTAATTTACCGAACGGCTGTACAAGTAAAAATAATAGCAAAGGTACAATAACTATGTTAATGATACTCATAGAAGCTCGGAAATCATTTCGACAATAGGGTAAATCAGAATAATTTATCAAGCGATTTTTTTAAAAGAACAATTAGATATAAGAATAAAAGGTATCGTTTAGAAGCACTCAGGTAGCTAGACGCCAATAGAATTTTTTGGTTCGTTTTTTTAATGGAGGAAATTCCGAACTACGGCAGGGCCTACAAAGAGAAAATAAAGAATTTAAAAAAACAAACGTGTCGAATAAAGATTGGTGTCGCCTTCCAAGTGGAAGCTGAATGGCATAGAGGGCAAAAGGAGCAGTGCAGTGCTCCATTCACGCAAGCCAAGGGGCTGTGCATCGAATCCCGCGCCGGCTGCGGCGGCGGGTTGGCAATGCAACCATCCGGTAGGATTGAGGGGCTGGATACACCGTCTGCGTAACGCCCGACCCAGGAGGCACCCGAGGGATAGTTAACACAGCCACTGCATTGGCCACCGACCCAAGTCACCTTGTCACCACCGACTCGATCCTTTGCCAGCGACTCGCTCCAAGTCGTTATGGCTACCTTCCTGATCTACTTGAATCCAACCACCGATTAGGTCAATTCCGTTGCAGCTTCCAGGTGAATGCCGTGTCAGCTGCCGTCGCCGCCGCGATCTACACTGCTTTCTGTTAAGTTCTACTACAGGTCAGAAGACTTTACCACACACTTTCATGACTTTCATTTTATGATCTACACGTAGGTGAGAGACTCATCTTCAAAGTACACCTCATATCTTTTTCTTACTTCAGATTGTAGTATTGTTTCTCTTGAAGAGTCATCCACGAAGTTAACAACAGAATACGAGTTTCTTGAAGATGGCTGAACTGTTACGTACCTGGCATTATTTCATTTATGAAGGACACTTCCGAAACCCTCTTTGCTATCCTATATGCTTCAGGCAATCTAAGTCATTCTCTCAATTTCATCCAATTATTTCTTTCTTCATCACGGTCTTTCATGGTCGTCTCGTTAGCATATTTCTCTCGTCCCATTGCCACAGCATTCGCCTTCCGTTCGTTTCAACGTTCCCACTGCGACACTGTTATCGCTGTTACCTTGTCGTCACCACGACCGCCATCGCCTCGTCGTAGCCGGTCACCTCTTCATTCCTGCGCCGCCTCATCCGAGGCAATAAACCTGACAGGAACTCGCCGCCTCTCCGTCCTCCGCGGACGAGCGGCCGCGCCATTACTCGCCCCGCGAAAGAACTATTGTTATTTTTTCCATTGGCGGGATCCTCCGCTTTAACGGTGGCGGGTTCTGATTGAAGATCGAGAAGGGGCTCGCGCTCCCCTCCCTGAACCCCTCACCCCCCCACGCGCTCCGCGTCGCTCCGACTCGCCCCGTCACTTCGCCACGCAACGCGTGACGCAATTCAAGTTGCGTTACCCGCCATTTTGCGGTGACCGCTCTTTCGGCTCCACCTTACCCGCCCGAGTCGTCTGCACGGTTACATGCTCATTTTGTCCAGTTCAACTAGCTCTAGCCTGCCCTTGTCCACTGTCTTGACTTGCTCATTGCTTTCCCTCTCCGCGTATCTCCATTCCATTGGACGTTGCGCTTAATTCCACACTATCCTTCACGCCATTCGCCGCTTCTCCCTGCAACACTTTGCTGCCTTATCTGAACCAGTCCAGTTCCCTCCAGATCGCTCTCTTCTGCTGTTTCGCTCCGTTTCCCAACGCCTCGCACAGCTTTACTCAGCACCGCTCATCCTCGTCACGTCAAGTTTTACCCCTTCATGCCGTCTTCGCACCACCGCACTACTTACCACCGTCCCACTCCACGACGCGTTTCGTTCTGCCCTTTCCGCCTGAATAATCTGCCCTTTTCCTTGTAAAGCCCTGGGTGCCCCGCCCTTCCGTGCTCCTCCCTGCCACAACTCTACTCTGATCTTCGCTCGGTTTGACGCCGCCTTTCCAAGACTTATCCCGCCGATCTACCCCCATTCCACCTCGCCACCCGTTAAGTTTCACCCGCTGCAAGACCATCCAGCACCCAATTCCCGCCTCCATTCGATCTTGCACTCTCGGCTTCTCCATGTTCTCTCTCTCTCTCTCTCTCTCTCTCTCTCTCTCTCTCTCTCTCTCTCTCTCTCTCTTTCCATCAAGCCAGATTATCTGCACACCATCACGTTCACACCATCGTGACCAACTCATCCCTACCCCACCGCGCAAGCCCTTCCGTAACAATCTATAGCGGGTTCCGTTCCGCTCTTTCTGGTCTCTCATTCCCCGTACTCTGCTATTCCCTGTGACTCTCCCTACCCTCAAGTTCCATCCGACCCGTACCCCTCAAACCGATCTGCCTCTTCTCTCTACTTCTCATCACTTTTCCCCACCCCGCTCAGCTTTTCAAACCTCTCCGCTCATCCTCGTCACGCCCTGATCTACACCCATTCCACCTCGCCACCCGCCAAGCTTCCCCCTGCGCAGGTCCACCCAGCATTCCATTCCCGTCCCGCTCCACCCACCACTCTCCGCTTCTCTCTCCACTTTCCCCGCTCACCCTGCGCGTGGTGTCCCCGCGACTTAATCAAGACGCATCATGCCCCGATCTACACCCATTTCATCTCACCATCCGCCATTTCGCCCGCTGCAAGTCCACCTAGCACCCAATTCTCGTCCCATTCGATCTTATGATATTACACTCTCGGCTTCTCCATGCTCTCCCTCCTTTCTCACCTCTCCCTCTCTCTTTCCACCATGCCAGGTTATCTGCACACCGTCACGTTCACACCAGCATGACCGACTCATCCCTATCCCACAGCGCTATCCTTAACAATCTAGAGAGGGTTCCGTTCCGCTGTTTCCGGTCTCTCGTTCCCCTCCTCTGCCATTCCCTGTGACCCTCCCTACCCTCCAGTTCTCCTCAAACCATTCCGCTTCTTTCCCATCTACTTCTCATCACTTCTCCCCCACCCTGCTCAGCTTTTCAAACCTCTCCGCTCATCCTCGTCACGCCCTGATCTACACCCATTCCACCTCGCCACCCGCCAAGCTCTTCCCCCTGTGCAGGTTCACCCAGCATTCCATTCCCGTCCCGCTGCACCCAGCACTCTCCCCCTCTCTCTCTCTCTCTCTCCACTCGCCTTGCCCGCCCCGCGCGCCGCGTCCTCGCGACCCAATCACGGCGGGATAAGCGTCCGCAGCGCGAGCCAGCTAGCCACCGCTGTGCTTCTTTTGTGAAACGCGAGGGAACCTTAAACGCTTGTTACTGTTATTTATATGTTGAGATGGTAGCACATGTGGTAGAAAGAAGGGAACTGAATTTGATTTGAATTGAAATTTGGAACGTGACTTGTAAGGCGGCATGCGGACTCAATCTGTGTGTTCCCCGCCGTCTCCTGCACTGCCGGGCTTTAACGATGTGTCAGGCCGCGGTGGAACAAGCAGCGCGGCCGCGGGGTGGCCAAAGTGCGGCCCAATCTGGCAGCGAGGCGACGCACCGCGCTCCCGATTCGGGTTCTGCGCCGGAGAATGGAACGTGCCTCACTAACTGGGGGGGGGGCGGTGATTGTTTGGAAAGATATTGACGAGGGTCAGATGCAAAGCCGATCACTGCCGGAGACAAGCTGTTACACTGCGTATATGAAGCAATTGTGTCTACGAATTTCCATTTTATTCCTCCCCACAAAACAAGCTCATTATGTTTATGAAGAGAATGAGACAAACACAACAATTGTTGTGGGTACAAAAAGACCACAACAGTAAATGAGCTAACAAACAACAGAAAATATACAAGATGCATTTATGATACTTACAATCAGTTAGAAAAATGCTGTTTGTTCTTTCTTTTCTGTCTTTGAAAAATACTCTTCTGTTAAGACAGGTATTTAATATTATTGGAACTGAAAATATTATGTATGTGTCGAGAATTCTTTATGAATACCAGGAGCTAAGAAATTAAACTTACTCTGTTTGATATCTATTGGAATAACCAACTAGTAAATATATGTTATTTTAAAACGCTTTTTAAGTTAAGAATCACTTGCGCGAAAAGTCCCCTTATCCTCGATAAGTGGTCTTCTTCTACGCTCGGTTTACCGTCATGCATTAAACAGACGCATCAGTAGCGTTTCCTAACGCTGCGTCGTATGCAAATGACGGCACTCGATGCTGGAGGCTTCGCCCGCGCTGCCACACGGAGCGACGCTTCGTTTTCCGCTCCCTTTTCGTCCGCGCAGACAACGATCGCCTCCAAACGGCCGCTCCGCCGCCACGCCGCGCCGCCCGCTGGGCTTCGATTCATTGCAAATTACGTCTCGCGTAATTTCCAGCGGACAGGGGCGACGGAGCAGAACCCACTCCGCCCTGCTCATCCTCTTCACCTCCCGCTTCGCACACCCCTTCATCCATCTTTTCATCTACCTCATCCACCCGCTCCACTCACCCCTTCATCCTCCTCAGCCACCTTTTCATCAACCTCATCCACCATTTCATCCACCCGCTTCACTCACCTCTTCATCCTCCTCAGCCAACTTTTCATCCACCTCATCCACCATTTCATCCATCCGCTTCACTCACCCCTTCATCCTCCTCAGCCAAGTTTTCATCTACCTCATCCACCATTTCATCCATCTGCTTCACTCACCCCTTCATCCTCCTCAGCCCCCCTTTCATCTATCTCATCCACCATTTCATCCACCCACTTCACTCACCCCTTCATCCTCCTCAGCCAACTTTTCATCTACCTCATGCACCATTTCATCCACCCGCTTCACTCACCCCTTCATCCTCCTCAGCCACCTTTTCATCTATCTCATCCACCATTTCATCCGCCGCTTCACTCATCCCTTCATCCTCCTCAGCCACCCTTTCATCTACATCATCCATTTCATCCACCCACTTCACTCACCCCTTCATCCTCCTCAGCCACCTTTTCATCTACCTCATCCACCATTTCATCCACCCGCTTCACTCACCCCTTCATCCTCCTCAGCCCCCCTTTCATCTATCTCATCCCCCATTTCATCCACCCACTTCACTCACCCCTTCATCCTCCTCAGCCAACTTTTCATCCACCTCATCCACCATTTCATCCACCCGTTTCACTCACACCTTCATTCTCAGCCACCTTTTCATCTACTTCACCCAACATTTCATCCGCCGCTTCACTCACCCCTTCATCCTCCTCAGACAACTTTTCATATACCTCATCCACCATTTAATTTCACCCACTTCACTCACCCTTCATCCTCCTCCAGCCAACTTTTCATCTACCTCATCCACCATTTCATCCCACCCACTTCACTCACCCCTTCATCCTCCTCAGCCAACTTTTCATCTACCTCATGCACCATTTCATCCACCCGCTTCACTCACCTTCATCCTCCTCAGCCACCTTTTCATCTACCTCATCCACCATTTCATCCACCCGCTTCACTCACCCCTTCATCCTCCTCAGCCCCCCTTTCATCTATCTCATCCCCCATTTCATCCACCCACTTCACTCACCCCTTCATCCTCCTCAGCCAACTTTTCATCCACCTCATCCACCATTTCATCCACCCGTTTCACTCACACCTTCATTCTCAGCCACCTTTTCATCTACTTCACCCAACATTTCATCCACTCTTTGTAGTCTCAGTATTATTATATTAAGAGGTATTAAACAGATAATATGTAGATAAAGTGATACGCAGTGCAGTGAAGTGAAGTGAAGTGAAGTGAAGTCAAGTGAAGGGAAGGGACATGATTTCATTTCTTCCTATTTGTTTCGCTAGTCGAAAACGTCTTTCTACAAGCTATTCTGACAAGCGATATATTATTAATTTATTTTTTAATTATTATTTTTATTTATTATTAAATATTTATTTATTTGTATATAGTAATGAGTGTTTTACGTATTGGAAATGTAATAACTATTATAAGTATTATACATTACGACACTGTGGTGTTAGGTAAAAACTTTTATCCATGTTTATCTGAATGTGAATGAATAGAAGCAGGTTGGTGAGTATGCGAAGGTTCCTTGGTATTTCTATGTATCTACACGTGTATGTTTGTATGTATGTATGTATGTATATTTGTGTACTATGTAAGTTTATTTATCTATATGTTAGTATATATGTATTTTCATTTGTAGTATTGGAATGTAAATGCCATCTGCATCTCTAGGAAAGGTCAAAGACAATTTGTTTTTTATATTGATTTTTTATACTATATTATTTTATTTGTAATTGTAACTGTACTTTCATAATTCTCTATTCTGGCATCGGGCATCATCTGCCCAATTGTAAAATAAATTTCTATCTATCTATCTATCTATCTATCTATCTATCTATCTATCTATCTATCTATCTATCTATCTATCTATCTATCTATGTCTGTCTGTCTGTCTATTAACCATCTCTGCGCTCCAAAACCCGGCCGAACGTTCCTTCACCGTACACATCCGCCCAGCTCTCGTCATATCCATCACCTTGCTTCCTTACTCCAACTTCTTACTAATCTCTCGCCACACCTCTCCTCAACCTCTCGCTCCACCAAATCACCTAAACCCGTTCTGTAGAGTCAACCATTCGTTTCATTCACTAATTCATCCGACTGCCATCCGACAACTTTACCACGATTTCTCTGCCCATTCCACCGCATTCTAAACTCTCTTCATCCCAACTCACCAACCTCATCGCACATTATCCTGCCCCTATTTCGTCTTATCCCTACTTAATCTATCTTAATTCGTATGGTTTACCCTCATCCCGACTCATTCAGTCGCTCCTCTCCTCCCTGCATCGCCTTCAAAGTGCTTTTTGTCCGATTTCTGGTTTTGTCCTTCCCAACCCTCCATCAAATTCTAACCACCCTTTATCACCATGGCTCATCTCTCCCACACTTTTGATTGATCCATTTTTTCTTAGCTTGTCTCCTCAATGCCTCATCCCGTTTCACTCCACCTTACTTATTTCGGCGGGCAGCGACGATGTCTCCTTGCGTCCCCCCTCAAAGCAATAGCTTCAGATTTCTCGCCAGAATCCCAGCCCCTGCCGGAGAGTAGGTAGTATAGAATGAGGTAATTGGATCGCAGAAATTCTTACGGATATTTCCGTAACAATCGGATGAAGACAGTTTTGCCTCTTCGGAAACTACAATAATGAAAGAAATTGTCCTTTGATCGGGCTCATAGAATGTGATTCAATTACAGTGTATGTTTATTTATTCAAATATTGTCTAGATCTTCGATCTGCGTTGCTACAAAAGAGACAGCACCCCCTGCTAGACCCCCTCCTATTGCATCACTTTTCCTTTATGTGAAGGACTTTCGAGAGAACAAAAAATAGTTTAACACTTTTTAATCTGCTGAAACCTTTGATAATAAAAAGCACATCAAATAAAACTTATACTTAGACAATAGGTAAAAGACTAGCAATAATCACTTTGAAAGAAGCGAGCTTCGACTTAATGGAATAGAGACGAGCAAGAGAATATGAATAAATGGCATTTTTATTCATACTCGTTTCTTAATTTCTTTTTTCCTTTCAGCAACTGTTCATTTTCAGTCTTTGGAATGACATTGTTATTGTTTTTTGGGGATCGCATTGTTTCGAGATATTAATTAAATAAAACTGAAACTGACAACTGGAAACTGGTTTGTAAATTTTCCTGTGGTTTCACTCTTTCTAAACATGTTTTGAAAATACTACAATTTGGATATAATTGCTTGAAGGGAATAAATATTTCTAAATGCAGCAAAATCACGTAAATTACTGCCTGTACTACTCGTAATCTCACTAAATAACCTACGAGTTAAATTAAAGTAACTCATTAGTTAAAATATCTCAAGAATATGGAGTGTTTCATAAAGATGCAAATTTTTAGTAAAATACTTATACTGAAAAAATACTGCAGACGGTTTGGTTTAGGAAGTTCGAAATTGTGTTAACAAACGGAGAAGTCGGACGCGTATGGCGGACAATTGGACATGAAAATTTGAGATACGTTGTCACAGGAAATATTGTAACCATATTGGTACGAATACATCCTTTCTGAATAGTAATATACACCAGGAAGAAAAAATAATATATCGATTACCATTTTCCAATCATGGTTAGGTCATAACATTTCTTCTTTTACCTCATTATCTGTGTTACAAAAAGACATAAACCAATCATTTAAATCA
Source organism: Teleogryllus occipitalis (assembly GCA_011170035.1). Lineage (NCBI taxonomy): Eukaryota > Metazoa > Arthropoda > Insecta > Orthoptera > Gryllidae > Teleogryllus > Teleogryllus occipitalis. Next base: position 373,791 of record BLKR01000932.1, read on the forward strand.
GAAGTAAAGAGTTATTTTGTAATGGACAATACAAAACAATATTTTATCATGGTTTTACTACAAGTCTAAGTAAACATCAGAATAACGGTAAAAGAGCGGAAATGGGCGTTCATTGACAACCATTTGTCACCAACCGCTCATTTCGAAGGCCACTGACACCGCATGCTTCTTCCATGACGAATCCGCCCAGGCATCGGATCGCGTGGACATAAAGTATCTCCCGTCTAATTGGGAAGAAAAATCGGCCCAGAAACACGCCTCGCCTCGCCTCGTCTTGGCTCCTCGCGCGTTGCGGCGCGTTGCGGCGCGGTGCAGCTGCGCGGTACGTCATTCGCCAGTCAGCGGCCCGTGTTCCCACGCGCGCCGCGGGTGAGCCGCGGGTGAGAAATGCGCCGCGTTTAGCGCGCGCTGGTAATGGCGCACCCACGTGCGCGCGCGCGCGCGCTCGCCAGGCGTCGTCGCTGCCCACTGATTCATCACAGAGACCGCACGACGCTGCACAGCGGTGTTCAGGGCTCCGAAGTGCCTTTATTGATATGGCGAGGCTCGGGCCATCAGGCCCGCTCTTCCGCCTAACCACATGTCAGATGCATACAAAGACCAAACATGTAATATTATATACAAATGTAAAAATATATTTAAGTTTTAAGTAGTTAGTAGAAACCAAGTATAATTTAAATGCAGCTTTTAAGAAGATAAATGAAATATTAAAATAGACACAGAAATGTGGCAAATTTTGTTGAAGAATTATAAATTCATAGACGGAAGTTTAAAAACAGTTTGAGTTGAATAGCATTGCTCCAAACGTTTGCGCGCTACGCGCAGGCCTGGTATTCACCCCGAGCGACTGTAATCTTTTAATACAGAAACACACCATCTCACTCGCCGCTCGACCCTGGAGTGCTTGGGCTGCGGTCACACTGGAGCCGATTTGGACCGACATTTCGGTGTTCCAGTGTCTAGGCTGACCTAAGGCGCTGGTCGCAGTGGAGCTGATTCGGACCAAAATTTTGGTCAGTCGTTTGTGTCCGAAGTTTCGGATTCGTTCAATCGCTTGATGGTAAACAGAAAGGGCCATGGTGAACTGGAACTACAATTTTGTCAAATA